>VCAZ01000022.1:4828194-5338194 GCA_005784505.1 Bagarius yarrelli
TATAAGGAGGAGGAGGGGGAAGAGCACAGACTCTACTGAGTAAAGAAAGAAGGGAAAGAATGTTATATAAGGAAGTTGGAGCATATACATGCTCAAAGCATGAGAGAGGTGTTAAATGGTAAGAAAACCATCACTGGCCATGGACAAATTGACCAGATGGTGGAAGAAGATATAAATGAGGCCAATGATTTAAATTAGTTTTTTTAACAGGTTTGATAATGTGGTTTTTAATCAACTGCTCCCAAGCTCATCCTATGATTTACCTTCTTCCCAGTACAACAAGCTCTTCTTTCTTTACACTCAAAGTGAACCTAAGTGCTTAACAACAAAGGCAAAAATAGAGCAATACATTTTTCACATAAAATACACAAAAAATTCACAGATAGCGAAAGAAAGTCCAAATAGATATGTTTTAAGCCAAATTTTTAAAAGACCCAGGTCAGTAATCTAGTAATTTAGTAGTCTAGGCCTAGCCACAGAAAAGGTCCGGCCAACCCAATGTTTATACCTTGACCTTGGTACTTCCAGCAGAAGTTGATTTGTTGACCTCAGAGCCCTGGTTGGCAGATGAAAATGCAGCATCTTAGTTACATAAGGTGGGGCAGGGCCATTGAGACGTTTGAAAACAAAAAAATATATTAAAATCAAGTCTAAATGAAACTGGAAGCCAGTGGGAGGAATGGATAATTGTGGTAATGTGCACGAGTTTACATGTGTTAGGTAAAAGATAGTCTACAGCATTCTGCACCAGCTCAAAAAGCACACAACAGATGCTAACTAACTGTTCGTTTTTTTACCCCATGATGCTTTTTATCCTCTGGTAGTCTTGTAGTCCTGCAGAAGTGCAGGGTTCACCTAAAATCTCATTCAATTATTTTTCTCTGTACTCACCAGATAATGAGATGCAGATTCAAGCAGTCTTTTAGTTTTCCTTCACTCCCTACGGCCGACTTTGAGGCTGTTTTGCTAGCCAAGTTTTAATGAATCACCCACTTCAGTTGATTGGAAGCTGGACTGGATCACATGACCTACACTTACTGGCCATCAAGGTTGTTTTCAAAGACCCCCTGATAACTCATATATTCTCTGTGTTGTATACATGTGGCCTCTTTGTTTTTAAATCATCTAATGGCCAGTGCTGCTGTTTTGAGAATAACATTTAAAATCAAGAAAAATCTGATGCAGCCTCATTTTCCGCATCAAAACATAAATAAATCTTTAGGACTGAATTCAGCTTTGAAGTGTTTTACATCTCACTGATGCGGCATGTACTTTCAAGCATTTGAAATTCCAAAATGTGAAGTAATGTTTAATCTTCATCAAATCATGTGATTTATTCATGGAATATTTGTGGTTTGTGAAAACATACTGACTTGACACCACATGGAACATGACATATCTGGATGAGAGGTGAAGGGCAAAGAGGGAACTTAAGAGCTTATTCAAAGGACTTAAAGGGCAAAAGAAGAAAAGCAGAAAGGAGAAAGGAAATAAGAAAAAAGAAAACAAGAGAAAAGGGAGAGTTAAAAACTATCACCGTGCTAGCTTTTTCTTGTTATGTGGAGCAGCCATGCTGAGAACGAACTCTTTCTCCAGAGACCCAGCAAGGTTGCCTCTCTGTACCCTTCTCTTTAAAGCCCTTTGCTCTCACCCCTGTTTGTTCCATGGGAACTCACAATGTGGAATCTAATCCTGCTGTATGCTGGGAGTTCAGCTTTTCATAGCCAATGTGGAAGCTTTTTTACGGGGTTCATGAACAAGAGCCCCAGCAGGCCCCTGTAACTTTGCCTTCAATGTTCTTCAAGTCTCATAGTATCTAACAAAAAGTCCTCATGTGACTGTGAATGTCTTTGATAAACACTGACCAATTTTGATGAGTGTTTATTAAGTAGAGCAAACCTAAATAAGTTTTAAGCAAGTATTATTAAGTACATATTGCCTGTTAATACTTTAGTAAAGATTAGTCCAGGCAAAGATTTTAAAATTTTTAAAAATAACAGCAGCGGAACTTTGTAACATAACGTTTGGGCTATAGACACATTGGCCGCCTAAAAAGACTTCATGCTTATTCGCTATTAACATCTGGACAGAAAATGTTTAGCGGTGCCAGGAGCAAAGAAATGATAGAAAACATTGGGACTCATTTAACCCAAGCATAGAAACTGGTGTGCATTAAAATAGCAGCAGATTCAAAAGTGATGCATGATAGCGGTGGCTTGCAAGTTTGACTTACAGGGAGAAACTAATTTATCATGCAAAACCAAAGGGGGTGTTTGATTGGACCCAGTTTTATTCTGCAGCAGGACAATGACCCCAATTACACAGTCGAAGTCATTAAGAACTATCTAACAAGAAGTCCCAGAAGTTATGGTTCAGCCCATAAAAAGCTTTGATCCAAATACCATTGAATCCGCCTAGGATCACATAAAGAGACAAACGAATTTAAAGCAGCCCAAATTTACGGATGATCTGTGGTTAGTTCTTTAACATTTCCAATCTGATCATTTATTTTCCATATTGCTAACTGATAAAAAGTATTAACACTTCATTTTTACAAAGCATTTTTACTTTACACTTCTTTATACCTGCCTATAAAACCTTAGAGGAAAAGAAAAATTGAATTTAAAAAATGGTTAAAATTAATTCTCCCCGGTTACATTACAGGTCACAATAGTAAAACATTTTGGTTTTAATGACTTGTGCAGTAGAGTGCCATAACAGCACTATACCCTGACATAGCTTTTTTGATGTAAAACTGCTTGGTATGTTAATAGTTACAAAGGAATCTATTTATATAGATACAGACAGCAACTCTACCAATTTAGTTACTGTACCACCTAGTTGACTATAACTACATCTGTATAAAAACCTAGGGTACATCATGTACCCTAGGTTTTTATATATATATATATATATATATAATACTATATATATATATATATATATATATATATATATATATATATATATATATATATATATATATATATATATATATATAATATATATCTATATATATATATATATATATATTATATATATATATATAGATAGATAGATAGATAGATAGATAGATAGATAGATAGATATATTGTAGGCAGCTAGTTCAGGTCTACACACTTGCAGGCCTGAAGTATGTTGTCTTATGTTGAACTTTGTATCCTAAAAGTGTCATTAAAACACTAAAACAATGGTGAATTATAATAGTTTATATACAGTTATAATACAAATGCATGATTGACTTTACAAATAAAAATAAAGTGGATTTACAAAAAAAATTACAGTGTAAAGCGTGATTGTAATAATCACGTTCAGTTAGTAAAGTTATTATTTTAGTTATTAAATTATTGTAACCCGTGACAGGTCCCTAAATAATCCAATATGGCATTGTTGCTCAAATGTAGAGTTCCAAACTTTTAGTAACACATCACCTACCCTACCAGGGGGGAGTGAATACTAGATTTAGTTATACTTAATTTAAGAACAGATACAAGGCACAATCACATTCATCATATGGGAGATCAAATAATTTTGGCATATTTCTCATTTCTAGACACTGTTCTGAAACAGGAAGTTCAGGTTTAGATGAAAGTTCAAAAACGGATCAATCGGTGCATCCTCTGTGGGATGGTCTAGATAACATAGACTGGAACAGCTGGAGCAGCTCTGATGACATCACGTTTCCAGAAGTAGTTGTGGAGTTTATTAGAAATATGCAAATGATACAGTAAACAAGACAATCATCAAAACATTTTTCTTGCCATGAGTGGATAAAAACATCTGCAGCAATACAAAATATTGCTTTGTTGCCTACAATTTATTATTGTCTTAATAAAATATTGTCTTCTTACTTACCAGCACGTTGGAGGTCATAGGCCCATTGCTTTGTCAAGATTTTAACCTCTAAGACAAAGCAGATGATTGTGGAACTAAGAACAAAGCAGAAAATGAGCTTACAACCACTCAAGATCAATAGAACCACAATGAAGAGAATGGACATTTTTTGGTATTTGTGAATTCATGTATGCAGGACCTGTAGTGGTCACATTAATACCACTGTTAAAAGGCCAGAGCATCTTTAGCACCTTTCTATACCATGTTTAAAGGTCTTTAAACTGCTCTCTCAGGTTCTTAAAAACATGCACCATAAAGAGCATTCTGACAGGATGTATCACAGCCTGATTTCGGAAGAGCACACTGATAAGCTCTTCAAAGGGTGGGGGAAATCAGCTGCGCATACTATCCGTTTGATCAAGGCCAGGGAGATAGTAAAGGACCTTAGCCATCCCAACAATAGGTAATATAAGCAGGATCTTTCAGTTAGGCTATCTAGGTCCTTAACTAGAACATCTAGAAATTAGACAAACTTGTGAACCCGTAGATATACATTATATACATTACTGCAGTGGTAGGCGGTGCATTTGGTACCTGGGCCTTCAATGGCGATTTACCTGACTTATACACCTCCTAATATCACCACTATCATGTCGCAATTATAGAAACCATCGATACTATACAAAAACCCAATATAACATGGCGTGGCATTACAGAGAGAGGCATTGTGCGTATTGGGGGTGAAAACCATTTTTCTTAAAGCAAGAAACCCTATTATGACAGCTCCAAACCTCTACACTACAACCGCAACTGTAACCAAACATAATCTGGAGCAGTTTAGAATCAATATTTATCCAATAACATGACAAAAACATTAAAAAGTAAATACAACATATAATACTTTTAAAGGCTGTAACCCAGTGGTACCAGATGGGTCATCACATAGGTCTGGAAGTAGCAAATAAACTCTTTCCCGGGCTGAGACAAGTTAGTTAGCTTCGGGGTTAGACGACCTCTCCTCACAATGTCTAACTACTCCGGAAAAAAAGTATGTAAGTATGTCCGAAACCAAGTTAATTTCTAACTTCGTCAGCTATTGTGGGTGTAAAAATTCTGATTCAACTGTACAGACGCGTTTTGCTAACCGAACTGGGCTAAAACAGTCTCACTCTGATCAGCCAATCCGGGGACTGAGAAATGCTGACGTCACTGTAGGCAGTCTGCCACTGTTAATATAGTTTAAATAACATAGGCCACCACTACTGATTCTGAAGGCTTTGGCAGATTATATTAATATGGCAGCACATAGAAACTGAAATCTGATTGGACAAAAAAACTAACATCCACTTACACATACTGGAAGCAGTGCAGCAAGAGAAACACTATGAAATAAAGAGAATAAACTGTTGGGCATAAATTAACATAATTTCATAACACAAATTTTAGAATGTAGGTCGTAAATGTAGGTCAGCCTGTGATAGTGTTTAGGCCAGCAGAGAAGGCCTTGCTGGCTCTGACTGCACGCCACTGCATTACTTCGATTTGCACTATATTTCATCGCACATTTACACTTTACAAGGACACTTATTCACTTTATATTTATTCATTAATTCCTATTCTTCCTTTTTATAATTATTTGTACTGACTACAAATCATTCTTTTATATTTGCCAACATATTACGATTCTTTGCCACTTTATTTGCCAATAGATGATCTCTTTCCTATACATCCTATTGTTTATTGGGTTCGATTCCCAGGTCGACCAAGCCACCACTGTTGGGCCCCTGAGCAAGGCCCTTAACCCCCAATTGCTCAGTTGTATAACAAGGAATATTGTAAGTCGCTCTGGATAAGGGCGTCTGCCAAATGCTGCAAATGTAAATGTAAATGTATTATTTTTAAGTATAGTCTTACTCTGTATAATCTTAATTTGTTTAACTGTCTTAAATGTTTTCTTACCCTTCATAAGCCCAGACAGCACTTGGCTGTATGATTTAGGATGTTACAAACACATTTCAATCAAACACAATTTTAATGGTGCAGATTTAACACATCATTAATAATAAATACAGGGCCATATAGTGTTTTGGGTCTCAGATTATCAATTAACCTCACAGTCGACCCAGTTGGGGGATGATCATTTCCTTGCTGGTGTTTTATCAGCACCTCACCCCTCTTGATCCAAAGCCACCTGTTGGTTTTTCTTTTTTGGTTAAATAATGTAAAGACTGCCCTGTAAAGTTTCAGCAGCAGTCAAACTTTATTTGTTGGCAGCAGGCTCTCTAGCTATACCTTTTACAGTCCTCTTTCAAGTAAAAATAGTTTCTTGCATTCTTGCACTAGCAGCCCAGTTACCTGCCTTCACAAAGGAGAGGTAGAGGTCATGCCTTAAGGGGAGGCTGAAGTTGTGCCTTGTCCCTAGACTGATTTTTACTCTGTAGGATTCAAGTACAGGTGCCATCGTCTACTACCTTCAACACTTGGTTATGGCACCACCTATAACTCTCATCTTCCAAGAATTTCAAGCAGCAGCTCAGAAACCTCCTCTTTGACACAGTTGCCATTGGAAACTGGGAAAATGACTGCATCAGTTACTTAAATATAGCCCATTCTGACCTTTAAAGTCCAGTTGATCTTATGGATTGTTGCATGATCCTAATTAATACGAGCTCCCTGCTTGTGCATGGCCACTGTCTTACCTCAACATTCCACTTCCCCCTCTTCACAGATCTGTATCTGGATCAGCTTATGTCTCCCCGGCTATCAAACCTGGCATCTCCAATTGCCACAGAGTCTACAAAGATGACATGTTTCAGCCTTGTGTCTCCCTGTTTAACTGCCTCCCTTACCTGCCAACTTTCTCCAGATCGAACTTTAATGCCTATGGAGAAGACTCTAACTATGGTGACCTTATAGTCCTCTGGCAGGAAAAAGAAAGCTGTAGCTTGTTTGTGGCTGTTTGTTGGTCCAGTCAGTTATGTTAGGAAACTGGATAATGTTTTGCTTGAAGATGTCTATTTAATTCTTTATAACTTCATATATTAGTAGAGGCCAGAATAGTCTTGGCAGAATTACATGCTACTAAATCCATGCCTTGGAGTTACACCAAAACAAAATTATTCTATTGTAATATTGTTCAAAAACACCTAACAAACTAATTCTCTTTCTTTATTTCTTTCTCTCTCTCTCTCTCTCTCTCTCTCTCTCTCTCTCTCTCTCTCTCTCTCTCTCTCTCTCTCTTTCTCTTTCTCTCTCTCCCCCCTTTTCTTAATTCTCCATACCCAACTCATCTGTTCTTAAAAGATCAAAGGTTATGTACAACAAAGCTTGGTCTCATTAGACAAGTCCTCGACTTCTATAACACACATGTCCACTTTATAGCAGTGCTCCTGTTTCTGGAGAGCAGTAGCAAAGGAAGCACCTGCAAGGCTAAGGCCAGTAAATTGTGCATCTTTATTCTTTTTTGCTTGCAAATAAGGCAGTGTGTGTAGCCTCCTGATTTTAACACACCACTAGAGGGCTTTGATCTGTCCCCCTACTAAAAACTAACATGCAACATTCAAAGCAGGAGATAGAGGTGGCTCTCTACTTTCAAGTTATTAGATCCCAAAGCCATTTGTACTGATGTAGTTTGACTGGAATGTGCAGTTTATTAACTTCAGAAAAAGGACACTATTAGAGCAAGATAGAAGGCGACTGCTAGTTTCGCCTTTCAGCTTAGCAGCAGGGGACTGAACAGCTTTGATCTCAATCACTGCTAAATGTCTTTTGTGAATCAGCAGGAGCCAGTGTGACCAGGGCCACTTCAATTAATAACTCGCTTTTACTCCCTCTGTCCTTCATCTTAGGCCAAATGACAGATGGTCTTATCTTAATTTTATTCTAATGATCCAGCTAAACTGTCTTTAAACATTTTTTTCTTGTCTGTCTGTTATTTGCTATGTGCGATTTAAACTAAATAAAATATTATTTACATTCCATGTTATTCATATGATGGGGAAGTGGTACCAAAATGTAATTCCCGGGCACTTGCCACTTGCCACTGCTCGGTTGTATAAAAGAGATGAATGTAAGTCGCTCTGGATAAGGGCATCTGCCAAATGCTGTAAATTATAATGCAAAACAATAAAACAATTTTTTTACAGTTCAGCATGTAAATTTAACATTGTGTACATAAAGGGTATATTATAATAGTGGCACATCATCAATTATTAGGAATATATGTAATAACGCGTAAAAAGTAACAAATTAATGTTCATAGAATTTGAAAAATTGTTAAAAAAATTAGTTTGCTTCCCGACACTTACTGATCAGCACATATAGAAATTGAAGTACATAATTTTTAATGATTAAATACTGTCCATGAAGCCCAAGTCATTGTAAATGTGTGTTTTTATATGCTGGTAAGAATGACCTGTTTTCAGATATTAAAATAATATAATATCTGCAAATAATATTAATAATATTAATGATTTAATAATATTAAAATAATGTAATTTTATTATAATCAAATATAATAACATATAACAATTTTAAGCAATACGTTTCTAAGAATGTGCAATAATAATTTCTTGGTTTTATAAAATAAAAGTATTACTATCATTATAATAATATTAATAATAATAATCTAATTTTATATAGCGCCTTTAATTAGGGGCCAAACCATGCAAGTCCTTATATGTCAGCATAAGAACTTTAAAATCAATACAGAACCTGACAGTCTTGGCAAACCATGTCTTTAAAGGCTTTGTGCACAGGAACATTGTCATGCTGGAAGAGTGTTTGGGACTCCTCTTTCCAATAAATAAAATAGTGTTATGTTACAATATGCAAAGACATTCTAGACAAACTTGTGTGCTTTTAAAGTTGTGGCTCCAGTTTAAAAAAGCCCATGAGAAAAAGAAATAATGCTAAATTTTAGACGTGAATTTTATTTATGTAAAAAAAAATGCAGATAATTAGCAGTGTAACAGTAGAACAGCAGAACATTTTACCTGAAATATTTTTCAAATACATTCTCTCCACAAGGTGGCAGTGTAGTTCCTGAACTACTACACACATAGCAGCACAGCAGGATTTAATGCGGACCCTGATTGTTGTTAAATTAGTGCTAGTAACAGAGGATAATATTTTATTTACCATGAATGGTCTTAAAAAACAAAACGCCCTTATCCAGAGCAACTTACATTTATCTCATTTATACAACTGAGCAATTGGAGGTTACGGGTGTTGCTCCAGCAGTGGTAGTTTGGTGGAGCTGGGAATCGAATATAGTTAATATAGTCTAATATTAACTATATTCAATTCCCAGCTTCACCAAACTAATAGTTTTCTGCACTTTTTATTTATTTTATTTATTTTGTATGTATATGTTTATTCTCTTGATATAACCCTGGGTGAAATTTTTTTCACACCTTCATTAACTATTCAAAACAAGTAAGTAAATAAGAAAAAAAGAAGAAGAATGAAAATTCCATCATTAAATGCTCAATTCGACCTGCCACTATAGTGTGTTCTGTTTATAATATTAGCGTCAAACCCTGCAGTGACCACCAGGTGGCAGTGTTAAACCTTATTCCTGGAGATTGTCTTAAACCTGTACATAGTTCAATCGATATTTTAATCAGATTTTGGGACTTTTATGGTTTATGTGATTTTCCTAATCACTGTACACTTAAGGTTATATTATTATATTTTATATTTTTATATGTATATTATTATTATAATTTGGATCTTCGAGTGAAGATTTATTTACTACTTGTAGCGATTTAAACTTCTATAAATCTTCTTTATATCTTTGTTGAGTTTTAAAATTGCATTTCTTTCTTCCAAGAGCACATCCAGTGCTGGTGACGGTGTAATGTCAGGATTGTGTAATCTCCCTGGACAAATCCGCTAATCTCACGTTCAGTCACTGCACACAGCCTTGGATTAACTGTACATCCTTTACATCTCTACAAATCGACACACTTGATTGTCCTGATTTTTTTTGTAGTGTCTCCAGTCTGACAGCAGGGGGCGCGTGTGCATTGTGGTGGCGTTTTGTTCACCCAAATAAACATACGGCCAGGACGTTGCGCACTTAATCGAGTGTCGAGCGTGTGAAAGCTGGTGCACTCGCATCCTGGCCATCTGTTGTAGATTAGTTTTGCTTTAGAGGAACCAATCCGTTTATTCTCTCCGACTTTCGCTTCCTCGTCGGGTTGCTGTCATTTGGTTTCTCAAGACAGAAATGGTTCGACGCGACGCGCGATTAATTACGGAAGCCGAATCGGATGTCAGGAGAGTGAATGAGACGACGTGACGAGTTTTTATGAAACGAAAAAAGACGAAATGAAGACATCGAATGGTGAGATCTCACGCCCAGTCGTCAGACGCAAATAAAAAAATTCATCCATCCATCCATCCATCTATTCATCCACCCATTTAAACATCGGTCATCTTTTTATTGGTGGTTGTTACGAGTTATCGGCGGAATCAGAAACGACAAAATCCGATCCAGATTCGCCTAACGAGTAATTTATAATTCGATTTCTCATTAAGGTAAAATCCAATGCGGATGATGTCTGGGGTGTTAAATCAAAGCACGAGCGCTGCCTGTTAATATCCAAACAAATAATAAAAATTTAAAAAGTAATAATAATAATAATTAATTTCACTTTCAAATGCACACTTAATCTGATCTGTGATTTTTTTTTTAAATACATATTTGATCTTACTCTTAATATGACCTACGAAGCCAGTCATAAAGTGGGTATAAATGAGTATCACAGCCCATGACTGGAATCCTTTTGCTCAAATATACCAGCATAAAAAAGAGATGTATTTTCTGTGATTAAATGTGAAATCTGCTCTGGGTCCAGATTTCTTTCCTGTTTGTAGTTCATGGATTTTATGCACCGGCCCAGTAAAGGTCCAGCTGCCCGTCCTGTTGGAACAGAACAGAACAGAACATAAGAACAGGTTTTTATTGATTGATCGGTTGCAGTGCAGTGATTTAGACCAAAGGTCGTCAAAAAAGGTCGGAAGACCTTCATCTGACCGTAAAGCCTAGTAAATTTTTAATGAAGTCACAGTAATGAAAAAAGTATAACATTATCATTATTAAATATGTTTTTGGATTTGACACTTTAATCGAACAGGTTCAGTCGTAACCTCTTAAGTGTCCCCAAAACAATAAATGGGTTTAATTTGTGCTGCGTGTGGAAAGTAAACAAAAACAATTTAAAAATAACCAATAAATTTTATATTATTCATGTATTATTATTTTTTTGGAAATATTTTGACTGAGATACTCGGTATGTTATGTTCAGATGAAGGATATGGTTTAACCCTAAAAATGATTTGGACGATTCAGACTGTCATATTTCTAAGCTCTCGGGAGGATTTATTATCTAATACATAATGTAGAGTTTCTAAAATGAAACTCTGCTAAAATGTTTTACTTTAAAGTGCCGCTTATTAATAATAAAAATATAAATGTAAGAAAATATTTTTTATTATTTGATCCAGTCTTTTATGTTACTTTCTGAGTTAGTTTGAGTGATTTCCCTGAGATTCATCCTGTAAAGCAAAAGTGCTTCTTCTGTTATTTATTTCAGTAGTCCTTTTGCTGTCCTAGGAGACCATGAAACAACAACATCTCAGAATGTCTCATTTGACTCATGCATGATTTGGTAAATGGCTAATCTGAAAAAATAAGGATTGAGATCGAACAATCGTACATTAAGAGCTAAAGTGTCATCTGAGCTTTTAGATAAATAAATTCAGTGCACTGCTGCTACTTTTTCCACACACACACACACACACACACACACACATATGCACAAAAGTATATAAGTGTATCTAATAAAATATTTGGAGCAGTTGAGAATTGGCAAATCTCAGTGTTCTCAGAGATCTCAGAGATCATAGTTCAACAATCAACTAAGCAAGTTTGGAGCTAACCTGCTTTATGTTCACTTGCAGAACAGTGCTAACAAAACCAAAGTGCACTTTTTGAGGAAAAAATCCTAAACACTTCATCCTGCACTTTTTATGTTTACTTTTGAAGACTAAGAGAGTCGGTTTAGACAGCAAAATAATTGGGCTTATGTCATTAGCGCCCCCCTGCTGTAGTTGCTATATAGCCCATACTGCACAACATATCCACATTCATTAAAATATTTTCTCAATCAAATTACAAATTCCTAATGATCACCAATCATACGTTATATAATTAATCATGCCTATCTCTAATGGTGACTAGGGAAGGCTGTTTAATACTGAATATTGAATAGCATTCCCTATGAAAGCTTTCTACAAGATTTCAGAGTGGTAATTAGTACCCACACAGTAGAGCGGCAGGATACTGACATAGCCATATTTAGTTTTTCTGTGGAATCTCGAAAATCAGACTGTAGAGTCATCAATAATAAGTTAAGTATTTGTTAAAGCTACAAAATTGATTGTCTTTGCACCTAAAACCTTTAAACTAGCCTAAAATATTTACACAGACCTTAAAATTCTTAAAAACCTTTCAATTAATGCACAAATCACATGCGTTCTGAACTGTGGAGCAGTCAAGTACCATTCTCGCTTAACTTTGTGTTTTTGGTAATATGACTTTTGCAGATTCACACATTGCAAAGTCACTGCTAAAAAACCTAATGTACAGGAAGTCCAGACTTATATTTTAATCTAAAACATTTTCAGTGATGTTAAAATTCAGGCAACAAAAATTCCTCCACCCTGAACCTGTCAAATTATGCTTTTTTGTTCCTTGCCCTGTGCACAGTTGCATTGTTATTCTGCAACAAGAAACTTTATTGGAAGTAGCCCAAACTCTGAAAATCTCTTGAACACCAACCCTTACTATTGGAACTTTACAGTATGTTCCAGGGTCTAGTGTTTTTATGTTCTCTTCCTGTGCTGATGTTGCTTCCAGAATCTGTTGACCAGTGCAAAAGAGGATAAGTAATTTTTTTAAGTGCTACACGCTTTAGCATTTAGCGAATTGGTGCTGAGAATTGGTGTTGTCTATCGCTTGATGTTTGAGCTGCTGCTCGTAGATGCGTTCATTTTATAATAATACCAGTTCATACCAAATTCATAAACAGATTAAAACTAAATTAAATATTAATGTGAAAAGTGTCATTGAATAAAATGCCACTTTATAGTCTTTTTATAACAGAACCCATTCTACTGCTTTTGTTTATATATGATTAATTTTTGTCTATTTGTGGCTTCATGTTGTACCTGTTGGAAACGGGTGGGTAAAACAAAGCTCAAGCTGTATTTAATGTGCCCAAATTGTTGAGACCAAATTTAGACTAGCATCTGCAATTCCCAACAGAAACTAGTCCCGTTTGTCGTAAGCTACATTCTTGGCTAACAGGATGTCACTTATATCACCCGTAATAGTGTTTCTATTTATTGCAGCTGTTTAAATCTCATTAAAAATTTACTGTATAAAAAAAACAAATAAACACAAAAAAGTATTACTTCAGCCATTTTTAAGTGTTTTTTCGCTCTTATTTGCAACTATAGTAATTTTATTTACTGTGTAACTGTGCATCTAATGTTTGATATGCCTAATATTTAACTTATCTATGTGAAATATACTTTGAAATGTTTAAGTGCTGCATGAAACAACATTTTTATTGCTATAAATATGACCCTAAATGTGTATTTTATCTCTGACTAACACATATATGTAATATTTTTTGCAATCTTTACATTATTATATTTTCCTGCTTCACAGGTTGGTGGAAACCATGAGGCATGACACAGTGTTGTGGCCCAATGCAGACACAGTTGCAGGGGCAGATTGAATGCTGCTAAAGTCTCAAGGTGAGTCTTCTAGCCAGCAATCTGAACTCTGTATTGATCTGGTGCCTGACTGACTGACTGCATATCAGCTGAATTGGTGTGCTGAGGTTTGACTGACTTTAGTTGCTGGCATTAGATAGAAATCTAATAATATATTACTGGTCTTACAATCATGCTTAAGAACTCAGAATCACTTTGCTTGCACAGCTGACGAAAAGCTTTTGTCTATAATGTGTATATATACACTTGAAGTATACTGTATGTATGCCTAGACATGGTATATAGTTTAATATATGGGTCAGGACACATTTGGACAACAACATCACAACAATAGGCCTGTGATAAAGAGAACAGTATGTGATTAAATAGTTTATTTTGAATTAAAGGAAATTAAAGAGGCTCTTTCTAAATATTTTAAGATTCAATCCTTTAATTACATAACCCCTTAATTTTTACTGCCTCAAAAGTCACTGGATAAACTTACAGAAAAAGAAAAATAGAGGAATGTAAAACCTTTGTAGTAATGAACTCTGGAGCTGGGGTTTCAAAGGGGCAAAAAATTTCCTGTGAATTTCCAAACACTTTTCATGAGAATCTTTGTTTTTCAAGTTGGAAACTTAACAGAATTTTTTGGGAACGTACAGAAATTTATGGCACTTTATTTAAATTATTTAAACATTTTGGGAAATATAATATTAACAAAAACTTTTATTTTTTTTAAATAATTTGCAGAAAGATTTTAGGCTTACAAATACACCTTTTAAAAATAAAATTAGGGGTGTATTATAGAGAAATGCAAATAAAGTGAAAATAAATAAAAATTGCATTAAATGGCTTTGTTTTAATTAGGCTTACCTGCAATTTTGCCTGGCAATTCCCATATATTCCTATGAATTCCTATGAAAAGTTTCCAGCCTTAAAAGCTCTTTGAAATGTGAAACCCTGAACCCTGAACCCTGCATCTGGAGCCCAAAATATTTAGGACTGACTTTTCAGTTGCCGATTGTTGTGTTGGCCTTTACGCCAGTTCATTTTAGTTCCGTTGTGATAAAATAAAGAAAGATACGAATATGTCACAGTTCAAACTAATTTGTGGCAGATTTTTTTAGTATTTTATTATATTTTATAGGCCTAACACAGAAATGTGTCACTAATTACAGTTTTTAATTTATTATTATTTGTCTTGTTTCACAAACCTTAAGAGAGAATTACTGTAAAAGAACTGTAATGTGTGATGCCATAGCATTATGCAACATCCACTCCCCTTTTACAGCTATCCTTTATAACAACATTAGGATTGTGTATTTGTGCATTAGGTTGCCAACAAAAACACAACTACAGTAGTTTCCTATTAGTTTAAATTGCTGAGAATAAAACCAGGCAAAAACAGGGCAGTTTAAACATAGTTTACAGTTGTTGTAATGAAATGTATATACGAATATAAGGTTGGGCCTTGTACCACACCCACTCCACACTGTTACTGCTAATAAATCAGATCTCTGGGGGCCCCCAAAGTGGGCAGGTCCCTAGACTCGTCCTAACTTCCTTTCAGCGTCGCCCCTGTTTACAGTTACAGAAAAACAAGGCAATATAATATTTTTTTTAATTATTATTATTATTATTAAAAATCACCTTTTGTTTAGATATAATGTTTTAAATATCTATATTTTAAAAGCATAAGACGATTGAGATGTTTGCAAACCAAATAGGCTAATAAATTTCTATGTACAGTATTTGGGGGGTTTTTCATTTGCATTTTGTTTTTTTCTGTATGGCAATAATTCTGAACACACTGGGTTTATCAACATCCTTCATGAAACGAGGCTATGAATACCACCACACCGCTGGAGTGCTTAATGTGTGTGCTTAAAATTTCATCAGGAATATCCTAGAATAGTTTAAAGCTTCCTGGTCAGGGACATTACATTATTGAGCCTACCTCAGCACCGCTTCCCAGGCAGCCATTAAAGAGGGCATACACATGTAATAACTATCAACATCCTCCTCCTACACTGATTGCTAAATATGCCTTATTTATTGTTGCCATGTATAATAGGCCCACTAATGGATGATTAACTTCCTAAAAAAACAGGAAGTTAAATATGGCATATGTTATAGCACAGTTATGATTAGGAACTAACTTGAACCGATTTAAATAACGGGGCAATACTGTATATGTGATCTGCGTAGTTTGGTCTGATGTTCCAGTCCATGCTAGTGGGGAAGTGTTGCTCTGTCATGCTTTTGCATTTGCATGTGTAAAACCATAAACTGCTTTGTGCTATAATTGTTGTATTAGTGATGGTGGCTTTCTGGTGACAAATTGTTCCCATTAAAATCCTAATTTGTTGTGTCCACACAGATTTTTTTTTGCTAAACACTGTAAGAGCTTACTTCGTTCACACATTTTAATACTAATTATCTGTTCTCTAAGTCAAACTGTGCTTTTATGAAACGTTCTTGAAACGTTAAGTATTATTAGTTTCAAGATTGGATTGTAATTGGATTTGTGATTGAGTAAATTGACTTAGTTTGAGCATCAGACTGTTTATACTATAATATAACTAAGCCACTTTGACCTACATGTCTTTATTATTAGAATTTTATTATTACTATAATTATTCTATTTTTTTAAATTATATTTTATATACTTGTGATTCTCCTGTGACATAAATCATCATTTACATAAAACAGAATAAACCTTTTATAGAAGTATAAAAAGAATAGTATAAAATGTTAAAGCATAGGATATAAAAACGAACCTACATGGTCAAAAGTTTGAGGACACCTGACGATCACATTTATATGTAAGTTCCAATTGTAGTGTAGCTGTGGGATTTCGGCGTTAGTGAGCTTAAACGCTATTGTTGACTGGAGTGTAACCCGTGGTCCACCTCTTGGGCAGAGCTCTTTGAAGGACACTTGAGTTTCTCCACTCCAACCTTGGCAAACCATGTCTTCGTGAAGCTTGGGAGCTTTGTGCACAGAAACATTGTCATGCTGGAATAGTGTTTGAGCCTTTTAGCTCCACTAAAGAAAAAAATAAAATATAACAAAAAAAATCTACATAATTATGTGCTTCATAACAGAATAGAAGAGAGCCACATGTGGATCTGATGGTAATATCCCATAGTATGAGATGTAGCAGTCTTTGTAACAGCATCTGATAATATGATATAAGAAACTATTCTAGATAAGTTTGTAGTTACATTTTTAAAGTAGATTTTACGAAGAAATGTATCCGTTTCAATGCTTTAAACAGGTTGGCCTATGTTAATTTTTTTGATTAATGAATTAATCAATTATTAGGAGCCCATATCCTAGTGCTCTGCTCCTGTTGGTTAGAATCAAGCAAATTATTAGCAGTGCATGTATACCTACAGCTGCATCACCTGTCATATGCAGAAATGTCTGTAATAAAACAAAATTCCTGTAAGAATAATGAACGGAAACTCAGTTTCATGGTAGAGCTGCAGGTCTGTATAGCAATGTGTTGCATTGCTCGAGATCATCTGGGGCAGTGGGTAATGCAGCAGTGGATACCACAGTTACTATAATACAAATACATCTTTGCTTCATATTTGCACAATTTCTTAGCTTGTGTTATTTTTTATTCTGTATATAGTCTGCATATTCCATTCTACAAATATTCATGTTTACACATTTGAAGTGCTTGCAAGGCTGCGGGTTGCCCCCCACCCTGGAAGTGTCTTGCTAATCGCTAAATATAAACCGGTTCTGAAATATGCCAATATAGTTCTGAAACAGGTGAGAGCCTGGTAGGTGAGCCATCTAAGCCCTACAGGTCAGCTTTGAACACACAGACTGGCATATGTTCACAGGGGCTGCTACATACAATGATAGACTTTAGAGAATACACAGCATCAGTCACTGGCTAGATCAGCCAAATGCATAAAGAATGTGACTTTCTGTAAGACCATCACCACACGTGCAAACAAAAATAACCGCAGATAACCGATGAAGTGCACTTTCTGCTAAAAAAAAACAAATCTGGGGCATTGATACAACGCAGAACAAGAGACAAGCCGTTCCTGAGGCACAATTACACTAGGTAAGAGTCCATGGTCACATCCTTAATCCTCAGAACACAAGGTACATGCTGAAAGGCATTAGGCAATTGGAGACTATACCAATTATCTGGAATGATGATGCTTTTCAACCAGGTGCACCTAACAATATGTTTAGATTTTTTTTATTACAGCAAAATAATGGCAGTGGAGAAAACTACCCCAACTTTTACTAACCAAGTTCTTTGCCTGGAGGTCCTAACAGCATACCTGGTTTGGTGCTCAGGCATTGTGCTCATCAATTTCAAGAAGTCCCCACAGACAACAATTCCAGTATGAACAAATAAATTAATTTGACTTTAAAAGTCCAAGGGAATGAGATCATACAGTTATTTTTTTTAATAGAAAAAACTAAATTGCCACAATTGTTAAATATAGACTTATTAACAGAGGTGTAATGTAACAAAGTAATGAAACTTTATTACAACATGATAACTTAAGTTATTTTTTTGGAATGGATATTTGTACTTGTTGAGTTTTTTTATTTGATTTTAATTTTTTTTTTATAAAACTTTTTTTTAGGTTTTTTTTTAGTTTTTTTTTTTGTTTTTTGCATTTACTTGTACTTTACTTTCAATACTTTACTTACACTTACAACTTAAATGGCTTAAAGCAAGCTTTGCCTCTGTTGTGCTTTCATTGTATGATTATCATTAATGTTTTATTGGAAGGACGACTAATGCCCGCAGGAGCTGTTCAACCTGCTCCACTGATTATCTGCGTCATCGTTCTGTTGTTTTCGTATTGGTGTCTTTTATTTCTTCCTTTTTTTTTTGAATCACCCACGTTTTCTGATGAAGTTGCTTGCCTCTCTGCATGGGCACTTTATTTTCTTTCCATATCCATCAAGTTCTAAGCATCTTCTGAATTGCGGACAGTTTTTTTTTGCAGCTCACTAGAATAGACAGCAAGATCGTTCTCCACAATTTTTTTTTAACATCGTTTAACAATAGTTGACAATACTTTTTTTATGTTTTTTTGTTGACAACAATAGAATTTGTACTTGAGTTTTTATTTTTTTAATTTTATATAAAACTTTTTTTAGGTTTTTTTTTTAGTTTTTTTTTTTTTGCATTTACTTGTACTTTTACTTTCAATACTTAAGTACATTCAGGGCTTAAAGCAAGCTTTGCCTCTGTTGTGCTTTCATTGTATGATTATCATTAATGTTTTATTGGAAGGACGACTAATGCCCGCAGGAGCTGTTCAACCTGCTCCACTGATTATCTGCGTCATCGTTCTGTTGTTTGTTCGTATGCTGATTTATTCTTCCCTTTTTTTTTAATCACCCACGTTTTCTGATGAAGTTGCTTGCCTCTCTGCATGGGCACTTTATTTTCTTTCCATATCCCAGTTCTATTCTTAGCATCTTCTGAATCATGAGTATCGGGATCTATTTTTGCAGCTCACTCTGCAGAAATAGAGACTTCTCATGCAGAGATCGGACTTCTTGTTGTATTTCTCCCACCGAACTCCATCTGCCTACATATAGACTGAGCCCATCACACTCATACTCCTGTGGGTGTGTATGTGGGTGTTATTGTGCTGTACACACAATAGAAATGATGTGGGCCAGTGCCATCGGTCTCCACATCTATGTAGATCTGTTTCCCAACAAGACTATTGTCATTTCTAATAAAGCTGTGCTAATGGTGTTTTAGTTGACACCACTGACCATTTTTGAATCGATTCGTACAGCCATGTAATTACAGTCTTTCTGTCAGTCAATGAAAAAAAGCACAAAACATCATCAGTGACACGAAACGCACTCTCCGATGCCAAAACATTTTTTGTTCTAATGCTTAAAAGTCTCTTATCATCAGGATAGCAAACACTGAGTGTTCTTAGTGTTCTAAATGTGCAAATGTATTTATATATTCTGTACTATATATGTATATTTATATTTATATATGTATTGTGTGTGTACTTTATATATTCTTTGCATGCACATACTTAAAAAAAAAAAACAGCTGAATAGCAATTAATATTGGTCAAGTCACCTTTATTTATAGAGTGCTTTCAACAATCGGGATTGTTTCAAAGCAGCTTTACAGAATCACATTAGAAAAGGACAATCAATAAACACTTAATCTGATTGATATCTATAACTTAAGAGTCCCCAACTAAGCAAGCCAGAGGCGACAGCGGCAACGAACCAAAACTAGTGACAGAATGGAGAAAAAAACAATGAAAAAAACCTCGGAGAAAAAACCAGGCTCGAGGCTGGGTCGGTGGGGTATTCTCCTCCTCTGACCAGATGAACCAGTAGGTTACCCATGCTGCAGCAAAGTTTCCGTGTGGCTTGTCCGATTGGCCGTTTAGAAGACAGATGTCCGCCTGAGAAGCTGATGGTGGCAAAACAAAGCTCGGAGTGAGCTCGGAAAACAAAGAATCAGAAACAAAGAATATGATTATGCAGATGCCATTCAACTTATGATTACTTATGATATACAAATGTGTGAGCATACTGTGTGAGCCGGAGAATGTGGTGTGTTGCAGTATTTCATTTTGGACCGGAAGGAATATGTTGTGTGATTGGAACGAGAGTAATTGTTCGAGAGTAATTGTTATGTAGTTTCATACTTTTATGTTGTGCAAGGTGTTTTGTTGTAAAAGTAATTGCAAAAGCAGCATTTTATGTAGTTCAACTACAAAAGCAGCATGTAATCAGGTACTATTTTTATGTTGATATGTTTGTACTGATACTAACTACATTCATGTGTTCAGGAGGCAAACTCAAAAGTGGCTCACAGGAACTTTTTTTAAAATGGCATTTTTTTTCAAATGTCCTTTATCATCATCAGTTTTTGAAAGACTGTTTTTGAAAGACTTTATTTAGGTAAGGCAATAGGACAACCACTGAAGGGACAGCAGGGATTTTGAACTGATGCAAGGCTAAGCACCCATGATTTTTGCTCGTCTTCACACCAGTACAAGCATAAAACAAGATTTGATTTTGCTTAATGACTTATATATATGATGAAGTTTTAAGTGTTTCAGAAATTAAGACTTGTTGTAACTGTAAGAGCTTTTAGAGGCCATTATCTCTATCCAGTGCTTTCACAGAGAGATTCACTATTATGTTAAATGAGGACAGGAAGTCCTGTTCATTTTGCTTTGCCAACCAAAAATAGTACAATGTTTGAGTAATTTACGCTACAACATTTAAGCTTTGTCACTGGGCAGTAGAATTGTTGAAGTGTTATAATAAAAGTTAAAGTGTTTGTAATATTTGTAAAGTAATACAATAAAAGTAAATGTAAAATACACTTTATTATAATTTAGCTTAGCACGGATGCAATTCAATTAAAATCATAAATCTTTTGGGGTTTTTTCAGGTCAGTTAATGTTTTTCACTATTATTCAGTTTCTCATTAACATGACAAGCAGCACTTTTTAGTATTATTTGCCTGCTATCATGTAAATAATGATAGGAACTAACTACGTGCAGGTATTGTGTTACATTATGTTTACTTTGTTACATTTTCTTGTGTAGATTTTTTTGGGGAAAATGTACTTTTGGGAGTTGTTTTAACTGGCCTTATTTTTACTCTCACTTAAGTTAGAAATGTACTTTTACTTCGCTACGTCTGATGGTGTTCCCCTGTTACTATTAAATGTTAATTAGTAAAATGTAGTTTTATTAAATAGATTTTATCATGTTATGTAACATGAGATGGTGATTCTTGCAATAGGCTACAGCCGTATGAAGTACATACTGAAGACATTCTTCACATTCAATTAATTTTTTTTTGGCTTTTTAAAACGTTACATAAAAACAAAATTGTGGGATTGCAACTGGGATAAAATGTGTGTGAGAGGGAATTGTATATCTCCTATTTAGCGCTCGGATGAGTGATCCCGCTGACACAGATGAAGGCATAATCCCACCTCTTCACTTGTTTTTTAATTGGTAGACGTTACACACACATGCTGATTGGCCGCACAAAGCTGTGCGCACTCAATTTGCTACTATCACTGTCACTCAAAGAGGGCAGTCATGGCATTTGCTCTCGGACTTTTTATTTTATTTGCATTCACAATTGCCGCCTTTTGCGATTAGCTAATTGCAGCATTTCAAATCGCAATTGTGTTTAGATTTCAATTAATCCTTCAGCCCTACTATACTAAATTGACCCTATTTCATTTCATCTTTGTCAAGAAATTCATGGTATTCTTTTAGCCACAAAGCACTTTATTGCATTAGTCATTTTTACTTATGTTTATTTTAAGTAATAATGTGTTAAACTATAAACAGTTGTAGATTTAACATATGAGAGTTTCTAGACTGATGGTCAGTAGGGTATGAGTTTAAATCTTAGAACCACCAAGCTGCAACTACTGGGCACCTGAGCAAGTCCCCTTAACCCTCTACTGTTCAGTTGTATGAATTTAAATAACTTTGGAAAAGGGTGTCTGTAAATGATAGGATAATATCTTTGAGGTCCTAAAATTTGTTTCTTTTTTATATGCCTATTTTCCTTTTTCCACAGGCTGTAAGCCTTCTGGAGTTCTGCCATGACCAGTCAGGGAGGCAGCAATGTGGACACACCTAGCCACCTGCCTTTGTCACCATCCTCATTCCTCCGGTCATCCCCAGGTCCAAAACTACATGTGCAGCGCTCGCTCTCCCGTGACACAATCACCATTCATTTCTCAACCCAGGGCAAGGAGGAGGAAGATGAGGATGAAGAGCTCTATAAGTTGGCTATGTCCACATCTGCTTTGGATAGTGATGATCGGGGCATAGTTACTGCTTTGGAGGCAAGCGAAGAGTTGTTGTTTGAAGGCTCAGGAACAGAACAAGTTCCGGGGGTGCCCCCAGTGTCTTTTGCTATGACATCATCTTCAGTGGTCACCAATAACCAAAGTGCAGCCTTACCCATTCAGCCAATAATCGACAGTCTTGGCTCTTCCTCTGTTTATAGCCCTGCTAGCTCTTCCTGGCCATCTGAACATTGGAGCCAACTTCCGCCACCTGCCACTTACTCTTCCACGTCGTCTCCAGTCAAGTCCACAACTGCGCACTCAAAGCCATTTCTCAGCCTTGTGAGGTCTCTCTCCACTGAAGTGGAGCCTCGTGAAGGTGTCCCTTCAGCAACTGCTTCTCAGTCTATGCGACATCGACATCTGATGAAGACTCTAGTCAAATCTTTGTCCACTGACACAGCCCGCCCTGAACAGGAAACACCATCACACCGCCCCCCTGATTCCCGCCGTAACTTACACCTCTTCAAAACTTTTACCCAACCTCGAGTCACAACCACTGCCAGTGGTGACTCCAAAACAGCACCATCCTCGCCCATTGCTTCGCCTGATGGCCGTTCATTCTTCAAGGTACAGGAAGTTGAAGCGCGCATTGAAGATACCAAGCGACGCCTCTCAGAGGTAATGTGTGAACCACTACAGTTACTTAGCAAAATTATCGGTGAGGAAGGAGGAAGCACTGCTGGTGGAAGTTCAATGACTGGGGCAGCACATCCAAAAAATCTCTCATCAAGTGCTTCGGAGCTTTGTAGTCTTACAGCTCTCAATGGCCATCTGGAAAGCAAAACTGACTATTGCATCAAAGAGGAAGATGACTTAGAGGGTGAAAGTCCACCAGGGATAGGCACCCATGTTTCTGTTATGCAAAGGTCACCCTCACTAGGCCTAGACAGGTGCTTTATGTCAGTACTGGCCAGGCAGGAAGACGAAGAGTTCTGTGAGCTTTACAGTGAAGATTTTGAGCTCTGCACAGACACAGAAGCAGATGGTGACCTTGGCACCTCCACACATCTTCAGCGGGGTAGCACAGCCTGCAGTGAAGAACCAACTGAGGGGGGTGAGGAGGATGAGGAAGATGATGAGGAAGAAATGCCTCCAACCATACCACATTATGGACTTATTCTGCTCATTTCTGTTGTGTATGGATACTTTGTTTTGCCATTGCCCACGTATATAGGTGGTGTTTTTCTTGGAGTTGCTACAGGCTTCATGCTAGCAATACTGGTGATTTGGCTCTCAGCTTCCCGTGGTTCTCGGAATTCTTGTTTCAGACAATGTAAGAGAGAACGCTGGAATGGTGTTCCATTAGACATCAAAGAGCCAATTATCTACAAGGTATGTCCTCATTCTATATTGTATCAGGATTGTAATTGCTCACAACTGTTTTCTTTTGCTTTAACATTCTTTATACGTTTTTTTCTCACACCTGTGTTTTTCTTTCACATTATCATGATAGTTCAAATTTTGCGTTTCTGTTGTGTCAGTAAAATATGTCTCAGCGTTAGGTGATGCCTCCTATTCTTAGCTTAAACAAGCTTCTATGTCGATTTGGCTTTATTTTTTAAACCCATTTATTCCAGAAAGTCTAAATAACTACCTTTATGGTAACTTGCCTCCATACACAACATTATTCTGTGATCTTTGCTATGTTAAGGGTTGGATGAACGAAATTTACAGCTATGACCCAGAGACTTACCACGCGACACTTACCCATTCAGTATACGTACGCCTTGAAGGCTCTGTGATGCGTCTCTCCAAACCCAACCGCAATATTCCACGTCGTGCCACCTTCAAAGAGCCCAAACCTGATGTCAGTTACGTCAGCCAGAAGATCTATGACCTGACCAACAGCAAGGTTGGACACCACTGACTCATTGTGTGCATCTTGTGTAGCTAAGAAACTTGTTGCTATTAGTTATTATTAATTTTGTACTGATCGTAACTGCCATTTTTACTTTTTTGTCAAATTTTATGCAGTAAGGGGCATATAACTGCATGTTTATCAAAACACACTGCATTGTAACAATACTAAAAAAAAACACTAACTGATTTAACAGATCTACCTGGTGCCTCACAGCCTGGCCAGAAAAAGGGTGTGGAACAAAAAATATCCCATTTGCATTGAGCTTGCCAAACAGGATGACTTCATGTCAAAGGGGGACCAAACTGAAGCTGAGGAGGAGAAAGTATCTGCTGCGGGAGAAAGGACTGAGGGGGTAGTGGGTTGTGAGGAAACCAAACGCTCCACAGACCCTGTCTTGTACTTGTTTGGACGAACAGGAAGAGAGAAGGAGGAATGGTTCAGGAGAATGCTGTTAGCCTCCAGGCTCAAAGCTGAGATCAAGAAACCAACAGGCCTGCTTGCATGTAAGACTGGAGTGAATGTTCACAGTTACTGCTTCAAGCCTGCTTTTTAACCTTTAGTGCTGACACCCTAACATAAAAACGTATAAACAAGATACTGCAAATTATCAAACACTCACGTTACTTGCTAGCTAGCTAGTTAGCCACTACCTTTTTACAATTAAATCACATTGACATGTCGATCCAGCTAAGCAGACAAATTAAGTTATTAGTCATTTAGTGTTTTGGTCTTCTGTTTTTTTTTCTAATTATTTGTAAAATAAAATATAAGGGTTTTTTTTTTAAATATTCCTTTTATTAAAAAACATAGCCCCCTGGTGGGTCGGAAGACCTAAGCAACCTCTAATATAAACAAACAACTCTTGATCATGCTAAAACAATGGCTATTTTTTATTAATTATTTCATTGAAAAGTACTCACATGTTTTTCATTATGCCTATCTGGTTTATATAAATATGTTTGGATGTTTTCTCCATTTATAGCTTGCCTCCCCTCCTACAGCGGTGGGATCAGCCAAGCAGCCGCTGTGTCTGACAGATGTAGCAGTAGTCAAGGCAGTCTAGATGACATGATCCAAACAAAACCACGACAAAAAGATGTCAAACAAAAAGTACTGGACTACAATGTCTACATGGCAAAATATATCAGCAACTCTTCAGGAAGCCCAAATCCCAGCCCTCCTCACAGTGCTGATAGCAGTCCGAGAAGTGTAACGAAGGTACCGATTGCCCCATAGAAAAATTCTAATTACTATATTTAATTAACTTAAACTGCGGATAATATTAAATTAAACTTATTTTTCAATCTGTTTTATTTAGAAACAAATCAAGCTTGAAAAAATATCAAACCTAAAGGCATAGTGATGTACCATCTGAAAAGATGCGGTGTACTAGAATAAATATGCACATTGTGTGCACCAGAGTTCACTTTTATCGAACCAAAAGTGACTAGTGTGAACACACCCTTAATGCTTCAGATTATTAAGACATTCTATACATGTTCTAGGCAGCATGGGTAACCTACTTTCTCTAGGCAGCATGGGTATAACCTACTTGCAGCATGGGTAACCTACTGGTTTATCTGGTTAGAGGAGAACTGACCCCCCCGACTGAGCCTGGTTTCTCCCAAGGTTTTTTTCTCCATTCTGTCACTGATGGAGTTTTGGTTCTTTGCCGCTGTTGCCCCTGGCTTGCTTAGTTGGGAACTGTTAATTCATAGATATCAATCAAATTGAGTGTTTTAATAAATGTTTAATGATGTCTTTTCTGATGTAATTCTGTAAAGCTGCTTTGAAACCGTTCTAATTAAATAAAGGTGACGACTTGGCATGTGTGTGGCAACAGTTAGGAGAAGTCCCTTGCCATATATTGTATGCAACCTATTTTTTTTAGCTATACCACATTAAAGGTTAAAAATAGTTCCTAATATGCTATATCCTGGCAGGTTTAACAGGCGTATGTATACTTTAACATTTACACATTTTAACAAGACCAGATCGTGTGGCCCAAGCCATCTTAATACAATACTCAACATTCACGGAATCATACAAGCCGTTCCCTCTGGGATTTTGCAAAATCAAGCAAAACAGCAAAATGTGCAATATTCATTTCAAACGAGGAAATTAATTACTTGCAAAAATTCTATGCCTGCAAACACAAAAAACTTTTACAAATGCATTACAAATGGTGTGTCTGCATTTTTGGTAGCAACAAGTACAAAATTGCTGTAGTCTGTAAAATCCTACAGGGACTGTACAATAACACCACTGTAGTGCAATCCAAAGTTTTCACAATTATTCAATTAGTGATATGTGATATTTCAGCTCATTATTAATCTAGTTGGGTTTGCAAGCACTGTTTATGAACTCATGCAGATGATTTGTATTTGGGCTCGTTTTCAGTTTCCAGAAGTTCCAGGCACAGAGGCTGAGTCTGAAGCCTGGGTCAACGCCCTGCTGGGCCGTATCTTCTGGGACTTCCTCAAGGAGAAGCACTGGGCTGATATGGTTTCTAAAAAGATTCAAATGAAACTGAGTAAAATCCGGGTATGTTTTTAACACTACTTTTTAAAAAATTTGGTCAAGCATTTACATCTTTTATCGCTGAAACTGGTGTTTTAAATCAAAGCTGCCGTACTTCATGAATGAGCTGACCCTGACTGAGCTGGACATGGGCATGGCTATTCCCAAAATTCTTAAGGCCTCCAAACCATCAGTGGACCATCAAGGTAAGCCTCTGATTTAAACTAGATCCCATTTTAGGTAGGTTTTATGACTAACTACAAAGATCAAACATTGCTATAATTATTTATAAACCTTTCAGTTAATTGAAACACTAATTAACAGGTGATTTCAACAATACACGATTACCTTTTTTATTTGACTAATGCTGTTGTTAAAAATAGTTGCAAAAGGTATATGAGTATATTTGTTTGTTTATTATGTCATTCTAATATAATTATTTATTTATCTATAAAACTATTTTTAAACTTTTTAAGACAACATATTTTAAAATATAACTAACCAGCAATTAGGGTGGGCAGGGAGTTTTTGGCCCCACCACTGTGGTGCAATTAAAGAAACACCACAAAAAGCATCTGTGTTTGCTCTAAAATTTGCTAAATTATTGGATGCTTGAATATCTCAACTTAAAGTGAAGTCGTTCCATTATGTACTAGTACTACGTGTGGCTGGCAAGCAGCATACCATTTACCAAGATCCACAGTTACCAGTTTTGATCCCAGTTTTGATCGAAATATGTCATACTTTTCCTGAGATATATCCTAATTTTATCTTTGCCAGCTTTATTGTCAAATTTGCCTGTGCATTTTGGATAATCAATTTATCATATAGCGATTTCAGGCCTGTTTACTAAAAATGTGAGATGAGATTTTTTTAGAACTGACTAATTTTTCAAAATCTTTGAAAATAACAAAATCTAAATAAACAAGAGAAGCTGCTGCCGTTAAAATAAGTAATAAGAAAATGTATAAAGAACGCTGATAAAATAAAGAATAAAAGATATAGAGGGCCAGAATATGTTTACATACTTGAATTTGTGCTATTTTACAAAGATGATTAATTAATTAATTACCCATTTTTGCATTATGGAATAACCTGCTGGTTTGTCTGTCGTCAGAAAACAGAACTGGGGCCCTGACTAAACCTGGTCTCTTCAAGGTTTTTTCAAACTGGGGCCCTGACCGATAAACTGGTTTCTCTCAAGGTTTTTTTCTTTTGTTCCGATGGACTTTTGGTTCTTTGCCGCTGTCGCCTTTGGCATGTTTAGTTGGGGACTCTTAATTCACAGATATGAATGAAAGTAAACTGTGCTTGAGTAAGTGTTTACTGTATTGTCTTATTTTGTTCTCTAAAGTTCTATAAGCTGCTTTAAACACAATCTCTATTGTTAACAAGTGCTATATAAATAAAGGGGACTTGACTTCAAATATTTTGGGAGGAAACAACATGCTAGGCTTTAAATATTTTGGAGGAAACACATGCTAGGCTTATTAGACTCCAGCAATAGAGTGTCATTCAGCGGAAAGCTACATATAGATAGAGCAAAAAAAATTGCAAAGAAAATGCAACAAAAATGTAACATTTTTCTCCAGGTCTGTGGTTTGACTTGGAGATCTCTTACACTGGTTCTTTCCTGATGACTCTGGAGACCAAAATGAATCTAGCCAGGCTTGGAAAAGAAGGCGAGAGCTTTGGAGAACAAGGAAAAGAGGGGTAAGTATTGTAGAAAGGAGTGAAAACAGTGGTAATCCTGCAAAATGACATTTATTGCAGATATCTGTTATTTGAAGTTACAAAAACTTTTCTACATCTACAAAAACTTTTCTACATCTACAAAAACTCTACAAAAACTTTTATCCCTTTGGATTTGCGTTGCATTCATAAAGTAATCTATTTATCTGCCTTAATTTTTCTATTAACCTTTTCTACATGAATCTTTATTGAATTTCTTTTTTTTTCTTTCCTGACCCCTACATGGATATGATGGATCTGATCTTCTCATGGTGAGTCAAGCCTCATCTGGTATCTTTAGTTTTAAAATGATATTGCAACAGTAATAGAAGTTATAACCATTAGAGAGATGGTGCAACACTGTAACTATTGTTGCTAGAAGCTTGAAAATCACCCCTGAAGTGCATATAATGCCTAGATGTTTAATAGCCACACACTATAATAACCAAGGTCCAGATATTTACACTCATCATTATTATTTAGCAAACAGACCCAGAGCCAGAAAATAAAAATACTGAATGTGTGTTTTAGGCCCAGACCACGTTCATACTGCCTGGCCGACAGTGATGAGGAGTCGTCAAGTGCCGGTTCATCTGATGAGGAGGATCCAGCAGAAGTACCCGAAATACCGGGGACAGAGAGGTGAGTGTGAAAACAACGTATTTTTAAGCACATTTTACAGTTAAAATAAGTTCAAGGGGTCATCGGATGCAACATGCACTTTTATAAGTTGTTTGTCTTGAAAAGTGTGTGTCTTGTTAAATCATTTCCCTATTCTCAAATCAAGCTGTTTTTACATGCCTGTATTTGTGACTTTGCACGGACCAATGCCGCTCCCACAGTTGTTGACTGACACTTTGGGCTGGTTGATAAAATTTGTGCTGTTATATTAAATAATACAACAGGTGAGAAATTATATATATATATTTTTTTTCAGTTTAAACATTACCCATTTTGGTCTGGTATTTTTATTTAATGACCAGTTTTTACACTGTAATTGAGCTGGAGAGTTTCAATCCGATCTGGCAACCCTGGCCCCCGAGTACGATTAATAGTGTCCACCATTGTTTTGAGGCTGCCATAATTATTTCTCACTAGACTATTTTATAAACGAGGGTCAGTATAAAGCAGGTTTCACTAAGAAGCTACTTTTGAAATCGAAGCGAAGATACATAAAACATATGAGACTCAGTGAGGGCGCGTGCTGATTGGGCATGTAATCTTACGTTTATAATAAACAGTACATTAAGGTGATTGTCTTATTATAAACTATGTATGCTGTTTGCAAAAATAATATGTTAACAATACATTAAGCTTAACTTTGTAGATGCTTTATAAAGGATTGGTTTGGAACAGTGGATACGGCCCACAGAAGAGAGGGGTGGGGTGGGGTGGGGTGAACAGAACTCCTTAGAATTTAAAGCAACATGCACTAAAACGGGTCTGTGAACAGAACTGATTTTTACAAGATAAAATAAGTGTTTTCTAAACTACCAATTAAAAAAGTATTATAGACTTTAATTAAGACCCTAAAGAATATTAACTTGTAGAAAATTGGCATCTGATGACTCCTTTAAAGTAAGATTGAGATGTTAATCAGAGCTGTTATTTTGGTTTGCAATGAACATATATATTTATTTATATAACCACAATATAATATAATATAATATCACATATTACATCAGATCAGATCATATTATATGATCACAGATCTGATCTGACCTATATGTTCTAACATATGCTTGTATTGCCATTCATCTTCTTAATCAGGCAGTTATCCTTGTGAATGCTGTAAGACTACTAGTGACGAACAGTAATTAATAAATGGTAGCTAATAACTAATGAATCTGACACTCTATATGCTGTCTTACATCATTCTGCAGTTTGGTCGGAGGACACAGGCCCAGCAAGATCATGCGCTTTGTAGACAAGATCGCCAAGTCAAAGTATTTTCAGAAAGCCACTGAGACGGAATTCATTAAGAAGAAGATGGAGGAGATGTCCAACACTCCTCTTCTACTTACTGTAGAAGTGCAAGAGTGCCAGGGCATGCTGGCTATCAACATTCCACCTCCCCCTACAGACAGAATATGGTACAGTCTACATTAATGAAATGTTTACTTTTATTTGTGACCCGAAATAGAAACAGTGGATTTTCTTACAATGTTTAATGGTTTAGAAGAATTGTTTGCTTGGCCAGATCCTCCAGGGACATACTGTATGTCTTTTCATGTGTTACTCTTCCTCAGCTTTCCTGGGGTGTTCTTGGGGTTTAGGATGTCAGTGTTAAGAGTTTGAGACACGCCAACAGCACAAGGCTTTTTGTTACCCTTTGTTTTGTGTGTGAATATTAGTCTATGTTTTAGGTATTTGTCCAGCTAGATAATCATGGATAGCTTCTTTAGTAGAGACACAGATTTACATTTAACATACACTTATATTTCATGCTTTCTTAAAGTCACCTTTAGTGTTTGTTGCAAAAATAAGGCATCTCCCTGATCGATGACTTGAACCCAAAATCTTTTACAAATCCCAAACCGTGTGTAGCACAATGTGTAACAGTTGCAGGACATCACTAATTCGAACACTTAATAACAAAGCCCCTGTCCCAATAACTACACTTTGCGATAAGGTCTTACGTGAAGTGTGCACTTTAGTCGATAAGTGCTATGACACCCCTGAGACCAGAAATGGTGGTGCTGTACACAGTATTGCTACTAAAAAGGATAATTACATGAATAACCTTTTACTTACATTTAACCATCCTTTTCCACTTTTTTTTCCTTAATTGATTTAAACCACATCACACAAAATGTGTGCACAAGTAAGCGAACGGTGAAACTCGCCAGCAAATTGGGACACCCTACGCACTTTCACCCCTTAGCGGTAACACGCCAATGAGGGGCACAAGGGTGCAAGTGTGGGTATTAGGACAAGGCCAAAGTATACACTTTTGTCATGTGACCAGATAATACTGGTGTTTTTTCGTTTTTAGGTATGGTTTCAGAAGGCCGCCCTACCTCGAGCTAAAAGCCCGACCTAAACTTGGTGAGAGGGAGGTCACTTTTGCCCATGTCACTGACTGGATCGAAAAGAAACTGGATCAGGAGTTTCAGGTACTGCTGGAATCATTTTGCTTTACTTACTTTGTAGCTAAACAATGACTTTTGCTATAACAGATTAGCTTTTTGAGATTTCAGTTATAATTGTGTCAAATATAATTTGTTGGGGCAGATAAACTAAAATTAAAACTAAATAAAAAATAAAAGAGTACTTTTCCAAAGATTTTTTTGTAAAGATGTCCTAACTACCATAATAATGAGCCTGCACCGCCTCTGCCAGCCAGCAGAGGGCCTCCGAGATTTTTGGGCTTTATTTTTTAATCCCTGCTACATTCAGCCAAATTTACTGTCCAATTATTGCCCCCCCCCTTTTTTTATTAAATTTTTCTAGATGTTTATTTGTAGGTATTAAACATAACACAACATTTAAAACTCATCATTATTTTTTATTTATTGTTGTGGTAAAAAAATCCTCCATTGTGGATTTACATGCTGTTCATTCTGCAACAAAACATGAATCCTGCAGCATGTCTTATGAATGCTTATTTATGGGCTAAGAAATTCTATTTTTCTGTTTATTTCACAGAAAATATTTGTCATGCCAAATATGGACGATGTGTGGTTACCCATCATGCACTCCGCCATGGACACCCGAACCAGTGTGTACTTAGATACTGTGACAGCCGATGGCTTGGACCTTGAACAAACTGCAGATGACTTTTGAAAGCTGATAAAACTGTGGGATGGGACTTTGGGAAGTCAATCAAGGGCACTTGTTATATTATGTTCATAGAAGAAGGTTGGTGTGTCTAATTGCATAGTAGTAGACTAATGCATTTGTATTAGACCTTGAAACGAGTCGTGTTTTGCTGAATAATGCTGTACATGCAGTTGCTCTTCTGTCAGTGTTTGATCCATTTTTAAAAAACATACGACCTTGGATTAAGTCCGCTATGGCTGCGGCAAACATCTGGATTGAAGATCGCTTTTATTTTTATTGACCACTTTATTAGGAACATTCAGGCAACTGTTCAATTAGACAATCATGTGGCAGCAGCGCAGTGTAACAAAATCATACAGTTACAGGTCAACAGCGTTAATAAATATTCACACAAAACATCTGATAAGCTTGTTGAAGCGCCATGGCTAAAGAGGCAGAATTTTCTTTGGAGCCTCTCTGTGCCACCAGTATGATTAATTACTGTTAATTCTTGATTATTCAACCACTATAAATCTAACACGCTCATGATTAGTTTTATTTGTTGTAGCTGTGCTGCTTATATCATAATAATGATCTTTTACCATTCTAGGCATCCTGCAAACATAATATTGCATTGTCTGTTGACATAAGCAGCCACTTAGTTGTTATGCCTTGGGACGGCTGTGATTTTCAAGTATTTTATAAATTAGGATTAATTTTATAAAAAAAGCAGTCAATGAGCTACATAATTGTTTTAATAATGAAGGCCTGTAAAGAATGATCAGACTGGTTTGGGCTGGGAGGAAGTCTACAGTAATGATATTAAATTATGACTAATTATTTTCATGATGAATAGAACAGCTTCTTGGAGCTCAATGCTCCTGTGAACCAAGAACTGGAACTGGACAGGAACTAGATGACAATATAATTTTAAATTTAATTTATAACTGTCTGGTTTAATATTAACTAAAGCTCTTGACTTTTATCTAAATCATTTTCTGTGTTTTGCTGCTACCTGCTTGGCAATTGCATGAATGTGCAGGTGTTCCCAATAAAGTGATTCCAGCTGAAAGCTCCTATTGTGTGATCCTGCTGAAAGTTCTGGGTGTGTCAGAAGCCTTTTTACCTCAAACCGTTGGTCAATTAAGTTATTTTCATGCCGCTTCTTTGAAATCCGGTCTCCACGACATGCTGTTCATAGAATATTTTACAATGGTCCTAATTAGGTTTGTGCCATTAACATTTTTTCTCAATAATGTAAACTATTGAGTGTGTGTTATGTATGCCACAATTTTCTGTTGCTTGTGCATATGTGCTTTTTTTAGGATAACCAATACCATATTGTACAGACAGCAACCTTCACAGGTCTCTTTGCTGCCCAGGCCATTTGTGGGTTTTTTTTGTTTAGTTTTTTTTTTATGATTATGCAATCAGATCAGTTTCACTGTGTTCAAGGACACCAGCTAATACCCATCTGCCCCAGAAGTGATACAAGCCAAGCCGGCTAATTAAGTACACACCTACAAGGCACTTTCTGCGAACTTCAACGTAATAAATGTAACCATTCTGGGACTGGCTGGAAAACTAAATACATAGTACTGTTTTAGTTATGGACATGTCTGCCATTGTGCAATATGAAGAAGCCATCTGAATGTGTAAATCGTTGCCTGATCATCCTAGTTTACAGGTTTTGTTATGGATGATGATGTAAATGTTCATATGGTTTTTAATGTTGTCAGTTTGTGTTGACTGAAATTGTTATTTAGATTCTAGATGTGAATAAGCTTTAATGATGTGTCCAACAGCAGTTTTTTTTCCAACTAACAAGCACCACCTCCTTTTTAACTTAGGACATTGATTTCCAATCAAATATTAGATACGGTTTCTGCAGGTGGACTGAAAGTCTGCAGTCACGCTGCCTATGCGCTGCTATGACTGGAGCAGAAACCATGGGTTTTTAACTTTTGTCTTAAAATATCATTATAAAGACAAACACGATTTACCTAACATACCGGTATACTGAAAATTAACTTGTCAAACTTCAAAAGTAATTAGATAATTATGGTCTACAGCTACTGGTTTTCTTCATCAGGTAAAAAAACAAATGAAAATCCCTGAGCCACAATGGCCATAACAGCATAACTGGATTGGTGGTTAACGTTCTCTAACGATTGTCTGTGGGGTTCAGTTGCTTCCCAGACAATCATGATTCATTATAAAGATGTTAAATTACTCTTGTCTAGTTCTGGTCATCAATCAGGCAAATGATTAAATAATCTCAGTGCTTCTCTACACCAACTGCTCCTCATCCCTTCTGCACTTTGTGAAACTGATTGCCATTTTAAGTGATTGTGTTCAGCCATACTGTGACAATGGTAACGTGTGAGGATGTATAAATGCATTTGGTAAAATAAAATTGTCATTGAAATTTCACTTCCTATAACATTTATTTTGAGGAAAACAAGTGTGGTTTGTATTTAAAAGAGCAACTTGGGTTAAAATACCAAGAAGCTCCAGTTATAACAATCCTTTAATTTTGCACTGTTGCTTGGCCTATGGAGCCATGAGGAAGGCTTCAAAGGTTCAAAGACAGTGCCAAAAATCAAGATGAAGGACAGACAACAGTGTATGATCATGTAGTTTCAAGTTTATTGTAGAAGCATCAGGTTTATTTTCAACAATTAATAATCCCTAAAAAGATATACAATTTATACATTATTAAAAAATGCAGTCTGAATACCTCTCTTCTATCAAAATCAGATCTATGTTTTTGTAGTAAAATTCAGTCATTTGCAGTAAATCAGTCTTTTCTTTAGGCTTTACGATGTTCCTGTAAAGAAAAAAAGGCATCGAGAAAAATATAGTTAACCTTTATAACAGCTTAAATTTGATATATATATTTTTTTTTTAAATACATTAAACAAAAAAGGCTTACCTGCTCTACCGGAAGTTGAATCATGTACTGCGCACATGTGGATTTTTATCATTTTTAATCAACACATACAACATGCAAAATAGTAATCTGTCTGCTTAATAACTACATCTTATAAAATAAACGTACGCATCGGATTTCACTCACAAGCTACAAAACGATATAAAACACGTGCTCGATCCACGTGTCCGCCATGTTCTTCCAACGATATAACCTTAGACAATATTTGCGATTTCAATTACTAAACAAAAAACATAACCTGTGATGAAGAATCTAATCATTATGTTGTTTTTTAATAAATAAAATTTTGCCTTCACGTGTAGCGCATTTTGGTGTGCACACACGACAGAACACCCTACCGGAAGTAGTGCAACCGTTGCCGATGTAAGCGGAACTTACGCCATAGCGCCGCCCATAACGTTCGTGCGCAGGCGCACTGTCGGAACGCGTATCAGGATTAGTAGAAACGGCTGGCGAGTAAATCGAGCGGCATGAAGATATTTGGTGTTTATAGTTAGAGTTGAAGTCATATTCGGAAAACAATATTGAAGCGTCAGCGTGTTGAATTTGGTGAATGTGAAGTGGTTTTGTGTTGTGGAAGATGGGTTGGGGTGTGTGTAGCAGGGCCCTGGTGTGGTGTATTTCTACAGCGCTGTTCAGCAGCCTGCTAATGGTGGTAAGTAAAACTGGAGATGTTTATTAATGCGGATTTATTACAGCCTGATTTACTAATGTGGCATAATAACCACTCTGTTATGTGTGTTACTTAGCACGGCTAAAGTAGCGTGTGGTTTTAGACCGAGTCGTGCTAAGGAAGCTAAATCAGTTATTGTCCTCTTGAAAAAGAAAAGAATTATTTAGTTTAAAAATTCGACATTATTTATACATAAGTCTAAAGTTAGACAATTAACCAGAAAATAATGTTAGCCCCTTTTTTTGTGTGTCAACGTTAATTATAGCCAAATACTCGAGCTAAAAAGCTGATGGTTATCCCATCACTGGAGAAAAACATCTGGGGTTTTTTAAGGTTATAATATTTAGTTTAAAAAACGATATTTTTAGATGTTTGTTAGTGTTTATACGTTAGCTGGAAAACGTGTTTTAGATCACAACAAAGGTGTTTTGGGCACTAGGTTCATATCGCAGCTGATCTGGCAGGCAATTTCAGAGTAAGATACTGCAGATAATCTTACAACTGTGTAATGAAAGTAACCCTGGATGTTAAACATTAGAGTTTTTAGACTTCAAGCTTATTAATCAAAATTAAAATTAGAATGGAATCTCCTAATGATGCACAGTGCTGGTGTTTGAGATTCTATAAAGAACACGCCGTTCAAATGTTCAGGGTCACCATTGTTTATTTAAAAAAAAAAAAAAAGTACAATTAGTTCCTTTTTGTAGACTAATACACATTATATACCAAATATAAAGACACCTGCTCATAACATCCATGTGTGTTTTCTGAAGTCGTTGTTCTATAATCCCCCCCACACTTCTGGAAAGACTTTTTAAAGTCTGTGGACATTTTTCCCATGTGGACACAATAGTGTTAATAAGAGTGTATACTAGTGTACATATATTAAATATATATATATGTTAATAGTGTCAGTCACCACTTGTGAGGTGAGGAGATCTGAGGTGCAGTCAGAGTTCCAGTTCATCCCAAAGGTGGTGTTCTACCCCAACCAGAACACAGCAAGTCTTTATGGCGATCAGGGCTGTTGTGCACAGAGCCAATGTCATGCTGGAACAATTCTTGTCGATCCACTAAGGGAGTAAGAAATTGCTTCATGGTATCAGTTTGCAGAAGTCACACTTGGCCGGTGGTGCTGTTTATTACTAGCTTTAACAACATTTATATTTGACTCCTGAAGACCATCTCTTACAATAAATCTAGTCTCCGACTACATACCTATTGATTACAACCTAAACAAATATTCAGTCATATTTTTTGTGTGTGTGTGCTGAAGATATTAATTTTATTTTGGCTTTGAGCTGGTTTTTTGGTCCTTTTAGGACGAGTGACTGCAAACCATTATAAGGGTCTTCCTCTAAAAAAAATTTCTTTTAATGGCCTCGTCCATAATGCGCCTGCCCTATCTGGAGGGAAACAGAGTTCACTGAATAGACTAGGGCTGTGTATTGTCAAGGACTAACGATACGATGTATGAGTCATGATGCAGTATAACCTCCCAAAAAGTACAAATTTGACTTGTGTGTTAGAGAGTGTCTCATCGTCAAAGCATTAATCAAAAGAACTTTTCTCGGTTTTCCCACAGAGAGGCGATTCCGTGGAACTCATTTAAAGCTCTTCTGGTGGCTTGTGGTTTCCCAAAGTCTTACACTTTGAAACTAGTCTGACATAGCATTACTTGAAAATTCTAGTCAGAACTAGTATGACAAAGCAGTCCGGAGACACAAGACAGTCTGTCCAGCAAAACGATACCGTCTTACTGCTCTCGATTAAACAGTGCCATACACCTGGAGTCAGATTACCACAGGAAAAGAGGACACGCTGTCTCAGAGGAATAGAGAAAAAAAAGAGTGCTAAAATTCAAAAGGGTGAAAGACTCGTGCCATTTTATTGTCCTGTCCTCCTTCTTCTTTGCATAAAATTTGTTATTGTTAGATTTTTTTGCTTTAACAGAGCAAATGATCTATCTTCACCTCTGAATTCTATTTACTATTGCAATCACAAGTGAAAAGTCATATCACGTTGTAAGATGGCTAACAATGTAACTTTAGACTTTTAGATTTTTTTTTTTTTTAAATTTTTTTTTTGTCAGGGTTAAAGACAGCCTGTGTTTTTTTCCCCCAGCTGTTGGAAAAACTGACTCTTCTAGGGTTCTCTAAATATGCAACGTTTTTTGTGTGGAACGGCTCAGCACATGGCTTTGCATAAGCAATGACTTTGCGTAAGCACATGGCCGCTGTTCTGTAAACAGGCTACCGAGGACCTCTGGGCCAGATATCGTTACAGGTGTAGAAAACACATGGAGAGTCCGGTAGTAGTATTGCCATGTGAGACAGGCACAGGTCATATGTCCCTTGTATTTGTGAGTTATCAAGTTTAAGGATATAAAACGGTTCTGCTTTAGACTGTGCTTTGGATTTTAGGCTCTCATTTTTTTTTTACTCTCATTTCCTTTCCATGAGTACAATCTGTTAAATCTGATGACTGTTACAGTTTCAAGTGTCAGTGAATATCTCGAAGTGTGATTTGTTGAAACGCCGAAATGGATCAATTCTCCAAAAGTGAAAATTTTAGACTGCTATGCACAGTTTATTGCAAAATGTTGCAAGACAATACATTATTTTTAAAATAAACTCTAACCCTTGTTTTACCATTTCGCCACGGTTTACATTTTTCCTTTTTCTAATTTTAGACTTCTTAATAGTTGAAGAGAAATTAGTACCTGCAGCTTCATTCATAGTGTTGTGCTCAGATCGGTGTGCAGTTAATCAGACATTGTACTGACTGAGAGGCAAAAACAAACGAAGGGGGTTTCAAGCTTGGCTGAATCTTAATTATTGGGGCAGGGATTACTAATTACAAGTTTCATAAAGCCTCCAGCCTTGATGCATTGTGCGTAATTATTGGGTGTAGGCACCATGCCGAGATGGTATTCCTGTACGGTATTAAAAATCATTCAAATGTAATTCACGCTATCCAGTGTGTACAGTATTATGCAACTGTGTTGTGCTGAGTCTGTGTTAAAAACAGTGTGGGTATCAGCAGAGTGATCTATTCAGTTTAAACTCTTAACTGTTAACTCTTGATGTCAGCGCGCACTCTGGGAGACGCAGGTCCCTCTCTGTTGATCAGAAAGTGAGACTTTGCCTTTTTCAGTAGGAAAGAAAAGAATAACTTATGATCTCTCTGCCAGGTTTGTGGTGAGCTGAGTGGGGGAGTGGGCAGGTGTGTGTAACATCGAATCCATGTGTGAACCAGTCGATCAGCTACACAAATATTCAGACATAAATGAACAGACTGTGTTGTACATGTTTGTATATTATATATTTATGCCACAGTGATGATAAATTCTGATTGGTCAGGATTTCACCCATGTTCAGATCACACACTATACAGTCTTTAGAGTTTAATTTCCATAGCTGAAGTTGACATTGGGACTTTGGGGCAGAAGCTTTGCACACACTGTGATGTAAAAATGCATGTAATTATTGAAATGCTGAGGGTTTCTGTCGGTTATTGAAGCTTTTTCAGGGAGTCAGTGCTTTTGCAGATGGGCTACAGAATAAACTGCACTATAAGACAGACTGTTTTTTAATTTGACATTATTGAATTGGGGAAAAAAGACATACATTTTACTTGTTAGCTCTGACAAATAGGAGTATTTTGTTATCTTTGAGTTTATCTTTGTCTTTAACTAAAATGTAATATATTTTTTTTTCTTACCTGTAAGCGTATAAGAATAATCCTCCTGGCCTGTCCTCCTTTGGTTTTCGTTGTTTGGGGTTGTTTTCCTGAAGGTTTGCCTAGGGAATGATTTAGAGAGAGTCAGTTTCTTATCTGGAGCATTACAATAACAAATCCCCCACCCATCTTCGCATGTAAATCCAACTGCTGGTGTAGGCGGATATTAGGAAACAGGGTGGGAAACTGTCTCATAACTTTCTACAGTTGTGCCACTCCACCCTTCTGCTGAGCCTCAAGCCAAAAGCTGAATTAGGTGTATCAGTTAACAGAAGTCCTTTACTGTGTGCACAATTGACTTCGTCTGGCCCAAGCCCGACCTGTTCAGTCCGTTTTTTTTCCCTCGTTTGTCCCTCCACATCCTGATGACTCTTTCTCTTACACGTTTTCTGACAGATACCCAGATATGTCTAATACCCTCCCTCCTGATTTTTCTTTTGACCATGTCCAATTTTGTCCATAAGGGCCAGTTTGAGAAAACTTGGAAAGCTTTACAACCACATGGGGCCTAAGAGCTACTCGGCTACTCGGCCCACATAGCACATGTTCTACAAAAGCTCCAAAACTCCTTTTCTTTTCTTGTATTATGTTAATCAGAACGATTGCCTTATTGTTGTAAACCATCAGAGAATTCTATCTTAAGTCACCATTCCTCAAACCTGTCGGTCAAGTTTATGTTATTAATAAACTATGCTCTTTAGAATAATTCTTTTGTAAAGAAGAAATTTGCCGTGTTTGTGATCTTGTGAGATGTACTATTTTGAGCATTGTTTCTATAACTTTAATTTGTCCTTTAATTCATTAATTATGTTTATATGCACCCTTTTAATGCCATTATTATAAGATTTTGATTGCAGTTTAACTTTAAATGTAAATGCAATAGCTTGATATAAATAATACGATGAAGCTTAAAACTGCAGCAAGCATGATCAAATTAACATAGGGGGCGTACACCGCTTTTAATAAAAATCCCTGTCGTATTATTGTGACTCTGAGCAAAGTGCGCATGTTGCTTGTGACGTACAGGAATGGTGTAACTCCGCAATTCTTAGCAATTTATACAAGTAATGGAAATTGCATGTAAACAATAGTACAGAGATTTGTTTTTGACATATAAACATCATAATGCAATTAAGTCCTCACTCTCACTCTGATTATTGGAAATAATCACTCTATCTACGCACATGTGAACATAGATAAAGGTTTTTTAGATAGATATGTAACACAGGATCACTTTCTACTAACTACACTTGCAGAAATAAATTGTGTGTGTGTGTGTGTATGAATCACATAATTTTCTTTTTGCAATTTCGAGTCAGGTTAATTTCTCAAAGTACAAGAAACAGTTTGACCACTGGCATCTGAATACTTGATTTGATTAGGGTTTTTTTTACTGTCTGTAGCCGTTTCGGTTGCTTCGTTTCGGTAACTTTTCAGCGTTTTCTTAAACATGCCAGTGTCCTGTATGTAGTATGCAAAAGTATGCGAGGCGAGTAGTATGCGAACAACTACAGGCGAGAAGTTCCCGGATGATGTACTGCTTCCTACTGGATTCTGATTCAGTAATCTTAAGTGCTTTAAGCTGCTTTAAACACTTTATTAAAAACATTCTACCTTATTGTTAAATTGCACTTGTTTAATTTTCTATCAAATTCAAATTCACGCCTTTGTGACGGCGTATGTCAGGAAGTACAAACTAACTGAAATGTAGCGCATACGTGGGTAGTCTGTGACTTTAAATACAATGCATTTTGTCATTTCTTTTTTTTCTTTTGTTTACTCAAATTCAACCAAAGCCTCATCACATTCTTATTCCTGTTTTTTCCTGTTCTGCAGGGCGACTGCAGTCGTAGCAGCGTGTCCCTGCCCGAGAGTTTACTCTTTGTTTCTACTCTGGATGGAAATCTTCATGCTGTCAGCAAGCACTCAGGCTCGATTAAATGGACACTTAAGGAAGGTAAGCCCACTCTCTACACTTAAAATTGATGTCTTTTCCCGTCTCCGATTATAACGCAAACCTGAAGCCCTTGATTATGCGTTTGCAGAATAAAGAGACGGATATCCAGAAAGCTGAAGTTTTAGGTGGAACTGAACCACGCTCTGGTAGCAGGAAGAATGTGGTCGGAGTATAAATTTTGTGAACTAGTCAGGTCCCCATCTGCTTACATTAAGGTGGCTAATGACCAACCCCCGAGTCTAATACATGGAAATCTATGGTTCCTGATTTCGTTGACTATTTATTGCTTGTTTGTTTAGTAGTTCCACCTTTGGCAGGTTTTGTAAAACACACAAAATTTTTTGCATGCTGTTCTCTGAATGCAGAGTGTTTCAAGGAAAATAGAATTAAATAAAACAACAAGAGGTTGTTCCCAAAAAAGATGAAGGCATAGTAAAGCCAGTCGAACTAATTGAACGTTTTAAAACGCAGCTGTAGATTTGTAGATCGGAATGTAAATCGGAAGCTTTAAACTATGTATAAGTATTTATAGGCGGCTTTTGCACTGTAAAGGCTTCCTCTTTTTCACCCCTACACTTTTAACTTTTAATGTTCAGTTAGTTTAACATAATGCTTGACTAAAAAAAAAAAAAAACCTGGGGAAAATCATCACTGGGTCCTCTGTAGCAATTAACAACAATTAAGACATGGGTAGACTCAACAAAGTGCTTTTATTCTTTGTGATTTAATGTATTCCCATGTTCTGATTGTTGCTAATTACTATAGAGGGCCCGGTTTCCATAGGTTTTTTATTATTTATTCTTTTATTCGAACGCTAAAGAGAGAGATCGTTTTTCCCCCCTTAATTCTAGTTAACAGCCAGAGGCTAACAAAGACACTTTACTTTCCAAAACACAGCTGCTTATCATTCCTGTATTGTGTATGTGTTTTCCCCGGGTTAAAAAGTCCTGTTCTGTAGCTCTGAGCAGTGGATTTTAGTGCATTAATTGCAGCAGTGAATTTTCCCAGGCCTCTTTGCTGCAGCACTACCATCATGTAGGTTCATGTTCTCCCCTTGTACATGTTCAGTGATAATAATTAACCCAGGAGTGGAACACAAACAGCATGCTGCCATCAAGGTCAGGCAGCGTATCGCTCGCCTTGCCCACTTCCTTTGCCCGTGTATACACTCGTAATATTCAATGCATTAAAGCAAACCAACTTAAACTGTCGGGTTTTAATCCATTTTCTGTGAAGTGGTGTGAAACAGCTGCTGTTGTATAATTCTGCGATGCAATGAAGTGTCCTAAAACGAAAAGCACTGGCTGAGCGGGTTTAAGAAACAGAAATTGAGTTTTATAATGTTGGCACCCTCAGACACGCAGGAAGGACGTGATAGCAAGTGCTTGTGTGTATGCGTTATCACCACCAGTATTTGTGCAGTACTGGTAGTGTACACGTGTCATGAGCATGTGCACCCTTTCTATTATACTCACCCGGTTAGTTTCGCTGATTTTATGTAGGTGCTAGTGTTGTTTTTGTATAAATCTGATAAATAAAGATATCTTCCAGTTCTCTTTTTCTTTCTCAAATTTCTCTGCTTCTTTCTTTGACATTAAGATTTTTTGTATGTATCCTCATGTTTATTATCAGCGACTTTTAAACAGTTAATGAACTGTAAATATATTCTCCCAGATGTATTTAAGAGTAAAGTGTCGATGTCTTGCCAAAGACCTGCAGAATAAAGTGTCCCTAGCTATTGTCCTCCTGCTTGAATACTACTATGACTGTTTAATTAACACATAACTGACAAGCAGCTATGTCCTTTCCCCTATGCAGATCCTGTTCTTCAGGTCCCAACTCACATGGCTGAGTAAGTCCTTATTGGCTCTGTTTATTTATTTATTTTTTTTAAGCAAGAATTCAGGAACTATGCTGTCGAAAGTTGCTGAGAAAGCATGATTCTTCCTGTGTGCACTTTCGTGTACTATCATTTCCACAGTTAAAAAAAATTTATTCTTATTTTTTTGCAGGCCTGCGTTTCTGCCTGATCCAAATGATGGAAGCTTGTACTCACTAGGAGGGAAGAATAACGAGGGACTGATGGTGAGAGATCAGTAACCGAAAAATAATCCTTCCTTTTTTCGAGGAAAGCTCAAATCTAGAAAAGGCAAAGTTTTCCTTTAAGACAAGGGGCTTTTAGGAAGTTGTTTTGGTTTGCTTATGTAGTTTACCAAGCCAAAATTACCCAGCGACACGCTCACTGTGTTTATGTGGAAGATACAGTCATGCCCCAGAAACCACCTCGTTGGAAAAAAGATTCGCATGAATATTGAAAAAAGCTGTTTATGTGGTTTCATTACCAATATCCTTTTTTGATATTACAGAAACTGCCCTTTACCATTCCGGAGCTGGTCCAGGCTTCCCCTTGCCGCAGTTCTGATGGAATCCTTTACATGGGTAAGATTAGCACATTTGGTTTGTTCATGCAAATCATTGCACTGATTTATTAGAATGTGTAGTTTCTTCTTATTAAAGAAGAAAATCTGTTTAGCAAAATTCCTCTGGTGTTATATATAATGTAAGGCTAATTAATTAATTTACAGCTTAGATGTAGGGGAGATGCATGGGGCAATTACATGCATGTTGGTCAGAGTATTACCTTTTGTTTTGTTTGTGGCAGTGCCAGAACCCCCATCCCCCACCCAGATACTTAACCACAGTATTTAAGTGTACCCTTTTTGACCATATACAACTACTTTGACTTGACACTCCCATCTCCAGCATTTGCTTCTTAACAATTTTATTTGATTATCCTGTTTGGATGGCATACAGTTCCCCCAGGTTTTACTAAGTAAATCTCAGTAGCTTTAAACATTTTCTATTGTTCCACACACATCCTGTGAGGAGAATAAACAAACTACAGTAGAAAAGACTTTAATCATGGTGGAAAGACAGGCTGGTTTTAACTGCTCTTAATCATAATCTCTTAGTTCAACATAGGCGAGACAGGTTATTTCCCGCCCCTGAATATGCTTGTGGGTAAGAAGCATCCAATCCACAATAAACAGTTGGCTGTCTTAGAAATCTTCAAAACCATTAATCCCTCACAGAGGATAAAGGTATAGTTGTCGGCACTCAGCAGTTATTATATGGTGCCTTGAAAAAGTATTTATACCCCTTGAACTTTTTCACATTTGTTACCTTACAACCACAAAGTTAAATGTATTTTATTGAGATTTTATGTATTAGACCAACACAAAGTAGCACATTTGTTTGCAAAATAACTCAAGCAGATCAATCAGCCAGATTGGATAGGGAGAGTCTGTGAACAGCAATTTTCAAGTCTTGCCACACATGCTCAATGGGATTTAGGTCTGGACTTGACTGGTTCTTTCTAACACATGAATATTTTTTGATCCAAACCATTCAATTGTAGCTCTGGCTGTATGTTTAGGATTATTTTATGCTGGAAGGTGAGTCTTATTCCCAGTCTCGTTATTTGTAGCCTCCAACAGGTTTTCTTCCAGGATTGTCCTGTATTTAGCTCCACCCATCTTCCCATCAACTCCGACCAGCTTTCCTGTCCCTACTAAAGAAAAGCATCCCCACAGCATGATGTGGTTCCCACCATGTTACACAGTGGGAATGATGTGTTCAGGGTGATGTAGTGTTACTTTTCTGCCACACATAGCGCTTTGCATTTAGGCCAAAACTTTGGTCTCATCTGACCAGATCACCTTCTTCACGTTTGCTATGTTTGTGGCAAACTGCGAACAGAACTTCTTATGTCTTTCCTAATTCATATAATGGATTAAGATGAAGGTCTTACGACACGTGGAAAATTACATAAGTCACATGAATTCCAACACATTGTTGTGGCATTGCAAAACATTTAATCTATGTAGGATTTAATACCACGTATGGAAGTGGTACAAATGGCACTGTCATGAGAAACAGAGGTCTGAGTCACATGTGAGCAATAAAACATAATTTGATTTGGGGCACATTTGTCTGCAGTGTGAGCGTAGCCAGAAATCTGGGTTGCATCATATGGTGCATCCATTAGCCCTTCTATTCTACAGAACCAGCTTTCATTAAAAACAGTATTTCTGTTTTTTAAAGGTTGCTACCATCGCTATGCCCCCTACATGGCTTGTGGCAAACTGCAAACGGGACTTCTTATCTCTTTCTTTCAACAATAGCTTTCTTCTTGCCACTCTTCTATAAAGGCCAGATTTTTGGATTACACGACTTGTTGTTGTCCTTTGGACAAATTCTCTCACCTGAGATGTTCAAGCTTGGGATATTTTTTATAACCTAACCCTGCTTGAAAATTTCCTACAATTTTATCCCTGACCTGTCTGGTGAGTTCCCTAGTCTTCATGATGCTGTTTGTTCACTAGTTTTTTCTAACAAACCACTGAGGCCACTAAATTACACACGGGTGGACTCTATTAACTAGGGTTAGTTAGGTGACTTCTGAAGGCAGTTTATTGCACTAGATTTTCTTTATGGGTATCAGAGTACAGGGGGCTAAATACAAATGCATGCTATACTTTTCAGATTTTTATTTGCCTGAAAAAAAACAATTATGCACTATTTTGTGTTGGTCCTTCACATAAACTCTCAATTAAATACATTTATGTTTGTGGTTGTAAGGTGACAAAATGTGAAAAGTTCAAGAGGTATGAATAATTTTTCAAGCCACGGTAATCTGCGTTGCATAGCCCTTCCTCACTATGTCAGCCCCAGGTTCCCAAATCAACTTGGTTCTTGATGAAGTAAAATCACACACATTAGAAGGTCACTAATTGTGAGCTCATGTGGTAAGATGCATTTTTGTATTTGCATTTTATTAAAATGTGATGAAAAGCTGTAAAAAGCAGTCAAAATAAAAAATTGCTACTAAATATTACTACCAATTAGGGAGGTGTTGCACATATGTCTGTGGCCGTTTTGGATTTCTGCTGGCGTTCTTTTATTTTGCTGCTATTTTGAATTATCATACTTTATAGGAAATCCTGCAGGTTTTTCGGTGAGTACTTTGTAGCTAGTGCTGTGTAGCAAGCTAAACATCAAGTCCTCATGCATACATGCTGCACTTGTCTCTTCCTCCAGGTAAAAAACAGGACGTGTGGTATGTGGTAGATCTGCTGACGGGAGAAAAGCAGCAGACTCTTACCTCCTCTTTTGCAGAGACCCTGTGTGCGTCGTCCTCGCTGCTTTACCTGGGACGCACAGGTGAGATAAGGGCATACAATTTCAGGTTATTAAAAAAAAAATTATCATGAAAAATCTAAATATGTACAAACCACTTATTTCAATAAAGTTGGGATGTTGTGTATAATTTAAATAAGAACAGAATACAATGACCTGCAAATTCTTGTTGACCTATATTCAATTAAAAACACCGCAAAGACAAGATATGCAATGTTCAAACCGATAAACATTGTTGTGCCTTGCATTTTTCAAAAGAGCTGGGACAGGGGTATTTTCACCACTGTGTTACATCAGCTCTCAGTTTCTCAGTTACTCAACAGTCCAAGCTCTGCGTTGTTGTATTTTGCACTCCACATTACACCTTTTTTCTTTGTAGATACTGAGCATAATGAGCAACACAAGGCTACATAAGAAAAAAAAAACGTATAATAGGATTATACAACAATGATTAGAAATCATTACAGTAGTCTAGTGTAGTGAGAGAGCACAGAGTTGAATAGATGTTGAGTGTGAGCATATTGCACTAATGATTACAGCAGCAGTTTTAACATGCAAGTCTTCAAAATTCAGGTGAGATTATCCACTTGAGTTAATTTAGGTTTGGGGGAGTTAAGATTATTATAGTTTGTGCACTTGTTGTACAAGTCTAGTTACAATTATCAGCTTGTCAGTGTGCCATAAGTGTAATATAAGACCCTTCATAACAGGATGTCAGAGGCTTCGTTCACGCTGTGAGTCTTGGTGCTTAGTTTTGATTTTTGCTCATATCAGATTCACTTCGTATAACTGTTTGTTATCGTTTTAAATGTGGCCAATATCAGATTTCCTAAACTGACCCGTATGCACAAAAGAACAAAATCTACATCCTGCTGAGACAGTAAAGGCAGCATTTCAGCATTGTGTTTTACATTTATACGGTGATGTGCTGCCGATAAACACTAAATAATGATAAAAAAAAGGCCAGATTTTTAATAATAGCATGTTATAAAGCAGTGGCTGCTACTTCAGTATGGAGGTGACCACTTTTAGCTCGAATCATTACATAGCAAATGATTGTAGTTGCACACCAGTGCAGAATTATCACGCATTACGATGTAGAAAATTACGTAAAAGTCGCATGAATGCCAACGCATTGCAAAATATTTGATCTGTGTAGGATTTAATGCCACATATGGAAGTGGCACAAATCAGTATTGAAAAAATCATGCCGTTTGTGCTGTTCACACTGTGATGAGAAACCACAGATCTGAGTCACAAGTGGGCAAAAGTACCTAATTTGATTTGGGGCACATTTGACTGCAGTGCCAATGTAGCCAGAAATATGGGTTGCATCATATAGTGTGTCCATTAGCATTTGTTTTTAAAACCATCTACTACAAAAGAATTTTTTTTTGTTTGTTTTTATTTTTTTAAAGAGTACACCATCACCATGTACGACACCAAGAGCAGAGAGCTGCGATGGAATGCCACATACTCTGATTATGCATCCACACTTCCAGACGATGACACCAAATACCGTAAGCTCTTTTGCCATTCTGCTTTTTTGGCATAATTAATACGATATCAAGTTCTTCGATTGAGTTTACATTGTTATATAAAGGATATCATGTTTTGCACAATAAATGCTTTTACATTTCCTGTTGTTATAACTCTGGTGCATGAATAGGGGAATAAGAACACAGGAGATTAATAGGCGTATTTCAGAGTACACAAGAAAACTTGGTACAGAATAACAGAACCTTAATCACATCCGAGTCCAAATTGTGGACAAGTAGGGTCTCTCTCTCTGGCATCTGGCAGCCCATGACAGAGGAAATAAAGCACACACATAGAGACTGATATAAACCACACACAGTGTGCATGCTTTGACGCAAGACCATCAACAAGCCTGAAAGCTTTTATAGCGAGCTAATTTTGATAAGCCCGAGGCACCTGCAGATACTGGCAACAATATAGTGGCAAAACAAAGGAGCACCTCAAAGAACTGGCAGTATTTGGGTTTTAAAAGCGATGAACACGGGCAAACTGAAGTTCTGTGTATAAACTCTGGCGTGGCAACATGGTGGAAACACTACAAATTCTTACAGTCACCACATCGGTATGTGCTCAGCAGAACAATATTTAAACATGGGTGGGTGAGTTTGAAGAAACAAATGTGTGTCATAGCGTTTTTTAATTATCATATGGAATAACGCATTATTTAGCATGATATCGCATATTGTATTTTTCATTAATATCGTGCATTCCTACCTGCTACCAAGTCCTATAGTCAACAGCCAGTTTATTCCCAGATTCATGTCTTGGTTGCCTAACCGACTAAAAAAATAAATAGGGGCACCGGACTGTGTATTATAACCTTTTTCATCAAAAAAAGTTTAGCATCTTTATATATTTTTCTCAATATGCTAATAAATCTATCTAGTTTTTGAAACTGTTTGGCCATTTCCACAGACCTGCATTTCCTGTCTATCCAGTCGGTGAAAGTGTCTAATCCTGTTCAGCAGTTTTTGATGTTAACTAATAGAGCTCTTGTGTTCTAACCCACCGTGCCAACTGAGATTGTATATTATATATATATATATATATATATATATATCTAAAAATAATGATTTATCTATTTTGAATATTTATATACTGTAATATACTGTATTTTTGGCACATGCAAGCAGCTTTGTTGTTGTTTGAAATTGTTCTACCAAATGGATAATGTCAGTAAACCAAAATATACCCTAATGCTGTATTTCTGATAAACTGGCAAATCTTGTCATCCAGTATTAATTATTTATTTTGCCATTTTTTTCTTAAAGAAATGGCCCACTTTGTTTCGAATGGTGATGGTCTGGTGGTGACCGTAGACAGTGAGACGGGCGCAGTGCAGTGGGTGCAGAACTATGACTCTCCTGTAGTGGCTGTATACATGTGGCAGCGTGAGGGACTGCGTAAGGTGCCACACACCAATGTAGCTGTGGAAACATTGCGCTACCTTACCGTTACCTCAGGCCAGGTGGGACGTATTACACAGTGGAAGTATCCTTTCCCACAAGAGAGGAAACTGGAGGACAAACTTACGTAAGCAGTTTCTTTTGGAATCTCCCTTCTAATTATTTGATTTTTTTTTTTTTTTTACCAAAGAACACAGTAAAATGTTTTATTCCTCTTATATCAAAGTAGTTTATAATCTTATTATATTTAACATAATCCACAGTTCATGCACTGCACCATTTACAGAATTAACAGTCTAAAGCCCCATTCGGGCAGGACTAGTTTTAGAGTGGGGCGTTAGAGAAATTTCGTACATTGGGATTTTAATCTCATGTCTGTATTTTTCTAATCCCGTCTGAATGCGAATGTCTGTGATTGCCAAAAATGCTTTTAATCATGTGTTTTGTTCAGGATGAACTACCGTACAATCTCTCGCTAGCGCACCGGTATACAGGTTTCTGTTTTATGTGCACCAATAATGAATGTAGATGTTTAATACCCTTAAATCAACAAGAAGAGCCAAATGTCCTAAACTGTTAAACCGGCTACTCTAAAATCAGACAGGATTACTTTTATTTCTGCACTCAATAACATAACATGGTAATTATATATAGTGTTCTGTAAAATCATGATAATTGTTTGTAATTACATTTTTTAAAAATGTATTTGTGAATAAACATGAAATCACAGACAGCTGATGAGAAATGTGATTCAAACTTTATTAGAAAAAATCCCAAATCGGGCTTAATTTTTATTAAATAATAAGGCAAAATGCCAAGAAAACAAACAAGAATCCTGAATATCTTCTTATAGTCTACTGGGGGAAAAACTTTTTATATTTGTAAGATACCTAAACTTGCACTTGATTACAAAAATTCTTTTGTTAAAATAATTTTGGACTCTACTTTGTGATCTATTAAATTAAAATTGATCTAATTATTAGTTGATACTCAAGGTATTTTTATGTACATCTGCCAAATGCTGCAAATGTAAATATCTAATTGTTTTTAATGGGATTAATATTGTATTTTGTTAAATAGCAGCATGTTCGTAGCATTTAGGAAGATAAAGTACTCTTATCCTTAAAATAATTTAGCAATCTGGGTAATTTTGAAATAGTGACGATGTCTGGATCTGTTGTCTAATCGTCATGCTATTTCTACACAATAAATCATGAGTGTGCCACAAGTTCCATCCTGAATCTTTTAGTAAGTTGAGAGCAAATAACTTGTTGCTCAATATTGTGGTGGTTAATGCTTAAACACGCCAGATGTGGAAAGAGTTGAGCCCCAATTTGTTCATTTTATTATGATAAAGATTAATGTTTAGATTTTTGTCACATTTGTACTGCATATCATTTACACAATGTTGATGTTTTTTTTAATTAAAATGCTTAGGCATGACTTAAGTTTGATATATAAATGTATTTATTTTTATTTTTTTTGCTTGCCTTCTTGCCCACAGGTCCACACTCTATGTAGGAAAATACTCCACAAGCCTCTATGCATCTTCCTCTCTGGTGCACGATGGAGTTACTGTTGTGGTGAGTAAAACAAAGCAGGAATCCTTTAGAGCAGTGTTCTGTAAGGCTGGTATTTAGTTTGGCAAGCTTTGGCACTGTGACTCAGTGAAGCAGTAAAATTCTGTTGCCATACAATAGCAAATATAGGGAGTGAAAGTTCTGCTTCTGAACATATCTGCTTATCTTAAATAGTCCGTGTGACAGTGCCTTTACTACCCTGGGTCAGTAGTTTGGCTCCAGACCACATGGACTTTCAGTGGGGCAGGAAGAGGTTCACGTTTAGATTGCAGCACAAGGGTTAAAGATAAAAATCACTATTTGTTCAATTCCTTTACCGCTTGACCAGTTTAATAGTGTTCTTTATGGACTGCCAGGAATGAGAAGACTAATGGCTTGGTTGTTGTGGTAGCCACACTTATAAGTATGTTTCACACACTTTTATTTGGACAAACAGCACACATCCAAGTGGCCATCAATGCCTCTTTTAAGTCTCAAAAAATTCTCATACACTGAGAATGAATTTCACACCATGCCTTTTTCCAATCCATCTATTTATTGTAGAAGCTCGCTATTATTTGATTGAGGTAGCACAAAATACTATATTTCGATTATCTAGGAAATAAAACAAATGACGAGATAAACAGTTGATATAGACGATCCAAGCAAGGAACTCACACTTGTAATGTTTCTCACAGTCCCATGAATGGACAATCTTACATGCAGTAAAAACACAAGTAACGTTATCAGTTAAACAGGATGATGTGCTGTAAAGACTGTCTATGCTGTAGATCATTCTATGATTTTACTGATTCCTATGTTTAAAACTGTTAATAAGGGAAGTTCCTTGTGCCACTACACTTCATACCCTAGTTTAAATAATTAGTAAATTTCTTTGCCAGCTATTTTATCAGTGTTAATTGTATTAGTTAATTATATCTCACCCCCTTTTCAGTGTTTATATAGAGGAAAAAATGTCTATTTTTAGAACGATTCTGATCATTTAGCTTTTTTTGAGAACATGACCCTTATTTCAGTAGTGAAGAATTTCAGTATTGCTTCATTGTCACTTTGGTAAACAAAAATGTCCAGGTGGTTTTTACAGCACTGAAAAAAAAAAATCAATAGCGTACTATGCACACACACACACACGCTTGCTGAAAATAACAATAAAACAATGCTAAAAAATAATGTCATCTGTGTCTCAGCCACGTGGTAGCACTTTTCCAATGTTGGAGGGTCCTAGTAGCCAGGAGGCCAAAATGAAGGAGGATCAAGAGTGTGTTATCACCCCCAGCACCAGTGTCAAATTTAACGCAGCCCTGAAGGAGAGGAACCGGGTCAACTACATGAGGAACTACCTTTTACTTATAGGTATCTTGTACACCTATTGAGCTATTTATCAATGATATGGCAAAAACTTTGGAAGTGGAACTCCCTTTTATTTAGTTGATAGAAAATGTATCTTTCATTTTGCATGTGATTTTATATTTATATTTTATATATTTCACTCACAATGACGGGCAGCATTAGGAACTTACTCGTGAATTCATAGTACAGAGAACATTAACCATTTCATTCATCCCTGATTGTTTGGAGTCATGCTTGCAGACGCAATAGTGTGACCATACTGCCCTCTACTGAAGGTTGTCTGGCTATGCTTTTTTATTTTGATTGTCATACAGCATCAAATGTCCGTCTGTAATTATTTCTGCAGGCAAACAGCAGTGTAAAAGTCAGCACTGTTAGTTTTATTACATTTTCTCTACCTTTTTGTCTTTTTCTATAACTTTTGTCTATGTTATTTATATTTCCCGACTTTCTGAACATATTCTCTGTTTTTGTAGGTCATCATGAGATACCGCCTGAAGCTCATAAGAAAATTCTAGAAAAATTTCCGGACGGGTTTCCTCGTCAGCACAGCAATGTCATCCCTCCTGCGACAGAGAAAACTATTGAGGAGGTTATTCAGTTGTTTTTCTTTTAAAGAACATTTCTGCGTTACCACAGTTCTGTAAACAAAGGCAGTATAATTGGATATGATGCAAATTGCATACCTTTTTCAGATATTTCCTTATAATCTCACTGATTTATTAATGTTCTTTTTTCAGAAGGTGAATGACAGTGGGATGGAGGATAGCAGTCCCTTGCCCCCTCCTATTCATTCTCTTCAGGAGAAGCAACTTCGCTCACTCCGCTCTGAAGCACCTGTGGACTCCATGCTCAAAGACATGGCCACCATTATCTTCTGCACCTTCCTCCTGGCTGGCTGGGTAGCCTTTATCATCACTTATCCTAAGGTAAAAAAAATACTATCAATGTGAGAGCATTCTAACAATTCCTAATTTCAATACACTTGGGACGTTAAGTAGACCATATATAAAAACAGCAGCAATGGCCTGACCATACTGACCAATATTTTATCGAAAACACCGCAAAGACAAGATAATCAATGTTTAAACTGATTATTGTGTCTTGCAAATATTGACTCTATTTTTTTTTTTTTTTTAAATTTGATTCCTGCAACGCTTCCCAAAATAGCTGGGACAGGGGTATTTTCACCACTGTGTTACATCAACAACAGCGATGAACTGTGTTAAATCTGTCTTCCCAATTCCAAGTGGTAATATCCTTTACAAAATGTTTTGGTGTTTAGTATTGTTTTTTGACCTTAACGTTTAGATGAAGGGATTTCCCAGGGTTCTCTGAAGCTTCTTATGATATTATGAACTGTCCATGAGAAAATACCCAAATTTCTTGCAATTGCAATTAAGGAATGTTGTTCCTAAATTGTTGGACTATTTGCTTAAGCAGTTGTTCACAAATTGGTGAAATGCGCTCCATCCTTGCTTGTGAATGACTGAGCCTTTTAGAGATCCTCCTTTTATACCCAATCATGATGCTCACCTTTTTCCAGTTAACTTGTTCACCTATGAAATGTTTCAAACAGGTGTTTTTGGAGCATTCCTCAAAATTCCCCATCTATTGTTGCCTCTGTGCAGCTATTTTGGAATGTGTTGCAGTGATCGAAGACAATACATTTTCTGCTTGAACATTGCATATCTTTTCTTTGTTTTTTAGCTGAATATGAGTCAACATGGATTTGCAGGTCGTTGTGTTCTATATTTTATTCATGTTTTACAAAACCTTCTGACTTTATTGAAATTGGGGTTTGTGCACATGTCATATTGTGCTGTATTAGAATTTTGACGCGTCATGGAGCCCGAGCCCAAAAGAAATTTGCTAAAATATCTAACACCTACTGATTGTAATGTGTTGTATGCTATTATAACACAAGAAAGGGTGCCTCATTCTGCCAGGATTTAAAACGAGTAATTCATGTGGGCAAAAGGATGCCAGCTATAGTTTAGGCAAATATGTATTTGTCATGGTTCTCCTCAGATATTGCTGTTTTGAAAAACAAGCAAAAATGATTTAAAATATTTTTTTTTTTTTTTGTCAGATTTTATCATATGTATGTCAATTAAAATTAAACTATATAATCATTTGACATCTTCACAATTTTTCTTTGGGTAATTTTGCCTTGGCTGTTAGACTGCAAGGTCATGTTTGGTAAATGCAATCTGCTTTAACATGATTAAAAATTTTGCTATCGAAAGATATTTACAAGATATTTTTACAGGATATTTTAAAGGCCTGATTTATTTATTTAAAAAAAAGTGGTTGACAAAATGGATGTGGACATTAAATTATCACATGCCCTCTTCCCTACCCAGAGCATGCAGAAGCAGCAGCAGCTACAGCATCAACAGTTCCAGAGGCAAATGGAGGAGAAGTTGGAGCTCCTACAAAAACAGCAGCTGCTCTTCCAGCCACCCGGCGACCTGCTGCCCGACAGTGATTTCCTGGAGGTGGCACATGGCCGTGCAGAGAGCTCCGGCCAAAGCAGTGCTAATGCCACACCGCGTGCTTCCAATCATTCCAATCTTTCTCATTCAGAACCAGGGGGTTTAAATCCTGAGCATGAAAATGGGGGTACGCACTAATCTGTTTAAAACATCGCTGCAGACAAAAGTAGTTCAAACACTTGAACCATATTAAAAGTGCTTTACTGTCTGTTTATCTGTTCATGCTTTGTGTTTTATTCTTGTCATAAATCGTTAGCACTTATTTGTGGATTTTTGTTTGCTCTCTTCAGAGGACGAGTCCAACATTGTCCGAGTTGGAAACATTACCTTTAATCCCAGAAATGTCCTGGGACATGGTGCTGAGGGCACTATTGTATATAGGTAATTTTTTATATTTATTTATTCATTTTATCATTTTTTTCACATTTCTTTTTTAAATGTTTAGTTTTAAGTATTAAAAGCATACAGTTTAAACACATCTGCTGTTTTTTTGTCAGGGGTCATTTTGATAACCGTCAGGTGGCGGTAAAGAGAATTCTCCCAGAATGCTTCAGCTTTGCAGACCGGGAGGTGCAGCTGCTGCGGGAGTCTGACGAGCACCCCAATGTCATCCGCTACTTCTGCACCGAGCGTGACCGCCAGTTCCAGTACATTGCTATAGAGCTGTGTAGCGCTACTTTGCAGGAGGTGTTGCACACATTTTACTATATTTATTTGTCACTGGAAATAAACATAAGTATATGTATAAATATCGAATGTTTTGATCAAGTGTGTTAAAATTAACTTGCTAGTAAATATTAGCAAGCTGTGTTTGCATTATCTAAATATGCTGTTTTTCCCGGCAGTTTGTAGAGCAGAAGGATTTTAATCGTCATGAACTGGAACCAGTAACCTTGCTGCAGCAAACCATGTCTGGCCTGGCACATCTGCATTCGCTCAAGATAGGTAATCGAAATCTAATCCAATTGAAATCACTTAATTAACTAGTGCAGAATGTTTTGTCTGGTTACTCAAGTCTGTGTTGAAATCTTTTCAAGGGAGAAAAGGAGTTGTAGAGTCTAGCTGCATACATAAATCCCTGAAAACATCAAATATTAAATTGAGCTATTACTTCTCATGAGAACATTACTGTTTACAGTCATTAAAGCATGCAGTAGGACTGCAAAATATATTGTTTCAGCATCGATATCGCAATGCAGGATGGTCCATGTTAAGTAAGAATTATAGTTAAGTCATCTGCTGAAATTGTCATAGTGCAATATATATAGCAGAAAAGCTAAATCTTGATTTATGTTTTTAATGTAAAATTTATAGTAAAAAAAAATTTAGATTTTAATAAACATGTAATATATTGATATTTTTTGTTTTACTGTGTATAATTCAAGTTATTGACATGGTGTTTTTTTTACTACTGTAAATGGATTTTATTTTAAATGCATTTACTGTCAGTGCCTGAAGTGGGACCTAACTTTCCATGTTCATGCAATGTGTTTAGATTTTACTTCCCTGAGACTTTTTTTTTTTTTTCTTTTTTGTAGTTCACAGAGATCTGAAGCCTCACAACATCCTTGTATCTATGCCGAATGCTCATGGACGTGTCCGGGCCATGATCTCAGACTTTGGCCTGTGTAAGAAACTGGCTGTGGGGCGACACAGTTTTAGCAGGAGGTCTGGTGTTCCAGGCACTGAGGGATGGATAGCACCTGAAGTGCTTAGTGAAGATGCCAAACACAACCCAGTGAGTGCTTACAGACGCATTTAAATTATGGCTAGACTAATTAGCTCACGTTTTAGACAGCTTTATTTACAACACAGTCCACTTACAAAATAAATAAATAAACAAACACACATTTGTTTTTTATTTTATCAAATGTATTATTATTTACAAACTCTTTTATTACATGATTGGATCTACTGCTTTTTAATAAAGTTAAAAGTGTATAAAAAAAGTTTCGGGGTAATACCCCCAAATCTGCTGAAGCATTTCTTTAATGCACCCACATCTGAAGGTCATTACAGAAATGCAGGCAGGCACCTTTCTAATATGCTTTTATGAATGCTTCAAAAATAGCCGAGAACCATGACAGAGATGCTGATCAACTTGTTTTAAGCAATCAAAATGTTTTGTTTTGAGCGTTCAGGATTACTGAGGAATAAAGTCATGTGACCGTTTCATACATTCTCAATTTCAGACGTGCAAAGTGGACATTTTTTCTGCCGGCTGTGTGTTTTACTACGTGGTGTCGCAGGGCTGTCATCCGTTTGGAAAGTCACTGCAGCGGCAAGCTAACATACTCCTGGGAGTGTATTCACTGAACCATTTACAGCCAGACAAACATGGTAAGGCCATCATTTCCCTGCACATTATCCATTATCTGTCTCCATTAAAGAAGAAAGCCAGAAGCCATTATGAGAAATCAGGATTAATGTAATATTCCTTGTATGTACATATGCTGGTACTTGTAACAAAACAAATAGCTATATAATTGCATTAAGAGATAAACTTGATCTTTTGCAGAAGACATTGTGGCTACGAACCTGATTGAGCAGATGCTGAGTGTTGAGCCTGAGATGAGGCCGTCAGCAGAACGAGTGCTCAAACATCCCTTTTTCTGGAGCCTAGAAAAACAGTTGCAATTCTTCCAGGTACTAAACAGCATTCTCGCTAAGAAATACAAATATACTGAATAATCGAAAAGGTTAATTAAATTTAGTCCACATTGCTTATTTCTATAAGAATATATATATATTTTATTCCAATTCATTCCACACATCTTAAAGAACCCAAGACTTACTTTTGTAAATTATTTGCAATACATATTACATTATCCAGGGTGACTTGCGTTTATCTCAATTATACAACTGAGTGGTTAAGGGACTTGCTCAAGGGCACAGCAGTAGCAACTTGTTGTGTCTGCGATTTAAACCATTTGTTGAGCAATGCAATACCTTAGCCACTGCGCTACCCCCGCTGAATAGACAAGGTGTTATAATAATTATCATTACTATTTGGTAACACGAGCAACTTTAAGACAATTCATGACATGACATCATCTCTTTCTTCTAGGATGTGAGTGACCGGATAGAGAAGGAGCCGCTAGATGGACCAATCGTGAGGCAGTTGGAAAGGGGAGGGCGGGCTGTGGTGAAAGGAGACTGGAGGGAACATATCACAGTACCTTTACAAACAGGTGCCAGTTTGAGATATTTCATTTGCCAGTTATTTATAACTCTTCGTACTTCTTTCCCTTTTGCATTTCTGTATTCTTAGTAAGTTTATTTTACAGCAGCGATTGTGTTACCTGTAAATATGTGCCTGTCCTTATTGAATCTTTTTAATAGATGTGGCTGTGTTGATGTTTACAGCACATCTCCTGTAAAATTATTAGTTAAGCGTAAACTTATCTTAGCCTTGTTTTTGCAGATCTCCGCAAATTCCGCTCCTACAAAGGCGGCTCTGTTCGAGATCTCCTCCGTGCCATGAGAAACAAGGCGAGTCTGCTGTTACATGTCCTGTTGATAACATCGGATTAAATTGTTTGTTTAGTACATGTTTCAACGCTGTGTATAAAAAATTAAATGTCCTATTTTATTTCATAGTAATTTTTTTCATAGCCAATCCATCATAGAATTACAAATACTTTATTTACATAACAACTAACTTTTCTAACTTTTTTTTAGGTTAATCTTTCATGAAGGTCTTTTCTTAATCAATTTAATAATTACTTTTATTGTTAGCATAATTTGCTAAAGCTGTTTAAAAATTCTTTTTTTTTTTTTTTTTTCACAGAAGCACCATTACCGTGAGTTACCCGAAGAGGTACGAGAGACACTGGGCTCTATTCCAGATGACTTTATAAACTACTTTACATCCCGTTTTCCCCAGCTTCTTCTCCACACACACATGGCCATGCGGTTGTGTGCCCACGAGCGTGCTTTCCTCCCATACTACCACAGCTCAGAGCTGCTTTCACGGACCATTAACACACAGCCTGAGCCCAAACCCCCAGAGCCAAATTTAACGGACCTGTCTTCATTCGCACACTCAGAACCCACACAACTGCCATTAAACACAGATTTATCCTCCCCATTAGATTCCTCAGCGCTGCCCGAACATGTGCAACAGGAGCAAAATGCCTTCTTCATGTCTGCCAGTCAAGAAAATCTTGCAGTGTAGAAAAGAGGGGTGGTGTTGCAATACTGAATGGTAACATCTCACGTAATTGGTACAGTCCAGGCCTGCAGTGCCTGAGCTTTGTTAATAATGTGAGATCATCCCATCTCAAAGTGCCTTATCCATTTGAGACAAAATTGCTCTTTTCAGAGCTGCCTAGTTCCTGGTGAAGCTGGGCAAATCTGGATTTGATCCTGTTATTTTGGACCATGGTATTATAAAGTTGAAGTTGTTTTTATACATTTTTGTAAAGGCTAAAAACTGTGATGCTTACTCACACAAAATGTTAGAATTATTTGCATTGCACTCAATACAATACTCTGAAGTTGTCAAGGGATATTCTAGTGTGTGATGCTGGTGATACTCGGACCTTACTGTTAAATATATATTTTTGTACATATCTTAATTGGTGATCGTCAGTGTGGCCATTGTGCCTTTTTTTTAAAACTTGCTGTTCTTTGTATTTTGGATGTGTAAATTTAGGGAAAATAACAGTTCCTGTCTATTGCTATGCTGCTGCTGTTGAGTTTCTAATGGGAACTGGAATATTCATGTTCTGTAATTTGTTTCCATTTTTACCTTCATAGCTTATCATTTGTCATTGCAAATTACGTTGTACAGTTTGCCAACACATTACATAATTGATATAAAAATCCTTTTTTTGTTTTATGTACGGCTGTAAAAGATTTTATACAAAAATTTTAATGGTGACGTTCACATAAACAGACACCAGGCCTAAGGAATATTAATCGAGCGCCATACCTAAGAATCAGGGTAGTCTGATTAGTTCTCATTCTCTCACTTGCCATTAAATGTATGCACACTTGAGCCACTTTTTAAGCACAGGTTAAACAAATACAGGTCCAACATTAATTGTAATTTCCTGGTTTTAATGCATTAAATGAGAGGCGTAGCCACACAGTTAACTTTATATGCAAGTTTATTAAGATGTATGACACATTAATTTATTTAATTTTTTTATTTTCTATTAATTCGAAGACCCTGGTTAAATGTTTTTTATTGTTAAAAGCTGCTATTGTACAATGCTAAATTTAAATAAAGCATTACAACCCTAACGTTTTAACATGTGCAACTCTGTACTGGTTATATAGCCATTGAAATAAGAAATTACTCCTTCAGTTTTGTAAACGAATAACCACAATTAACCAACAGATCTCGACATGTAATAATTTCTTTAAAAAGTAAATCATGCCTTACAAACCTGGTGGGGGAAAGAGAAAGATTGGTGGAATGTAACTGTTCCTTCTTTGACAGGTTTTAACTGTTCTGTGGGCTTTTTTGTGGGCAATTTGACCCTTTTTTTTTTTTTTTTTTTTTTTTTTTTTTTTTTTTTTTTAAATTCAGGATTCCCAAAATTACCATCATATAACCTAAAATTGCCCTAAAAACAGTTAAAACTAGGATGGCAAAAGTTACATTGTTGTTGGGATGAAAATACAACAGTAAAGACAGAAATTAAAAGACAGGCATTTCTTTGTAAATTCACAAGATAATATAAATTTAGTTTTTTCTTTTATAAAAGCAAAATGTTGGGGAATTTGGTATTATGGAGCACTCAGGTGTATTTTTACCTCATGCCATAAAAGGTGAGTTTAAAGCTTTTTATCGCCAAAGCATTCAATGACTAAACTTTCTTATCTAAATTGTTTTCTATCAGGAAGACAGTTTACAAAGAATACATCATAAGCGGGGCAATTGCAGAGCACCTGGAGCATAACAGTTGCCCTGTAGAATAACAGTTATAAGTCTATGGGACCCCAAAGAGATGACTTCTTGGGTGTGCTGTAATAACTGCCTGGTCCACCCGCAAGATGGATTGTGAATTGGTGCAGCTCAGCAGAGTCTAATTAAAAGGGTACATCACAAATTTCACTTAAGATCAGGCAGTACTAACTTTTACAAGACATTAGAAACTAAAGGATTTTGTGATAGTATTTTGTTGTTACATACAAATTTATATTAAAAAACTAAAGAAATAAAAAATGCAAGATGTTCGAAAATACTCATCTTAAGGTTAAATGTAGAACTTTGTGGCCTAGTTACTAAATCTGAGTGGATACTGAAGATAGTAGTAGTTTAGCAAGATCAACATTATTTATACTGTATCAGCTTTTACTTCTATTCTAAAGAAAAACAGCTGCCAAAGTCAAAGAGATGCGAGCCTGATGAAGTAGGTTAGTAAACAAGACAGGACAACAGGACCTAGGGTTAGGTCGACTAGGTCCACGGCAATCTGGAAAAAGCCTTCGAATTATGTTAAAAATATATGTGGCTAGACATTTTAATTACATTATGAGCAGCAGGAAAAGAAATCTGTAAAATAAGTCATTTTAGTTTAGTTTCTTATATGTCTGGTAATTTTTTACAGTTTTATTACAGTAAATGCAAAAAAACAAGCTCCAGCTAGTATTGTTGAGAATGCAGCAGCCAGGTGTAACTTCTAAAGTTAAAGAAAAGGATTGGTTTAATCAGGACTATTCATAAACTTTCCACCCACAAAACAATAACAAGAAACAGTGTGTTAGTATTTACATTTATAGAATTTATTAAATGATATTATTCTGGTAGAGTGACTTACACGAGTGCTTTTAAAGTCTATCATAAATACATTAATGCTGGTTTATATAGTCACAGACTGAGTATACCAGCTAAAAGAGAGTCAATAACAAGACTTTAGAGAGAGTTTTATTCCACCACCTAGGTGACTAACAATACTTATTATTAACAATACTTTGTATTATACTTTGATGTAGGTATTTATTTATTTATATTTGGAAACTGAGTTATTCTGCATATTGTCCAAACCGCTCCAGACGATGCCATTGCCACAACCCCTTTATCTGTCCCTCACTTATTTGGACAATTAGAACACTTACATAGGAATTCTGTTCATAGACTTTAGTTCAGCATTCAACACCATCATCCATCAGCACCTGATCGAGAAGCTGAGCCTACTGGGCCTGAACACCTCCCTGCAACAGCCTTTAACATTTACATTTGCATTTGCATCTGATTTATATTTACGTCACTTGGCAAATTCTCAGAATCCAAAGTGACTTTTAAGGTTATACTCCAAAACAAATTAAGTCTTAAATAGGCTAGACTTTAGTTTAGCATTCAACATAATAATTTCTTGGGCCCTTGATCGAAAAGCTGAGCCTACTGGGCCTAAACACCTACATCAGCCTGGTGTAGAGCTTACAACCTGTCTCTGAATGTCAGTAAAACTAAGATAGTTGTTAATTCCAGAAGACAGTTTTCTGCTGAACATTGACTGATCCTCTGTAGAGTTTGACCAAATTGCTCTGTAGACCTCACCAGCTTCATCAGCAAGAAAGCCCGGTGGCCTCTCTAGTTCAGCACAAGCTGAGGAAAGCCTATCACTCATCACCCCTATCCTGACCATATTCCACAGAGGGAACATGGAGAGCATCCTGAGCAGCTGCATCACTGTCTGGTTTGGAAACTGCACCGTGTCTGAGCCGAAGACCCTTAAGTGGACAGTGAACACAGCTGAGATCATCATCTGAGTCTCTCTTTCCTCTATAATAGACATTTACACCACATTCTGCATTCACGAAGCTAGCAGCATTGTGGATAGCCCCACACACCCCTCACACTCACTTTTTACCCTCCTGCCATCTGGAAAAAGGTACAGTAGCATCCTGGCCCTCACAACCCAAATGTGTAACAGTTTCTTCCTTTAAGACTCCTAAACACCCATAACTAAAGTAGCTTGAATGATCCGCACACAAACCAACACACACATTCATTCAATATAAAACAGTGTTCACAGCAACACATAAACACAAAAAAATATTGTTTTTTGCAATACTTTTAATGCTGCTATTACCTTATTTGCACAATATACTTAATACTCTGGTCAGCCCCATTTTTGTATCTATCTATCTATCTATCTTACATTATTTAAGCTTCTATAAAAGTTATTCACATTTAAATTAGGTTAGTTGGTTTACTGGCATGTAAATTATTTAAAAACCTGATCATTCAATTTATTTTAATTGAATTAACCTTTTTTGTATAGCGGCTTTAACATTGGACTTTGTTATAAAGCAGCCCTATAGTCATTTATAATTTTAAGATACAAATGATTAGTTTAAATATGTTTAGAAATGTAGAAATTTTATCCTAAATTTGTATACAAATATTTATACATTTTTATTTTATTTTAACCAGAAGCAACATGTTAAGAATCTCTGGGGTTTCATATACTTATTATGGACCTTTATCTCACATATACAGTGTATTGCTACTTCCCTTTAGAATTGCAGTGTGGTTAAAAAAAAAGGGCTGAATCCTCTCGCCGGTGTTTATTGCGCCGTACCTACCTGAAGTCAAAACAACGACAAACGTGCCTCAGTTTTTACGAATTTTCTAACACAAAAGGAAGCCCCTTGAGTACATTCCTGTAGAGTATTTAGAAACTAGTGGAAGCAAGAGGTAGAAATCCGGTGTTCCGGTAGCTCCCTGACTGTACTTCTACCCCTCCGTACATTATATCTGATACTGCATGAAAAAAATAAAGATATACATCACCACATCCTCACAGACTATTGGCAACTGCTAACTTAAACTTCATCCGTATCCTGACGAAAGTTAAAAATAGTCATGATTTACGAATAATTGATACCATGACAGGTTCAGGCTTGCATTAGCATTACATCACATTTGTTGTAAACAGCACAAACTGAACAGAAAACAATTTACTGCAGATATACAAATTATATACAAATAATCGGTACAATGCTTCGCGATGAATTCCATTGCGATAAAGGTCCATTCTTATTCTATGGTCGATGTGAATAGGATTTAAATTTATACTGAATTATAAACAGTCACTGATGAACAATTGAACTAAAATGCTCGGAAACAGAGAACCTGTAGAACCGCAATAGAGCAACATTTTTACTATAAAACAGGGTTTCATGCATGCACACCTAAATACATTTTACTGCACACGCACACATCTAATTTTGATCTAAACATTAACAGAACATACATCAAGTTCAAGTTTATTGTCATTTCATCCATATGTTGCAGATGCAGTACACAGTAAAATGAGATAACGTTTCTCCAGGACCCCCTGGTGCTACACACAACCCAGAATTTTACAAAACAACAAAGAGCCACTAAACAGGATAGACATAAAAGTGCATGTGTGCAACCTGGTACAGACAGTGCAAAAACGGACAGTGCAAAAACAATACAAACATTAACAAAGACAGAGCAAAAGAGACAACATAGAACAGAACACTTTACAGACATTCAATAGCGCCAACCAGATTGTACAATTACAGCATGTAATGAATTAACATTACATTTTGGTTTACAAGCAGGGAAAGATTCCAAAATGGATTTCAGGGTTTGGTTGACACACACTGACGACATCAGATGATTATGGTTGGTTAATTGAAATGATGATCAAGGATTAACAAATAATGTTAATCCAGGATCACATCCTACCTGGCAAAAATCCTTTTCACCATTATTCTACTATGCAAAGTCACCACTTTATGCAACTTTGCTTTAGGTGCTTTGGAATTGCCCCCTTTTTGTATTGTATGTTCTTTGCATAATCTGCCTACCTAATAGAAATCACGTTAGATACAAAAAAAAAAAAATTGGAACATTGATTGCTCCAGAAAAATAAAATAAAAATAACAATGCAATTAGGAAATAATTTCTCTTCTCAACTGTTTATAATGTCAGAAACAGATGATCTATGTGATCAAAAAGAACAGCAGTTTATTTATTTAGATCTATCCTGTTCTGTGAAAAAGATTTAGGTGAATCACACGATCCGGTGTGTCTCCAGGCTGATATGTGTGAATTGGACTTGTACATGATGGTGGGAGCGGCTGAGCTCGCGGCTTGTTAGGGTTCATCCATAACTTTCGTTTCCGCATAAACGAAAGTTTCTTTCTTAAGTATCGCGCGCGCGCTGTGTGAAGCGGGCGGAACCTGAAAATTGATGCTGTTTTTTTCTCTATCTAACTTCTGTTAGTGAAGGTGAGGATCTGATCCTATCCTGATCTGATGATCTGTAGAATCTACTGTTCTGAATTATAACTAGATTACTCGTTGAATAGTTTCGGTTCGAAGCGGCCCGGAGGAGGAAGAACAGAGCTCCGAGATTGGGCAGAAAACAGACGGCGCCATTAAAACAAACTGGTGCAGCTTTATTCCCTGCAGTAAGTCTGTTTATATACCTGTCTGTCTGTAGAAAAATAGTTTTGTCAAGAAAGTCACCTTGTCAGTTAGCTTTTATCTTGAAAAAAAATGGCATTTTTTTTTACCATCAAAAATAGTAAACGTCCTGTGCAGTAAAGCTGGCAAACCAGTTAGCGCAGCTAAACCATTAAACCTATTTTAATCCAAAGAAAACGATATTTAACCTTTTGTGTCGTGTTAATAATCAACACTTTAATATCATTCCTTCATTTATTCATCTTCTCTACCGGCTTATTCCCTGATTTGGGGTCACAGGGATCTGCTGGAGCCTCTTAAAGGGAGGATAGGTACACCCTGGGCAGGTCACCAGTCCATCAAGGGGGCCTCACACACACACATTCAAACACACTCCTACGGGCAATTTAGGATCACCAATCAACCTAACATAAATGTTTTTGGACTGTGGGAGGAAACCGGAGTACCCGGAGTAAACCCACATAAGCACAGGGAGAACATGCAAACTCCTCACAGAAAGACCCCTTCCTGGGAATCGAACCCGGGCCTAACCACTAAGCCACCATGCTGCCCACTGTAATATCAGGTTTATTCCTACTTTGGGCGCAGTTAATAGCGGGAGTTGTATAGTGGGAGATTGTATAAGGATTGTATAAGATACTATTAACAGTAACAGCAATAATTATTACTTATATAATAGGGTGTGGTGGGGAATATTCTTTTATAGGGCCCAAGTTTGCTAGTGGGACCCCTGATTTTACCTATTGTCTTTGTCTGGTTGTGTTAATAGGTAACGTAACTTAATTAAAGAATTTTTTTTTTTTTTTTTTTTTACAAATTTTAGGTGGGATTTAACCATCCAGTAAATATTTCAACTTGGATTTGATTCTAATAAGTGTATATTTTGTGATGATGTTTTATACTGACTGATATTTTTAAGGATGTCATTCATGTAATGAACAGTAACAAAGATGACTTCATGGTTAACAACATTCTTATTTTATATACACAAACCAACGTTTGGTCCATTTTATAATAAGTTCATTTTTGTCCCCAAAAGCCCTCAATGTAATGCAATAAAACTTTTAAAGTAAGCTATATTTATATATATATATTTGGGTATTTTTTCCTTTCTTCTCGCACCTGGGGTGTATATTGTAATCCGAAAATGGACTGATTTTATCATTTTGTTTGTACATGAGTAAAAAAAACAACCCACAAAAACAACAAACCTCATTATTCAGTACTTTCCGCCTACAATTGAGGTAAAAAAAAAACATATTTAGTATTCATTTATGATCAGGTTGAGCTCCATGTTTTAACGGAACCCCCTGCCGTGAGGAATAGCTAAAGTTGTTTTAATTTTTGGTTCCAGTTTGTAAATAATGCAGCAGACAGTTTTTAAAGCATTTTGTTGATTTATAAAACACAAGTGTCTTGCGAACTCTTGAAAAACTTTCATTTTATCAGTAATCAAATAGGTATTTGTTCAGTAATATTCCATCAGTTTAAAACTCTGTGATAGTGTAATAGGTTCTACACCAAAAGGAGTCGAATCTTTGATTAGGCTACAGTTTCTCATTGATGTGCTTTGTAACTTGTGAGGCTCAGAATTTTTAAAGTACGATTTTTACCAAATTATTTTATCTGAGAACCTTTAATTCACCATCAACTGGCTGCTGGCACACTGATTACTGGTTATGTAATCATCAGTTACACACACGTAGGTAAGATACATATTTTACCAAGAAAGTTTAACTTATAGCAGCTCAAAGGCTTAAATTACCCTGGCAATTTTGTGATTTATAATCATTTAATAAATATGTATATACAGTTAGTAACAAAAATGATTTACTAAGTCTATAAGTCCTGTTTATTTAATTATTTATCTTTGCATTTGCATTTCACATATGAATATATATTTTTTAGCTAGCACATTAGCATTTGGTGTCTTAGAAAAGAAGAGCAACAGCAGAACAAGAATAAAGTCATAGACTCATGCTCACCCCCTTTATTGCAGCAGAGGTGCTGGGGGACGGTACAGTATGTATCATACACATATAGAATTGGCTCAATAATTTTGGCTCTTGTACAATACCAGAATGTGATACCTCGTTACTGATATTAAATCGATACTATAAGTGACAAATAACCAGCCTCAAAAGAGAAGTGAAAAAAACCCCCCAAAATCCATAATAGTCATATTTCGTTGGCGTGGATAAGATGTTTGTACAATATAAAGATTTTTTTTGTTGTTGTTCCTTTTTGTCTGTGTCAAAAGAAATAATAAATAAATTAAATGTAAAAAAGATTTCACGTATTAGCAAAGTCAATGATCATCATATATAGTATTATTTAATCTTGGTTAATGATGGGTATGTGTTATAAAGTAATGTTGGTAGTAGTAACTGTAATGGGAAGTAGACTCTGGACAATGGTTAGGAGCCAAACAGACTAGACAGAAGTGGGTAACAAAATTTGAACATAGGATATCAGAGTCTTTAGGGCAAACGAGGAACTCAGAGAACAGAGGTTTTTTAGATTTAGATTTAAAGTTTACTGTTTTAAATATTAATATGTTTCCTACAAAACACAAGGATTCACTTCAGGAGGCCTTAGTTCACCTCCCAGACTTGAGTGAGACACTTTTTGTGATGGATAGATTTGCTTTATTTGACTTCTTTAGGACTGTTAAAAATTAACATCAACATTTTGATTCCTCACCATTCTTGAGATCATTGAAACTCCATGAGGTGAGATCTTGCATGAGGCCCCGAACAGAGGAAGACTGACAATTTTGTGTTACTTACATTTGTGAATAACCGTGAACTGTTGTCATCTTCTCACCAAGCTGCTTGGTGATGTACTTGTAGCCCATTCCACCATTGTGTAGCTCTAAAATCTTGTATCTGACATTCTTGGACAGCTCTTTGGTCTTGGTCATATTGGAAAGTTTGGAATCTAATGATTGATTGCAATCAAACAGAGTTTTTGTTGACTGTGTTTTCTATTATCTGATTGACTCAATTACGCACCAGGAATACGAAACTTGCTTTATTTTGGCTCAGCGTCAACCTTGCGGCAGCAGGAATTATCATTAATGTACTGCACAAACAAACAAATATAGAGAGTTAATATAGATATACGTTTATTTAACCATGATGGTAATATATTTGTTTAACTATATTTAGTCTCTATATGCATGTTTGTCTAGTGAATAGGAAAGGTTGGAAAATACACTTTGGAAGGGCTTGAGACTGGTGGAGGGTTGGCAAAAGGGAATTCGGTACGTACCCGGACCATTTGATAAAACGGCTCCAGGAGTTCTGGTGGTGAGCACAAAAGTTACGGAGGTAATGGTCACACCTAGTGTATAGAAAAAGGCCTTACATACTCTGGATATGAACTAGGGTCCTTTATCAGAGACAATCTCCTCCGGTAGCCTGAAATTCCGGAAGAGATGTTGGACCAGGGCTTTGGCAGTTTCCAGACCCGTTGGTAGACCCTTGAGGGTACAAGTCGGCAGGCCTTAGAGAATCTGTCCATGGCCACCAGGATTTCTTGCCTTCCAAGGGGGGAAGATCTTTGATGTAGTCGACCCCGAGGTGTGACTGAGGACGCACAACCTGGTGTATTCCACCTGCATGAGTTCTGGAGCCAGTTCAGGAGCACTAGGAGTCTCCGGCTGGTGAAAAAGTCTGGGCTGGTTTTTCAGGCACCCCTTCACTCTCCCGGTGGCAAGAACTGAATAAATCACTCTAGTCCCATACTGTTGTTAAAAGGTGCAACATGCAGCCACAATTATGGTTCCAACCCTTGGCGATTGGTGGTCAGCAAGGAGCGGTCATTCCAGCCGCTGGAAGCAGCTAATGTACAAAATTTCAGTGTATATTCTTGGACAGTAGATTTACCTTGTTGAAGGTAGTAGAGTTGTTTGCTCGCTGATTCACAGCAAGGTTGGTTGTCAAAGACCTCCTTAAAATGCTCAATAAAGGAGACTGCATCTCGAGCACCATACTCTACTAAAGTAGGAAACCCTTGCAGGACTCCTCCACTCAAGAAAAGCGTGCTGGGTTGGTGATAACGCTGGCGATATACAGGAGATGTGGAGAACTGGCGGAAGCGGAAGCTGCGAGTGGCGGCCTAGCGGGATTAGCCGGTGTAGCTTGTAGCCAGTCTTTGAGCATATACAGCAGCTCCTGGAACGGATCAGCACTCGCGGATTCCATGTTGTTGGTGGTCTGGTCTTCTTTTTTTTCTACGGAACTCCCAGACATAGACATAGATCGGGTGAAACCCAGTGTTTATTTTAGCACAAACACAACAGTCAATACAGACAGATGTAGGGGAGACACGATAGGACAGGATGAAGGACATAGAGAAAGCTAGGGAGAAGGAGAGACACAGCCAGGAACGAAGGTACACTGGAGACTTGATTCGTGAGAATCTGTAGTGAAAAACACTAGCGAAACTGTGAGTAGCAATATCAATCGAGAGTCTAGCATCAGAGAACTATTTTTAAGACCAGACGGCGACGGAATGACAGAGGTGCTCTTTTATAAAAGAATGAGGGGTGATTGTAAATTATGTTCAGTTGCTCTTAACTCTAGAGATAAAGTGCTCTGTGTGGTGATAGGTTTGGGTGATAATTGTGGCATTACATGACACACATACACTTTCACAAATATTACCCTGCACATGCAAATCTTTTTGGCATCATTTTACCTCCATAAAATGTCCGTCTGTGACACGATTCATGTAAATGACATGCTTAAGAAATGAGTCTTGTGTTTTATGAGAATTGTAGATTCGGCTCTATTTCAGGATTACTGATTAATAAAGTTCAAATACAAATAAGCTAAATACAAAAAAAGGTGAACATTAATTTAATCTTAAATATTATATAGTTTTATAAGAGGTTCTATAGACTTAAAGGCAAACTTATTTTTCAGATGTTTGTAGGTACAGACATCCATTGGCAGTTTTTCTAAGGCTTTTCTAAAATTCATATCAATATCGGAATTATAACGTATTGATCAAAATTAAGAACTATATTGTGATGTCATATTTGGCCATATCGTCCAGCTCTATGTAAAGCAATTTATAACTTTTTTGAAATGTGTTTTCAGAATGTTTTTTTTGTTATTCTCTTTCTCGCTGTTAGAATAAACCGACTATTAAAATTATATATTGATAATTTCTTTGTCACTGGGTAAATGTACAAACCAGCAAGGGAACAAATAAAAATTTTCCCCCACCTGTAAACACGCTCTATTGTAAAAGTGCAACCATGTGGAGGCTAAAATAATCTTTAAAGGATATGATAGTATACGCAGGGATAGAGAGGAAGATATTGGGGAAGGATCTATAATATTTGTAAAACAACTCATACAATATAAGGTTCTAAGGAAAGGAAACAAGTTGAAATTTATAGTAATAGACGTTGGGGGGTGTTAAAATTATTAATATTCATAATCCTTGTAAAAGATTATTACAAGAGGTTTTGGATAAACTTATTGTACATTTTGAAAATTATATGTTGCTGGGATTTTAATGCCGATAGCATGTTGTAGGACAATTGCAATGATGGTAATGGAATAGTGATGGAAGAAATAATGGAGATTAAGGGTTTAGTATGTATAATTGATGGAAGGGAAATAAGGATTAATGTAAGAACAGAAAAAGCTATTGATCTTACACCTGTATCAAATTCACTGGCGGGTATATGCTTATGGAGGGTGGTTAGAAAAAACAACTACACTGACTTGCAGCTCTGTTTTCCTTGAAGCAGCAGATACCCATTACTATGTCCAAGGAGACTCCATCCTATATATTGTGGAGAGACATTAAAAAGGGGATATTCAGGTCAACTGTGATTTGCCTTAAATTAGTCATAAGCCCTTAATATTCAGAAATTGTGCAGTTTAATCAGCCATGCAGTACTGCAATTTCACAATGAACACAGTACTGATTATATGTCTGTTCCTAGATTTTGTGCTTTTGTTTTGTCCACCTGTGATCATTTGGATTTTGTATATATTCAATTCATCTTCCAGACCCTGCTTGCTTAGCGCTTAAGCTAAAACATATAACTTTTTTGTTCATTCAGCAGCTTTCCCATAAGCAGTGATATGGTTTTATTTAAATTTTGGTAGTTGGCAAATTTTACCCAACGTATTTGTTTTATAATTCATGCTAATTGCATTTTTTTCTGTAATGTGTAAACAGATATTTTACAAAATATATTCAGTATAAACTGTATATTGATGTATATTGAAATATCGGAAATGTGTTTAAAAATCATATTACTGTTATTGGAAAAAAGTTCTATCGCAATATATATTCAATATATATTGAATGATTGTCCAGCCCAAGCTCAGAGAATCCACAGCTATTAACAAAACAGTGGCTACTCCTAGTGCATATTGTAAGACATTCAGGCAATCACAAACTATTTTACCAGCCTGTGACAGAAAGTCTACCTTGCATTGATTTTCTGAACTACCTCTTTGCACTCATGGTCATAAAGTGCTTTTATATTTAACTCAGTTCAATTCCATTTTATTTGTATAGTGTTTTTTACAATGGTGATTGTCACAAAGCAGCTTTACACAATCGAAGATATTATAAGATGAAAATGAAACAGAAATCAGCTTGTCCCTGATGAGCAAGTCCGGGGCAACGGTGGCAAGGAAAACCTCCCCTAGATGGAAATAGGAATAAACCTTGAGAGGAACCAGACTCAACAGAGAACCCATCTTCATTTGGGTGAAAAACAGGTAGCAGGAATTATGTGGTTACATTGAACGTTGAACATCTTTTATGGCACAGTGGGACGTCCTTGGTCACCCTGGTGATGTATTATACAGGTCCGGGGTGGAGATGGGGTCTGGCTCACTGGCAGCTCCGTTGTGGCATATGTGGCTCAACAGTGAGAGAGAGAGAGAGGGAGAGAGAGAGGAGAGGGAGAGAGGAGAGGGAGGGAGAGAGAGAGAGAGGGAGGGAGGGAGAGAGGGGAGCGAAGACATTGTAATCACTGTGTATGGAGTGATTAAGTGTATAATGTAGAGTGCAAGGATGGACTCCGGCAAGACTAACTTTATAGGCTCCTCATAAGACATAGTACAACCCGGATGCCACACTTTACTGGACCTTTTAATTATTTGATTTATTTTTGGCATTTACACACATGGACAGAACAGACAAGTACATATAAATGCTGTATATAGACTTCATGTCAGCATTTAACATAGGACCTAACTAAAAATCAAAGCCTACTGGGCCTGAACACATCCTGCATGCATCTGGATCCTGGACCTCCTGACTGGTAAATCCTATTTAGTCTATGTCAGTTGTCAGTTAAAACATCTTGAACACAACCACACTGAGCACAAGTGCACCCCTAGCACTGTTTTCTCAATTTACTAGTCTTCGATCTACTGGGTCATAATTGTGCAGCAAGGCTCGAACCACATAATCAAGTACTTCATTACATGGTTCTCAATAATAGGAACGATAAGTTAGCATACAGAGATAAGGTGAAACAGCTGATAGCCTGGTGTAGCACAAAAACCTTAACACTAAAAAAAGGGATAATTATTAAAAGCACCAAATTGTAATTATTGACGTAGAATTGAATTGTGTTTCCCTGACGAAGAACCGCACCTCGTTCCTCAACATCAGCTCCAACATGTTCATTTACATCACATGCAATGCAATGTGACGCAAAATTAGCATTGTAATTTACCCCAAGCAATTCCACTTGGAAAGGTGTATCAAGGATATTAGTTACATTTACATTCTAAGTTGTCACAGTTGTTGTTCTAAGTTACTCCGTTAAGGAAAAATTCTATTTTCACAGATTAATTCACTGTGTTGTTGACCATTTTGCATGTGACCTCGTTTCTGCCTTTTGTCTAGCGTTTTGCGTTGTGTTTTTGCTTTTTCAAAATAAACCTCTGCATATCAATTCTAACCAGAGTTAAACCATCCATTACACTGTTATACACAATGTAAGGACAGGTAGATCAATCAGACTGGGACATGTTCAGGCAAAGCTCTGACGAAACCCTGTTTATGAAAGCAGTTGTTGAATTAATGTAAAATCCAAGAAATGTGTGTGATTTTGTGTTTTAAGTCATCATAAATTTAGAAACAAGGAAATTACAACAAGGAAATTTCAGCTTGAGGTAAACTACAAAATATATTAATGATGAAAAAAATATAAATAACAAGCTGCCCCTCCATTTTACTGCTGAAGGTTCAGTGTAACAGAAAAGTTAAGGAAGCTGATTTATTCGTAGCACATGACCCGCTGTGTTCTTGCGGCACTCTAAAAAGTTGAAATGATTTTATCTTGGTGCGGCTTGAACGCGTCTGTAAAAAACAAGCGCAACACACTGTGACCGCATTGCTCTGTTTCTGTATCCTTGCCATGTATCAACATCTTAAATAATGAAATTGAGTGCACAAAAGACATGATGTGTGGATGACCTTAAACACTCAAGGCTGCAGTTTACAGTACTAATAATGCCATAACCAGAGAATGCCAGAAAAGCAAACAGGTTCATCATCTTGAAGCACAACTTGAGAAAGTCTTTTCTGAAAGTAAATACCAGGAAGGTGGCTTCAGGGTTCAACAGCATTACAGTTTTGGTCCTAAGAGCCTGTGCTGATCAACTAGCACCTGTCCAATGTTGTTTCTGTCCCCCTAAAAATGTTTGCCTGTCTCAACAACTATTGGCAAGTTGTCCTGATGTCATTGGTGATAAAATGTATTGAAATTTTCCTGTAGACACCTGTGGTGGGCCTGATTTCCTACAAGGATAAGACAGTCTACCTAGAGGAGTTTAAAACCTACAGATATGGTGCTATGAAAACGACAATCAGCAAGACAGGTGATAGTGGACTTCAGTACAAAGCAGGAGAGAAAATATTAACCAATTAAAATTAACGAGACTCCTTGGAAAGAGTAGACCTTTTCCAGTACCTAGGCATTCACATTACTTTTTGTGGTCCTGTCACATTAACCCCCTGTGAAGAAGGCCCAGCAGTGTCTCTGCCACCTCAGATGGTTCAAGGTCCTTAACTTCCCTTTCAGGTTCTATGAAACATTTACACCTAACATAGTTTCCTGACAGTAGATATCACACCCTGGTTGGAAAAGAAAAAGAATATGGTGGAGCTTCTTCCTGCAGGCCATCAGGGCCTTAAACTAAGAAAACACCTAGAGCCCCCGCCTATCACCACTTCAAGCCTGTCTTTAGCAGAAATGATATTGCAGTTAAACAACATTGCACACCTGCACTTTACAAGAACACTATAATAATATTATTATTTTAATATCTTAATATTTTTTTTTTGTTTTTTCTTTATATTGATCCCACTCAATTTCTTTTTTATAACTCCACTGGGTACTGTGTCTGGATGGTTGAAATGCCAAGTATTAACTATAAATGCTAAATGTTTGAAGATGTTTCCAGAAGGCCCTAAATACCTGTTGATAAAATGTGGTGATCCTCAGAAAGGAATTTGATCATGTGTTTCTGGGATATCCACCACTGTTACCATGGTAGCTTGGCTCATCGGGGATAAAGATATTCCCTAGGAATGAAATAACTTATTGAGGAAAACTGTATTTCACACACAGATGGTATTTAAAGGGTTATCTGGAGGACTGGATTGACAAGATGAACATGACCTCCATAAGTATGCAGAAAACACAGAAAGATTGTCAATACCATGACAACCTTTTTTAGCATGGACCTGAAACACAAAGCAGAGTTATAGACCCCATATGACATGATGCAATATTTGTAGTGTTCACTAGAAGTGCCGAACTTCATGCATCCCTCTAGTGTATGGACAGCAGGTTGTGTGCATAGTGTAGGTCAAGCTTGTGAAAAATTTGTCTGTAAAAAGCTGCTGGGACGAGTGGCGAAGAAAAAGCAATACTTTACTAATTAAAGCCCTTTTATTCAATGCAGTGTTGAAGGCCACAATCCTTTTTTGCCATTAAGAAGAAATCTGTCAATGCCAGGGACGTATCTGGCCTAACGTAAACTTGTTAAATAACTGACTAAATGTATTTCTCCATGGCTCACTGTTATGGCAGTAATGGGTATATACTATGCCCTTTTTTATTTTAACCTTGGCTGTAAGTGCATGTAATTGGAAATAGGTTAGAGTGAACATATAGTAGGTGACTGTGACTGAGGAAAGGCATGCATTTTTTTCTGAAGTCAAGATTATACATTTGTCCTAATTTATGGATTTATGTTGATTTACATTCATTTTCTATATTTCATTTTAGGATTCCAGTATGCCGTATTGACGCATCGAACTAGCTTGAGGATATACTTTTAAAGGTGACTAAAAATTACTTTGAAAAAGGTGTCAGCTAAATGCTGAAAAATGTACAAAATGTGATTTAAACTCTGCAAATACACTAATTAATTTCCACAATCCTTAACTCATTCATGTAGTTTGATTTTGGTAAGCAAATCTTATAGTTTTGCCAAAATATTTATAAAATAAAAAACGTCAAAAAGTCAAATCATCGAATACACACACTTTGAACAACAGCCAGAGTGAATTGGATATTTATGATGCAAGTCTCTAGCTGATTTGCCGATTTCGCTCATCAGCATTTAAGCATGCACACTGTGCCACTGTCTCATCTTAAAATTTTAAAGATACCTTTTTCATATGACCAATTTTATATTTTATGTATGGTATATTTTGTAATTGTACATTAATCTATATAAAATTTTAGGCACCTTGAGATGAAAACTGAAGCATACTGACTGTGCAGGAGACATAATGGGCAAGTGTTAAATACATATGAGATAAGCATTTCTTTATAAAATGTTTCTTTAAAAGTTTTATTGAAATAATTATGTACTTTCCTACAGATGAACTCTACAGCACTCCGATTGAAAAATGGACAGAGTCCATGGTGAGCAGCTGGTTAACCTCACTCGAAGTGAAAGAAGCATACATCAAAAAACTTTATGAAGAGGAGGTAAATGGCCGAATACTTCTTGAAATAACAGAGGAATTTCTGAAAAAAGAGACTGGAATGAAATCAGGCCCAGCACTGTTTATAATTTCGAAAAGAAATGAGTTAGTTAAAACATTACAAAAGGTTCAGAAGCAGAAGGATAATGCCCATGAAAAGACTCCTGTAAAAATTGATCAAGGAGCAGCTTCAACTAAGTCTAGTTCCATGTCCAGCAGTTTACAGGAAGAACACAAAAGGATGCTGCAATTGTAACAGCAACAAAAAGAGATTCAAAGCCACGGCCTATTAGTAAAATGGGCATTGACTATACATATGTAAAGCACAATGTTCTTCACCCTGAAACAGGTGTCATCGATCTTATAACACCATGCCATGAGTACAAAGCATTTGATACCGCTGCTACCTTAGACCGCCAAAGACTTCAAGCAAAACTGGCAAGGGAAGTTTTAAAATTTGCAGTGGGATGCATAAACATGAGAACGAATGGCACTATACACTTTGGTATAATGGACAGTCGGGAAAATACCAGCTATGTGCATGGTGAAATCATTGGCGTTCCCATTAAGGACAAGGACATATATGTTGATGCGCTGGATCACATTGAGCGGAGTTTCTCCACTGGGGACAGTGAGCTTGTAAGGCAGTGCATTCGACCACCGCAGTTTATTCTGATAGTTGACCAAACTAGCAAAGATGAACACTATGTAGTTGAATTCGACATTATTCCTTCTGTGAGTATCGTGAGAAATAGGGTTCTTTCAGTCCGCTTGCCCAACTTTAAAGAGAAGTCCAATAAAGTTGAACATGAAAAAGGAGCAATTTATCGTAGAGTTGGTGCCAAAACAGAACCAGTTGATGAAGCAAATGAATTTTACCAAGCAGTCCATATCAGAGATGCTCACCGAGAAGAAGCAGAGCAAGCACATCTTTTCACAAGTCCAGGTATTTGCCACGATCTTGGAAGAAAACTTACCATGCTTGTAACCAGTGGAAAGAAACTAATAGAAAAGGAGAAATGGTACATACTTGTTACAAATAAGATTTCAAATGAAGATCTGAAACACATTGATTTCTTACAAAATATGAAGCTATTCTGTGTTTTTGACTTTGACCCAGATTCCATGGTGTCTGGCTTATGTCATGAATATGTTAAGTATCACGCTGTAAACCTACATTTTTTGCATAACTACAAAATTCCAGGTGGTATGAGCATCAGAGAATTTGAGAGCCACCTTCATTTGTTTGAACAAAGTAGCTGGATATTCTGTAACGGACGAAATGATTTCAAAGGTAACGAGCCGCCCTATGATGAACATACTTGGTCTAAAACAAGGAGGACATTACTCAAGGATTGTGTTTCATTGATCTGCAAAGATATCCTGCCCAAAGGAACTTTTGTTGTGATCTTTCTTCTTACCTCTTCTGTTGAGACACCACTTCTGAACACATTCTATGAGTTTTTCACTGACATGGAAGGTCATGAAGATATCGTATGCATCTCTGAATCAGAGGAGAATTTTCAAAAATGGCAGGGATTTGCTCTTGGATCCTGTGACAGTGAAACTGTTAACAATTCTAGTGTAGTGGGGATGAAAATGAGCCACGTCAATGCAACTCTCCAGAAAATCCAAACCAACACCACTCATACAACCAAGAATTTGCCTGTGTATGTCAAAGGGGAATGCTGTCTTAAGACAAGTGAGGAGGAAAGAATGTGTTCCTTGGAAATTTTAGGTGTCAACCAGTGTAATGACACCAGCCCCGACCTCAGTGAGTCAGAGAAAGATGAAATTGAGAGACAGTTTTACCTTGGAGGTAAAGTGACATGGATGAACTTTTGGCTTGCTGAGAAAAAGTTTGTTGGGGAGATGATTCAAAGAGATGCCTATCATGAAGTTACCAAACTTTTAGGGGACATTCTTAAATGGAGTATAGATCAGATGCCTGTTGATAACATCAATATATACCATCATCCAGGTAGCGGTGGAAGTACAGTAGCAAGGCAGGTTCTTTGGAACCGTAGAAAGGACCTGAGATGTGCAGTGGTTAAACCATCTTATGCTGCTGGAACAGTTGCAGAACATGCTGTTAAACTTCGGGAGTATGAGGAAAAAGATCCACAAAAGTGCTTACCTGTACTTTTACTTATTGAAGATTGTGACAAAGAGTATTTGGATGATCTAAAAAATGAGTTAGAAGTAGCTGTCTACACCAAGAAAATTGCACAGGGAATACCATGCTTTATTCTCCTCAGCTGTAGACGATCCTACACTCCAGAGAAACTGTGTAAGGGGTCACCCCTGCTGAATGTCTCTGTAACTCACAAACTCTCACCAGAGGAAAAGAGACAGTTTGCACGTAAACGTCAGAAGCTTGCGCAACATTTTCAGCCAGAGTTTATTCTTACATTCATTTTAATGAGTGAAGAATTTAATCACCAATCAATTGCTAAGTATGTACAGCAGTTTGTAAAGCATTTATTACAAGACATTAATCATGCAGCTGCTGTCACCCAGCTCATTCGCTTTGTAGCTCTACTTAACACCTATGTTCAAAACTCTTTTATTTCTCAGTCACATTGCGAAGCCCTTCTTGCTTTGTCCATCCACATGGACAGATTTCGACAGCATGCATTTGAGAGTTCTCTGAATGAGCAAGCTAAACTGGTCTTTATACATTTAAGAGATGAGAGGACTCACATTCAATCTATCAGAATCATTCATACACTGGTTGCAAAGGAAATTCTCCATCAGCTTCTGGATGAGAGACAACAACAAAGTGACCTTGCACTTGATCTTCTCAACAACGATATACTTTTTGAACACAGATTTGGAAGAGAAGACTACAGGAAGTTCCTTCGTGCGTTGTTCATGAGACGCTACAGGATTAGTGAAGGTGATGAATCAGACAGCTTTTTCTCTCCTTTAATTGAACATGTAAGAGAAAAAGAAACGCCAGAGAAAGCGATTGAGCTTCTTAAAGAAGCATACATAAGATTTAACAAGGATGCATTATTTGCTCAGCAACTAGCTCGTCTCACATACAGACATGAAAGATTTGAAGAAGCAGAATGCTGGGCAGACATTGCAGCAAGTAAAATGCCTAATAACTCCTACATTCGTGATACCAAAGGCCAGGTGTACAGAAGATGGTTCGCAAAAAAATGCAAAGACATGGATAAAACTCGCAAAACACCAGAGAACATAGCAGATGCCATTGGAACAGCACTTAAAGCCATTGAATGCTTCCAAGAGTCTGGGGAGATAGCAGTTGCCGACACTGAATCAATGAACAATTCGGGATTCTTTGCTGTTGTAGAGGTGGGATGCAGTTTGTTAAAACTCATTTCTTCACTTTATGTGTTTTCGAAGCGGAGTGATGATCATTCTGAATGCATGAAATACCTTCTCACAGACTATATACCCAAAGAGGTTGAAAAACCATGGGAAAACTTCCACTTCAAACTGAAAAAACTTCAAAGCACAATGCATGAAGCATTGGAGTGGATTTCAGAAGACCTGAATTATTTCCAGACAGACCTAAATACAGATGAAGAAGAAACATCTGTAAGTTGTGAGATGACAGTAACTCACCCAAAGCATTGGTTGGTAACCAAGTCTTCAGTTTATGGCAGGTTTTTCAGTGAGGCTTCACTCAGCACTGTTCCTAGTCAGTGGCAGTCAAACACAGCCAATATCACTCCTTTCATTAAACGAATGCTTATTTATAAACTTGGTGGTGGCAATCTCACAACAATCTTTTCTCTCCTCGACCAGAAAGACAAGGACAAAGTCAAAACATTGGAGGAAATAATTTCATTGTATCCAAAAAGTCCAATGCGTGCCAAAATGCATCAGGTCGATCTTGTCAACTACATGGCGTCTCATTTTTTTTTTGTTTTTTTTTTTTTTTTTTTTTTTTTTTATTTTTTTTTTTTTTTCTTTTTTTTTTTTTTTTTTTTTTTTTTTTTTTTTTTTTTTTTTTTTTTTTTTTTTTTTTTTTTTTTTTTTTTTTTTTGGGTTTTTTTTTTTTTTTTTTTTTTTTTTTTTTTATTTTTGTTTTTTTTTTTTTTTTTTTAGTTTTTTTTTTTTTTTTCCAGTTTTTTTTTTTTTTTTTTTTTTTTTTGTTTTTTTTTTTTGGCTTTTTATGTTTTTTTTTTTTCTTTTTTTTTGTTTTTTTCTTTTTTTTGTTTTTGTTTTTTTCTTTTTTTTTTTTTTTTTTTTTTTTTTTTTTTTTTTTTTTTTTTTTTTTTTTTTTTTTTTTTTTTGATTTTTTTTTTTTTTTTTTTTTTTTTTTTTTTTTTTCTTGTTTTGTAGTTTTTTTTTTTTTTTTTTTTTTTTTTGTTTTGCAAGTTTTTTTTGGTTTTTTTTTTTTTTTTTTTTTTTTTTTTTTTTGTCTTTTTTTTTTTTTTTTTTGTTTTTTTTTTTTTTTTTTTTTTTTTTTTGGTTTTTTTTTTTTTTTTTTTTTTTTTTTTTTTTTTTTGGTTTTTTTTTGTTTTTTTTTTTGGCTGTCTCATTTTGCTTTAAGTTCAGTCTCTCCCAAGTCACCTAAACTAGCTGCCCTAAGTGATTTGCAAAAACTCAGCAACCTTTTCCCTTATGACCAAACAAGGTGCCTGTCAAATGCTTTGTTTTTATGCATTTTGTTGTTTTGGCCAGAGGAGCATGACACCGATGTTGAAAAGGAAGACAAATATGACAATGTTTTGTCTGCTGTCAAATTCCTCCAGCAAACATACTGGACCAAAATGAAGGATATCCCTCATAGAAGGAGGAGAATTTACACCCACTTCTTTTTAGGGAACGGTGTTGGATATGATAAATTTGTCCACAAGAGTAAGATTGAAAGTATCACAAAACTTCCTACAGAAAAGCGGATGAAATGGTTCAGAGGTGAATTATGGAAAACGTCAGAAATTGCTGGAGTGCTTAAACGTGTTACCGGCTGGACCGAGGATGGGATTGTGTACCTTGAGGGCCCTAAGAAAAAGTTCCCGGTTCATTCTCTTTACATACACTCAGTACCTCATGGCAATGAGAATGTCACCTTCTATCTGGGCTTTACATTCAGAGGTCCTGTAGCGTACAATGTCACAGTAAGAAAGTCCCAACAGGAGGTTAGCTGTTAGAACAAGAAAATAAACAAACCTATTAAAGTTTACTCAATATAAGGACAAAACCATGACAACAAAGTGACCTTGCACTTGATCTTCTCAACAACGATATACTTTTTGAACACAGATTTGGAAGAGAAGACTACAGGAAGTTCCTGTAAGAAAGCTGAACTCTTAAAAATGGCCATAAGTTTTTGGAAAAAATTGTAAGTTGAGGGTCGTCTGTATCTTAATATTTTAATGTAACAATTATAATAATGTCTAGTTAAAATTGTTTTACTTCAGTTCCATTATGCTTGGAAACCAGAGAGATTTTTATTGTTCAGTCCCTCTGGATTTAATTACAGGAAGTGTTTTTGTGTTTGTTACCGCTAAAGAAATCTTGAGTGTGCTGCAGGTTTCAAAAATGTTTTACATTTTAATTAATGTATAACAAGATTTACTTCTTTGTCTGTTGAAGCAATGCTGATAACTTGTATCCTTACTGGCATTGTTGATATAATTTTTGTTTTTACAATGTGCTTATAGTGACTGTAATTCTTTTATTTATTTACCCAGCAAAGCATACTTTTTACGAGCATTCCAGTATCCTTTGGTGTTGATGATCATTATATAATGTCTGTATGTATTTGGTGACAACAGCATCGATATAGTAGCTATTTTTCCAAATCCTGAATAATATCTATATTTAAACATATCAATATCTATTTTTTTTTATTATGCACATTTTTGCTAGTGTGATGAACCATTTGCATTGCTAGTTTAGTTTAAGTCTTGCATGTCATTTCCAGACAGGTTGTAGTCACTCTTAAAAATATGAATGAAATCTGACTTATTCTATCATCCTGTAATATTTAATAGGTCATAAATGTACACACACACAAGCATGTTTTGTAGCTGTTAATGATTACATTTCTGTATGTCTTACTATATATATATATAAAATAAAACAGCATTTTAATCCATTGAAAAAATGATTTTGCTTTTTTTGACTGCTGTTCACATTTTCTGCTGTTCACAAGGTTCAGCAGACACAACGTATGATGTAGGTAAGTACAGTATGTAAAAGATAAACCAGACAAATACAGAGACTTGCGCACATGAATGTAGTCTTAAGTTCAGTTCAACTGTGACCTTATCAGAATTAGACTGAAAAGCATAATTCAAGCCTGTAGTTCTTTAACCTTCAGACCCGGTTTTAAAGGATTTTATATTATAAGTATATTTCTGTTTTGATGTAATCGAGCTGAATTAATATAGTGTAACCCAGAATTGAATAAGGGTTCTGCTTAATGGCAAAGGTAAATCAGAGAGACAAAATGAGATGGATGGATTCACATGCCAGTACCAGTTAAATATTTTACCATAAAGAGTAAATTCAGATTTTTGCTTATGTATCATTGTCAAGACCATAATAACAATTTCTTTGTACTTTAATAACAGGACTCAAAATTTAAGTAATGTAAGAGTCAGATTTAATAAATAATAATGCATTTAGTAACATGGTATAATTAGTTTCCCAATTCAACGTATATACTTATTTCATTTAATAAAAAAAGAAATGTGGATGTGGGAGTATTATGCACTTCATAGGAACGCCTGTACTCCTGCACATCCATGCGATTATCTAATTAGCCAATCATATAGCGGCGGCAGCAGTAAATAAAACATGATGATGTTCATGCAAGCTGTCACGCGACTGCCAAACGGGACAGTAAGTTAAAATGTCAATGCAATGAATATGATATGAACAGTATGTGCGTTTCACTCCTTTAAATTAACCGGGCGCATGTAGCCTTTCATGAATGAACCCACGTGACGAAACATCATATGACGTCTGGCGTCGAAACAAGGGAAAGGAAAATCAACACCGGGGACAACAAACGCACTTCTGCAAAAAAAAAAAAAAAAAAAAAAAAAAAAAAAGCCCAAACCAATAAAACAACAATACATTCTATGCACGCGCTGGGCATCCCGAGCGGACCCGGGGTCTCTTATTTCTCCGCACAACCAGGAGTCAGAATACTGGAACATCTTCTGTCGCGCGGGTGAGTGAAATCAAACGGCAAATCGGAGAAGCAGAACCTTTGTTAAATGCTGAGTGTGCACGCGCGTTGCGTTGCCGTCTACCCGCACAGCCGTCGCCGCGTTTACTTCGCTAAATGTAGCTGATTCATCCCTAAACGAAGCGGGAGCTTTGGGATTTACGGAGCCGGTTAGCAGTTGCAGGAGGTTGTGGGGGGGATTCCCTTTATCCATTTGTTCAGCACGAGCGGGCGGGAGGCGGAGAAGTACATCTGGTCTGGAATCGAAATCACGATCGTGTGTAGTGACAGCTAGGGGGCTCGTGGCCGAGAGAAATGTGTAACCGGATCGGCGCGTTAGTTTGCTAGCTCATGCACACGCGCGCGCTACACCAGAGCGCTGCTGGTTCATCAAATCCGATCGACGCTCCTGCTCGTAAAGCGTGCCAGCAGGTAGGGCTGTCTGTCGCTTTATTCTAGGGGAAATGCACACCCCTGACATAGACTGGTATTTGTTTAAATCAGGTGTTGGTCTGGTGGTGTGTGTGTGTGTGTATGTGTGTGTGGTGGGGGTGTATTACTATGGCGTTTTTTTTGTTGTGATCAACTGAAGGTTAATCAGCGATTTACACTCCGATCGGTTTCCATTGTTTGAGAGACTGAGATTTTTTGTGTTCCGTCTGCTGATTCATCATAACGATGAAGAATGAAGAAGACAGATCGATGTGTGTCAGCTGTCTTACATCCTTTTATTCGACTATGATCGATTAGAATAGCCTACAGGGTGTATATACTTATGATTCTTAAAATATCTGGTGCCTTCGATCTTACACACGGCTGATTGTGTGTTGTGTTGTCATGCGCTGCCGGCATCATTTCATAAACAAATGGAGGAGACCTGTTAGAATGCCATCGGATTTTTACTTCCTGTCCGTCCGTCCTTTCCTGAATGACTGCGCTGCGTTCCAGTCCGATTCACACGCGTCCTGCTGTAAAGCACAACGGCTGCGGCTGTACATCATTTCCCCCATTTACAGTAACCCTGTCAGTTTACTCTTATTCATCTAATCACTCTTATTCATCTAATACATCTCTCTCTCTCTCTTCCTTATCACTCTCTATCTATCTCTTAATCTTTCTTTTCTCTCTCTCTCTCTCTATCTTATCACTCTCTATCTATCTCTTAATCTTTCTTTCTCTCTCTCTCTCAATCTTTTCTCTCTTTCTCTCTCTCTCTCTCTCAATCTTTCCTCTCTCTCTCTCTCTCTCTCAATCTTTTCTCTCTCTCTCTCTCTCTCTCTCTCTCTTCCTTATCTCTCTCTATCTATCTCTTAATCTTTCTTTCTCTCTCTCTCTCAATCTTTTTTTTCTCTCTCTCTTTCTCTCGCTCTCTCTCTCAATCTTTCTTTTCGCTCTCTCTCTTTCTCTGCCTCTCTCTCTCTCTCTTCCTTATCTCTCTCTATCTATCTCTTAATCTCTCAATCTTTTTCTCTCTCTCTCTTTCTCTCTCTCTCTCTCAATCTTTCTTTTTGCTCTCTCTCTTTCTCTGCCTCTCTCTCTCTCTCTCTCTCTCTCTTTCTTCCTTATCTCTCTCTATCTATCTCTTAATGTTTCTCTCTCTCTCTCTCTCTCTCTCTCTCAATCTTTTTTCTCTCTCTTTCTCTCGCTCTCTCTCTCAATCTTTTCTCTCAATCTCTCTCTCTCTCTCTCTCTCTCTCTCTCTCTCTCTCTCTCTCTCTTCTCTCTCTCTTTCGTCTCTCAATCTCTCTCTCTCTCTCTCTCTCTCTCTCTCTCTCTCTCTCTCTCTCTCTAGTTTTTAGCACTCTTTAAACTAATCTTATTTTAACTTTATTTTTTTATCTTTTGTGAAGCTTTGATATAAAATAATGCCTGTATTGTAATTTATTAAAGCTGAGTTAAAAATCAAAAATCCCTCTCTCTCAATTTTTCTCTTTCGCTCTCTTTCTCTCTCTCAATCTCTATCTCTCTCTCTCTCTCTTTCTCTCTCTCTCTCTTAATCTTTTTCCCTCTCTCTCTCTCGCTCTCTCTCTCTCTCTCTCTCTCTCTCTCTCTCTCTCTCTCTCTTTAGTGACCACAGACTCTCAGTAGCTGCATTATCTCTTTGCATCGCTCTTAATTAAGATGAATCTAATCTATTTTTATCTTGTGGTCACACTTAAAAGCTCAGTACCGGAAACATCATGTATTTCGCTACACCTTTTGACCCTAACCGGAATGCTGCCATGTTGGCATTGTGTACTAAACAAAAGTGTGTGTTAAAGCCTAGTAGTTGAGAACAGGTTTGTTCAAACTGAGCATCAAAATCAAGATATTATAAATATCGTGTTTACAAAGTGGTAAGTGTAATTTCTCTTTCTCCTGCCACAGAAGGTAACAAGAACAGATGAGGGCCCTCTACTCGGAGCAGGGGATGGTGTGGCTAGAAAACGGAGCATGGCTAAGAGATTTATAGTCCATCTGGTCCTAGTGGCTACCATTTGACCAATCCCAGTGCATCATGTGTGTATTGGCTTATATGTTCTCCCTGCTTTCTGATGTTCATTGGATAAGGTGCGTTCAGGCAGACTGGTGGTGGGTGTGTGTGTGTGTGTGGGGGGGGGGGAGTTGATGAAACCAGGAGAAAGAGTTGAGCGCACAGAGAAAACATTATAGACGGCAGTTGCAGCATGTTTAAAAGTTACTAGACCACAGAGAGTCCTTGAGAAATTGTTTGTTTAGAGGGGGCGGGGCATCAAAAAGCAATCTGCATAGAGAATTGGGAGAGCCTAGAGCTAAAGCCATGAAACGATAAAAAAAAGGAAAGAAAAAGAATTTTAGGGGAGCGCTGAGAGAGAGAGAGAGATGCTGATGATGAAACTCGCTGCAAGTGTGGACTTTCAGTGCTTTGCCCTGCGGAGTCGTGTGTGTGGTTTAGCTGCAGATGCTGGATGTGCCTCACGTGTGCTCATTACCTTCTGTTTTCCTGAACAAATACACAGCATACTAATACAAGTGATTTCTTATAAATAATATAACATAAAAACATAAAAGATTTTCAGAATATTTTTAAATCCTGCTGTTTATAGTTTACTAAAGCTGTCAGAATGATTAAATAACCTTACGATCCTCATGAAATAACCTTATGATCGCATTTATTTGACATAACCGTGGTCGTTCTTTCCAACCGCACTTATTGCACACTTTTATTAGCCAACAATATCAGAAACATTTGTGTGTGTGTGTGTCTGTGTGAGAGAGAGATTGATCTATTATTTCTGTGGGTTTTGTCCATTTGTTGTCCTAAAAACTATCAATAATCAGTGCTGAGGGGCAGAAAACACTTGTATTAATAATTCTAATGCTTTTATTTTGTACTTTACAGACATAACAGATTTAATTCTAAAAAACAGTGATGCTTGTAACGGATGTACGATAGTAGTGAGGGCATACTGGTTGCCATGTTCTGCCCACATAATATAGCACGGATGCTGTTCATGAATAAAACGGTATAGATGAGAATACACGTGATCACTTTTTAGTGTGGCTACCAAATATACTTTTCTTATCAAAGTTGAAGCATGATACAGACTATTTTGCCAGCGTGTGGGTTGCAAGCACAGATTTCTTTGCCAGGTCTGTTTGCTCTCAATCCGCTTGATTGCTTGAGGCAGAATATGATAAAAAAAATTGTTGTAAAAGTCTTGTATCTTACTGCACTTGAGAATCTGGAGGTTACTACACTCCACTGGCTTACATTGGCCACTTCAGAATTTTATCACCAAAAACCCCCTCCTGGACCTTTACTTTAGAACAGAAGCTAGATTTTGAAAGATTTTTTTGCTGTAGATTTGCAGTTTCAATACTTCATTCAGTCTCCAAAAAAAGGATCTTGCTCTAGTTGTTCTAGTGTGGAGGGCAGCAGCTACTCTAAATCCAATACGGCATAACAAAATTCAAAACTTTGATATCTTTATCAAACATTCGATGTAGGACTCGTAGTTCATTACTGAATATAGCATGTGTGCCAATTTAGATAGGAAGAAGAAATGTCTTCTGGAACAAAAAGACTCCTCCTTGAAGCCTGTGCCTTCCACACACATACACACGTGTGACTGAATACCTGTGGAACCTGAAATGCCTTAAAACTCTTAGACTTACTAAAAAACAATACTGCCTGTACTCTGTCATATAATAAATGAGGGGGATACAGCTTTTTATTTTATTCCCGATAAGCCCATCAATGCTCACTTTTTCTTCCATGCGAAGCGATTGTATAATTTTCTCCCTCTCTTTCTATCACTCTCATTTCACGCTCTGAATACCTGCTACTTGATGGCTTCCCTGTCTTTCTAGCACTAAGTGTTTACTTCAATACACAAATTGATGGCAGCCTCCCTCTCTTACCCCGGCAGGCATCAGCGGAGCCTGATTTTTAATTCGCAGTTAAATGGCGCTCGACACACGCAGCTTGTTTGATAATTGACTTCAGTCTACTGAAGGGAGGAATGATTAGATTCAAATGTCATTGCTGGCGTGTGTATGTGGGTTATTTATTTATTTTTTGGTCCCTCGGCCCTGATGGATGTACAGAGAAGGGAGTGCTGGGTTGCACGGTAATATTAGGTGCGCATCATGCACAAAATTAAATACAGAACGTTGCCTAATCGCTTGCCGGTGGTCTATTTTAATTAGCAAGTTTTTTTCTGGAGTTCTGAAATTCCTTGGGTTGAACTGGATTCTGATGCTCAGTGACAGGGTGGCAACAAAGGGGGAAAAATTGGGCTGTGTTGATTTCAGGATTCTTGCTGCCGATTGGTGTTTTATCTCACATTATTTTACTCGTTTTGGCACCAAAAGCCCAGCATGGCCTTTACTGAAAGTAAGAAACTTTTAATAATGTTTCCTGGAATATTTTTATGTTAGGTTTATTCTGTATGTATAGGTTTAGTCTAAGTTTGTTCAGTAGTTAATTTTAATATTTTACCAGGATAAACTTAGTGTCACAAATTCTAGAATGAATTAGGATGCAAATGCAGTATTTATTTAATAAATAAATAAACAAACAAACAAATTGAAAAACTAAACACAAACCCGCTTTATAGGGCGGCTCCCAAAGCCTAAACTTCACATTATTTAAATCCCTGTGGTGGAGCAGAGGAGGCCCGGGGGCAGGATTGGGGTCCAGGCCCGTGAAGTTCTGACCGACCTGGACCTTGGAGCACTGGGAGGTTGTGGTACCCTGGCGGGTCTGGGGAATTAAGGGGGTCTGGCTTACTATCTGGCTCATCACCGAGACAGGCTGTGCTGACGCATCCGACCCATTCCCTCTCTGCCTGAGCTTGTCCACTATACAAGGCGTGACTCTGACACTGACCCTGACTCTGACTGACTCTGACACAAACACTGACCATGATACATAACAAAGCAAGACAAACACAGACTGAAACACAGGGGTATAAATACCTAACCTAATAGGAAAAACGGTCAACAAAACACCTGAACACAAAGAGGAACACATGACCAAAACAAACCAATGAAAACAGGACACATGGACAGGGGAGTCACGTCATAAACAAACACTGAGCACGCGGACTAGAATATAAACAAAGTAAGTCTCACTGTTGCCCTCCGGTGGTCCAGCAGGGCAACGCACCCAGCAAGCCAGACAGAGCCCTGACATCTAGTGCGTGTGTGTGCGTGTGTGTGTGTGTGTGTGTGTGTGTGTGTGTATATCTGTGTGTAAGTTTTTTCCAAAATCCAGGTTTTCTAAAAACCTTTTTTGTTTGTTTAGGGTTTCCTGATGATGGACAGCTTCTGTTTAAATAGTCTTTTTCCGAGACACCTGATGGATTGTCCTATTCCAGTATTATGAATGTCTTGATATTTGATGATAATTGAGCCCATATATACCTGCAGCACATTTGCTTACTGTCCAATATAGTCTACAATGTGTATCAGCATCAGCGAGGTGAAATTTTGTCATGTACTATAATTAATTTCCTAAAAAGTGAAAGTTCATAACCTGGTGTTAGAGACCCGAACTAATCCACTGACTCTTCTCACCAACTCCACTTTATTCTGATATCTGTTGTGCCCTTATGTAATTTTTCCAATTTATATTTAGAAGTTGAAAATAGTCGAGCGCAGACAAACACCTACCCAAAGTCGTAATTACGATTGCAAAATGGTCTCTGAACCGAAATTGGGGGCATGTCAGTAAGAAATCATGGTGGAATTAGTTGATGTGTGGTCTGGAGTGGACAGTAAATTTGTGTAAAATGTTTACTAATTTCAGAAGCTCATTTCTATGGAAGCCTGTTCCTGCCTATACATAATATATACATGATTTCGTAAAAAAAATTAATTAATTTTTCATAATAATGAGATGCTTTTTTTGTAGTTATGACCTTTTTTATATTAATGATTTAACAGATTTTAAACAAATTTCAGACTGTGGACTAGTAAATCATGAAATACTAACTCTACTGAAAGAGGGACACAGAGTTAAAATTAGCAATCGCACCCTTGAGCGAATTTTGAGCAAACATCAGCTTTGGAGGAGGAAGAACAAAACTGATGTTGCAGCTTTCATTCAGCAACAACTACAGGGGTCTCCTTTATAAAACTGTGCCTAGGATCCTTACTAAAGGTATACGTGCAAAAAAATAAAAAAAATAAATAATAATAAAAAAAAAAAAAATAAAAAAAAAAAAAAAATAAAAAAAAAAAAAAATAATATATATATATATATATATAAACCGTCTGTACGCACATCTGTAAGCAATGTTTTCTTTTTTAATCACAGATTATCTGCATAAGCGAATCAGCCTCTTATTCTGCCCTGTACATTTTTTATTATAAACAGTCGATAGAAAGCACCTCAATATTAATGAGCCTGACATAATATACAAATTTCTGTCATAATTACAAAGTTTCTCATTATTATAAAATGTTAAATCATTATTTTAAGAATCTAAATTATCATTACAAAAAATACATCCTGTTACTATGACTAACAAAATAATATTTTTTCTCAAGAGTGGTGAAAATTGGTTTCTGTACATCCCAGGCTTTTAATTTACAATTTGAAAATTTAATTACAATATTATATGTGTTAAAAACAAGTGGCTAAATTGATAAGAAACAAAGCAGAACTCACCTGTGATCTAGAAATCAAGTGGGGGAAAAATTGCTACTTTTTTGTGGTTCTTTTAAAAACGGTACAAGTTCATGTTGCCCTGATTAAAGTAGTGCATAAAACCAAACTTGGCAGGAGAACCTAAACGCATGTATGTTGACTAAGAAAAATGTGATTTAGCTAATTAATTTAATCATCTGTTTTGGGTGCAGAGAAAACCTTTACTTCTGATGTGGGTGGTGGATGAAGCTGAAGTTCATTAACTTTTGACAGCTGGTCAGTGGCTACAGAACTGCTAATGGTTAAACACTGATGATCTACATTTACAGTTCGGCAATTAGCATTTGTATCTTTAGAGATTGAAAGTTTGAAATAGTTTTCAAGATTTTAAAGATTAAAGTAAACAAATGATGGCTGTGGTCATGTTTGTTGAACTTTTAGTTCTTTAATTGGTGCTTTGGTTGTGTCCTTGCTGAGATCAGAGTTTTTCCTCCCTCTCTTCTTTCTGAGCACCTCCAAATGTGTCGAGGGTGCGTTTTTCACAAGGCTGCTTCTCCCTTTGTTTCTTTCAGTTTCTCTCTCTCTCTCTCTCTCTCTCTCTCTCTCTCTCTCTCTCTCTCAACATCCTCACTCAGCGCTTTGTATTTTCCTGTGGGTGTGATGTCTCTCCTCTGCAAGTAATCAGCCCTGATTTGTCAGCGTTCTGCCTAGTGATTCATAAAAATTTAGCTGGTGCTTGCAAAAGATAGTGACTTCGCCTTCACAAACCCCTCAGCACTGGTCCCCTGAGCCCTTGCACCCAGGGACATGTACAGACATTTTAAGAGGCAGGGGCTCAAGTGAAAATAAGAGACTTTATTTAAAATATAATTAATTATTTTTTGAAACAAAATGTTAACCATATTTACTCCTACTTTTTTACACACATCCAATTGTTTTACTTTGTTTACATTTTTAACAGAGGTCTACAATATAATCAGTTAGCTTTATTACATAGTAGCTTATGAGTCATGGATGTTAGCAAGACAAATGAACTTTATTTGCTTTTTTGTATTTTGGATAATTAGCTGTAAATTCAAGGCACAGGTAGCTTAGTGTTTTGTTTATCACCACTCACCCCCACACCTAGATAAACACAAGTAAAAAGGGAGGAAGGGAGGGAGGGCTTCACTTCTGTGGCTCTGCCTGAATGTGATGCGCTGAGGTGCTATACTGCTGTGCTGCGCACCAACGCAGAGAGGAGCACGAACTCGACCTGACATGATGTTTGATTTTAGTTGTTTGACAGGGAAAGCGATGTGAAAACATTGAAATACATAAAAAATTTGATGCAACTGATTTGACATAATAAAAAAAATCTTTGATTTAAAAAAGGCATTGATGCATTAAAAAGATTGAGCCAATTCATGGAGAAAGCCTGCAGAATCTATCATTTATGTCATTATTAAATCGGACAATCATAAAGCTTCAGCTCAGTGCAGAGCAGGTAAAGAGGTTCATGGTAAAGGCTATAAGCAGTAGGCTATAACTTAGCGTGACAATTTGTTAAATAACGAAATAAACAACACTTTCTTCAAAGAATGATCAAAAGCAAGTTGAGTATAACACAAGAAAATACAGCATAAAATATATGACAGACATTTGTTATTGTAGGCAGTAATATAGAGGAGGTTAAATTTATAAAGTCAGCAGCAGGAAAAGGAAAAAGTGAATTTTTACTTAAATCATTCATTTCATACAAATCAATCTCATCATTCAGTTTTTATTAAAAGTGTTTAAATATAAGTGGTTAAATAAATGATTCAAAATAACATTTTTATTAAATAAACTAGAACATGTTGACCTGTAGCTGCATAATTAAGCAGAATGTGTGTGACGAGTGAAGGCCATTGATTGTAGGTTCTGGCTAATGGATTATACAACTGTAAAATACCCCTTGTCGATTGCTGCAACAGCAAAACTGAAAAATTCCAAAAATCGATTAACGAAAACGAAATGCGCGCATTGTAAAGAATACAAGGGTCTTTAAAATGTGAAACTGGTTCTAAAATGGGAAACCCAACACTAATTATTACCTATATAATCACTCTCTTAAGGCCAATTTGATTGAAATAAGACAGATTGAAATAAGCAGTACTTACAATGTAAGATGTCGTTTGGTTAAAAACTGCACAAATTAACTTGCATTTAAAAGAGAATCTGCCCACAAAATAAAAGCATTAAAACATTTTATATCATAATCAATAATATAATAATTGTATGTGATAAAGTTATTATCACAGACCTCCAGTGATGGTCATTATTCAGCGGGTCTAGTAGAGGATATGTAAGCTGAATACTTCTTGAATAAAAGCCTTTTTTTATGTTTTAAACGCAGACAAAGCCTCTGCCTAAGCTGAGACGGACATAGTACAATAACTTTGTCATCATAAACAGATTTTCTGTCACAGACACACGCCATCCTATCAAAAGCAAATTATGCTCACCGGATTTTTATTTCCCTAATTACACTCAAGCACAGTATTTAAGCAGCTTGCTCACCCTAGTTCAGGGTCTGGTCTAAACCGATGGAAGAAGGACTCTTTCCCACATCGCTTTGCTTCCAAGGTCTCTCTCGACTTCCCCGGACTTTCAGATTCCTTTTTACTAAAGAGTTCTGCATTCTCAGACTCTAAGAATGCCTGAGTGTTTACAGTGACTGTCCAGTGATTCCTGGGTTTTCAAGTATTCTGTGTATTTCTGTCTTCTCTGTTTTTTTGGTTTGCACTAAAGACTATAAGTTCCAGTAAAGTAGTATTTGTCATAAAATATTTATTTTACATAAGTAAAAAAAAAAAACGTGTCAGTTACATCACATCACAGATCAGCAGCAAGAGTCAAATTATATTTATTATGTGAAAAATCCATTGTTAATAAAAGTTTTTTGTTTAATATGCGAGTTTGTATTTTTGTTTTTCTGTTTTAGCCACTAGTCGAAAGTAAAATTTGCACATGCACTAATAAGCTAAATGAAAAAGTAAAGGAATGCGCTAAAAAAGGGAAACGCCAACAAGCAAAACACCAAACCCCACCACTGTGATGCCGGTATTTCCAGTGTTGTCGCTTGTCAATTAATCAGTTTACTTAACTTCACAACACTAGTGTTTATCTAACTGTTGCTTCATTATGGTATGAGTGTGATGTAGTGATGAAAAGACTATTTCCATCACTGTTAAGTAAAGAAGAAAGAAATTAAAAAACTTACTCAAACTAAAATTGCACAATACAGTGAGGGAAAAAATAATTTGATTCCCTGCCAACATTTTTCCACTGACAAAGAAATGATCAGTCTGTAATTTTAATGGTTGGTTTATTCTAACAGTGAGAGACAGAAAAAAGTTATACATTGATTTGCATTTAATGGGTAAAATAAGTATTTAATCTCTTTTTAAATATTTAATTATCGGCAAGATTTGTGGCTTGCAGGTGACTATTATACAGGTAACGAGGGAAAATTAGGAGCACTCTCTTAAAGGGACTCACTTAAAGGAAGTGCTTTCAATCTGCTTTTGTTACCTGTTTGATGCAAGTTGCAGCTAAACTTTGCAGGACACTGACCCTCCAGGACCAAGACTGCCCACCCCTGCCATAGAACATCTGTAAAGGGAGCTGAAGGTTTGAGTTGCTAAACCTTAATGATCTGAAAAGGATTTGCAAAAAGGAGTGAGACAAAAACCTTCCTCAGATGTTTGCAAACCCGGTGGCCAACTACAAGAAAAGTCTGACCTCTGTGATTGCCAACAAGGTATAAAGTCTTGTTGTGCAAAGAGGAAAAATACTTATACTTAAAATGCAAATCAGTTAATAACATTTTGGAAATACATTTTTTTAAAACATTTAAACATTTTTTTAGTCTCTCACTATTACAATAAACCTTACATTAAAATTATAGACTGATAATTTTTTTGTTAGTGGGCAAAATCATCAGGACATCAAATATTTTTTACTGTTTAGGTGACTGAGTGTATTATGTATGAGGTGTGTGATGGCATCATTTGTGGATCTCTTGTGGTGGTAAGTGAACTGTAAAGGATCCAGTGTGTCTGGGAAAGTTTTGCTGATGCGCCTCTCAAAGCACTTCATTTTGAAGGAGGTCAGGGCTACAGGGTGGAAGTCGCTGAGGCTGGTGGGATGGGTCTTTTTCGGAACAGGAATACTAGTGGACTGCCTAAAGCATGTAGGAACCACTGATTAAATCAGGGAGAGATTGAACATCTCAGTGAACACTGGCGCTAGCTGGTCAGCACAGGCTTTCAGGACCCAACCTGAGATGCCAGCTGGTCCTACTGCCTTTCTGGGGTTAACTTTCCTGAAGGTTCTCCTCACATCATGCTCCAAGATGGTGCTTAATCTGGCAGCATTGTTAGCAACACAGCCAGATGTGGTGTCAAAGCGAGCATAGAAGTTGTTTAGCTCTTCTGCTTCTGCACTTTAAAGGCCGTTATAGTCCTCAATCCCTGCCAAAGGCTACTAAAATCACTCTGTTAAAATTGTGAGTCTAGTTTTTTCCCATATCACTGATTTGCCTTCTTCACCTTTTTTGCTAACATTGTATGACGCAATCTTGTACTCGTCCGAGGCTGGAGTGTCTCCGAGGGGCATCACCAGTGTAGGCAACGGTTTGTGTTGTCACCGCAAGTGGCCACTGATAGGTCTGTCCAGTTCACGACCTCTCTTTTAACCAAAAGTTCCTGTTTCAGCCGTTGTTTGTTTTTCTGCATGATGAAGATGGTGTTGTGGTCCGATTTTCCAAACGGAGGACCAGATTGTGCCTTGTAGCTGTCCTTTATCAGTGTGTAGCAGTAGTCGAGTGTCTGGTCGTCCCTGGTGGGGCATGTGATGTGCTGACAGAAGTTGGGTCCTGCATGTCTAAGGTTGGCTCTGTTGAAATCCCTCAGAACGATATGTGCAGCGTCTTTATTTCTCAGCTGGTGTGCAGTGAGAGCCTGTTCCTGAAGCTGGTTCATTTCCCTCGCGGCTGTCGCTTTGGAGTGCCTTCTTTGTTGTTGGGTCTCCTATTTAGGATTTTATTTGGCCAGCCCATTGTGTCTGGGTGGTGAGTGTATTGTACACTAAAATGTACAAGAGTCTTTCTGTCGTATTTGGTTCTTTCTGATGTATTTCTAGAGAGAGGCTGCTGTTGTGACTGTACAGTTAAAAAGTTTGGTTTAGGTAGAGTAGCAGTTCTGACAGCAGCCAGTGTCATCCTAATCTTGTAAGATGCTGGTATTGTAGGTAGCTACAAGTAAAAGAAATAGCCAGAAAATAGTTCATTTTATCAACAACCTCATGTTTTGTTTTTTATAATATTGATGGTTTCAGTAATTGCGACATGAAAGTGGTAGTATTAAGAGGTGTATCAGTTGGGAAAGTCCCCACTGAAGGCCCAGGTACCAAATGCACCGCCCGCCACTGCCAAGACCATGGTGCGACATAAAACATCACAGATCTACATTTACATTTCTGGAATATAGCAGATGCCCATATCCAGAGCAATTACATTTATTTTGTTTTTTTATTCAACTGAGCAATTGAGGGTTGGTCGCCTTGCTCAGGGGCACAGCAGTGACAATTATTCAATTCAATTTTAATTCAATTTTATTTGTATAGCGCTTTTTACAATGGTGATTGTCACAAAGCAGCTTTACACAATAGAAGAAATTATGAGATAAAATGAAACAGAAGTCAGTTTGTCCCTGATGAGCAAGCCGGGGGCGACGGTGGCAAGGATAAACCCCCTGAAATGGAATAGGAAGAAACCTTGAGAGGAACCAGACTCAACAGAGAACCCATCCTCATTTGGGTGAAAAACAGGTAGCAGGGATTATGTGGTTACATTGTGTGTGTGTGAGCAACTTAAATCATTAGTCCTTAAGAACAGCTGGAACGTCTTTTATGGCGGAGTGGGACGTCCTTGGTCACCCTGGTGATGTATCATCCACTGGAGCAGGACAATGTAATCACACGGTTTGGAGTGATTCAATGAATAATGTAGAGTGCAAGGATGGACTCCGGCAAGACTAACTAGGTCAGCATAACTAAAAGGAGAACCAGAGGGAAACGCAGACATGAGGGCTCCCTGATATAAGCAACCGGCCGCTCTCATCATCAACACCGTGATCAGTAAGAGAGGGGAAGACAGCATCTAAACATACCAGATCACCATAATACTCAACACCCATGAGTCCCCCAGATCTGCTCCTTTATCTAAGGGGAATCAATACAAAATGCTTGATTAAATAAATAAGTTTTTAACCTGGACACTGAGATGGTGTCTGATTCTCGAACATACATAGGGAGGCTATTTCATAACTTTGGGGCTCTGTAAGAAAAGGCTCTGCCCCCTGCTATAGTTTTTAAAATGCGTGGTACTGACTGGCAGCCTGCATCCTTTGATCGAAGTAGGCGTGGCGTAACGTAAAACACTAGAAGTTCACTTAGGTACTGTGGCGCGAGACCATTTAGATCTTTATAAGTTAAAAGTAGTATTTTAAAATCAATGCGGTATCTCACTGGGAGCCAATGCAGTGTGGATAAGACCGGCGTGATGTGCTCATATCTTTTAGTTTTAGTAAGGAATCTTCTGTAAAAGTGTTACAGTAATCCAGCCTGGATGTGATAAACGCATGAACTAATTTTTCGGCATCATTAAGTGACAAGATATTTCTTATTTTAACGATATTTCTGAGATGATAGAACGCTATCCTGGTAATATTGTCGACATGGGCTTCAAATGAGAGATTGGATTCTATAATCACACCCAGATCTTTTACTGTTGCACTTGGTGAAACAGAAAGACTGTCTAGGGTTAAGGTGTGATCAGGAAGCTTACTTTTAGCTACCTGTTGTCCTAGAACCAGAACCTCCGTCTTGTCAGGGTTATTGCATAACATCCAATCCCTTATTTCCTTCACACGTTGCTCAATTTTATTAAACTGGCCTTTTGCATCAGGCCTTGATGAGACGTATAGCTGTGTGTCATCAGCGTAACAGTGGAAACTGATATCATGCTTACGAATTATGTTTCCCAGAGGCAGCATGTAAAGAGAGAAAAGAAGTGGGCCTAAAACCGAGCCCTGTGGAACACCATACTTTACTAGGGAGCACGCAGAATAATCACTATTTAAATCAACAAACTGGTAACGATCGGTTAAATAGGATCTGAGCCATGTAAGAGCCGTTTCTTTCATTCCTACTAATTTTTCTAATCTGTGAAGAAGAATATCGTGATCTCTGGTGTCGAAAGCCGCACTAAGGTCAAGTAATATAAGCAACGAGACACAGCCTTGATCGGATGCCAGTAAGAGGTATTTTGTAGATAAATGGAAAGTTAGATATCGGCCTGTAGTTCGACAGCTCATTGTGGTCGAGGTCAGGTTTCGTAATTAAAGGTTTAATAACTACTAATTTAAAAGATTTCGGAACATACCCACTGCTGAGTGAAGAATTAACTATTTTCAGCAGGGGTTCTGATACTGCCAGTACTATCTGCTTAAGAAAGTGTGTTGGTATAGGATCTAATACACAAGTTAACGATTTGGTGGAAGAGATAAGTGTGATTAGGTTGTTCTCTTCCAGGGGAGTAAAACTTTCTAAGTTCTGATCTGATGCTGTTAGTTGTTCATCAGAATCATTCGAAAGGTCTGGTTTTAAAGCGTGAATTTTCTGCCTAATGTTTGCAATTTTATTATCAAAAAAGTTCATGAAATCCTCAATGCTGCACGCAGTTATGGGGCGGGTTTCTGAGGTCGTTTTATTCCTAGTTAATTTTTCAACGTGTCAAATAGAAATCTAGGATTATTTCTATTATTTTCAATAAGGTTAGAAAGATACATTGATCTAGTTACACTAGGAGCTTTTTTAATAGCTAGAATTCCCTCTTTCCATGCTGCCTGGAAAACCAACAATCTAGCTTGGCGCAATTTACAGTCTAGTTTACGGGCGCTCTGTTTTAAAGAGGGTGTGTGTTCATTATACCAAGGAGCGAGTTTCTTATCTTTAATTATTTTTCTTTTAACTGGAGCCACGTTATCTAATGTATGGCGGAATGCGGCATCTATGTATTCAGTCGCCTGCTCGAGTTCTGTTGGATCAGACGGAGATCCAATGACAGAAGATAATTCTGGAAGATAACTAATAAAACTCTAAGCAGAAGTTGATGTAAGTGTACGCTTAAAGCGGTAGCGCGGCGCTACGTGTGCATTATTAGTATGACGCATTTTAAATGATATAAGATGGTGATCAGAAATAATTTCGCACTGAGGAATTGTTACTATATTACTTATACTTATTCCGAAAGATAATATTAATGTGTGACCTGCTTTATGAGTGGGTCCTATTACACACTGATTTACTCCCACTGAGTCGAGTAAGGACATAAATGCTGTTCTCAGCGGGTCATCTGAGTTTTCAAAATGAATATTAAAGTCTCCAGCAATTAACGCTTTATCAACGGAGACAATCAGGTTAGACAGGAAATCTGCAAATTCACTAAGAAATTCGGAGTACGGTCCTGGGGGTCTGTAAATAAGAACTAAAGAAATCGATTGACTCTGCTTATTATTTGTCTCTGTTACTGTGTACGTTTACTGTAGAGAGCTTCAAATGTATTAAAATTTTGTCCATGTTTCTGTACGATAGTTAGATTATTATTATAAGTAACTGCAACGCCTCCTCCTCTACCATTTGGGTAAGGCTGATGTATTTAGCTAAATGCTAGAGGACTAGCTTCATTTAATGCTACTACTCGTCCGGTTTAGTCCATGTTTCTGTTAAACACAAAATGTTAAAATCCAGATCTGAGATCATTTCATTAACCATAAACGCTTTAGAAGTAAGATATCTAATGTTTAACAATCCTAGCTTCAGATCAGAGGTGCAGGCTGTGTGTTCAGTATTCTCTGAATTACGAATATCTATATTAATTAAACTACTGAAGCAAACTTTTGGGGTTTTTCTGTATTTATATTGTTTAGCTTGGGGAACAGACACAGTGTCAATATTAGAAACCCTGAGTGACGACTCTGTGCAGCTAGCAGACAGTCGGATTAGCCTGTTGGTCTGCTGCTTGGCCTGGGCTCTGGGTAGTCAATGATTAACTAGTCCTATTCTAAGACTATGGCTATGTTGCAAGAAATGAGAGCGGCTCCTTCCCGAGTGGGATGGACACCATCCCGTCCTAACAGGCCAGCATTGCCCTCAAAAGTTTTCCAATTGTCAATGTAGAATTATAGGAATTTAACAACTTAACCGCTGAGCTATTACTGCCATACATTACTCCAAACAGCAAACAGCTACATAAAACAAAATAAAGCACAGAGCTAAAGACTCATCTAAACCCAATCACCTATGGGAAATTTTGAAGAAAAACAAGTTGAGCATCACTCTTTATCCAGCATCCAGTCTTTATGAGAGGTCATTATTAAAGAATGGAAAAGGATAGATGAAAAAGAAAATGTCACCATCTTGTTCATTTTATGCCTAGAATACTTGATGCTGTTATTAAAAATCATGGACACCATATAAAGTACTAGATGTAGTAGAATTGGTTGTGGGGTGTACCCATTTTTTTATCACCCTAATTTAAGTAAAATAAAAAAAAATATAAAATCTAAGTTGTATTGTTAAACTTACTTTCATGTTATAAGTTAAACAGATGTTATATTTAACTTGTCTTGTCAACATTTAAAAAAAATGTTTTTGTGTTCATTTTGATATTGTTTAGAATGTTACTTTTTAAACTGGGTGTACTTATTTACGCTGAGCACTGTATATGTGTATCACGTTCACATTTTCATGACACTGAACAAAACCAATTGTGATTCGAATCTTTACATTTCAATCATACACATACCACCTCTTGGGCAGCAAAAGCTGTTATGTAGTCCAGAACTTTTTTAGTTAGTTTAAAGGTCTAGTTATGCGAGAATAGATCCACATTACTTTCAAATCAGCTTGCTTAACCATTTTTACTGCCGTCCTCTATATATAGTGCGGAAAAAGAAATGTTTTGATTCCCTGGGATAAGGTACGTTTACCCACTGTCAAAAGATGTTAGTTTATAATTTTAATAGTAGGTTTATTTTAACAGTAAGAGACAGAATAACAATAACAGAAAATGCAATTTTATTCACAGTGAAATACAAATGGTCTTTCCCGAAATAGACATTGTCTGGAGCATATGATGCTCTAAAAACTAAATATACCTTTCAGAATTCATAGTGTCTTCCAAAACATGTAAGCTGCCATACCTTATGTACTTATGCATCCCCATACCATCAGAGATCCTGGCCTCTTAACTGAAAGTTGATAACACGCTGGAAAGTTTCCCTTCTCTTTAGCCCGAGGACATGGTATCTGTGATTTCCAACAAGAATGTCAAATTTGGACTCGACTGACAACAGAACACTTTTCCACTTTGAATCAGTCCATTTTAAATGAGCCATGGACCATAGGACACGACCTACCTGGCAGGCACCTTTACAGCTTAGTTTGTGGTCCCAGCTGCCTTAAGATCATTGACAACATCCTCCTCTGTAGTTCAGGGCTGATTCTTTACTGTTCTCATGATCTATAAAACTCCACAAGGTGAGGTTCTTGCATGAAGCTCCAGACCGAGGAAGAAAAGTTAGTATGTGTTTCTTCCATTTGCAAATAATTGCACCAACTCACAATGCTGCTTGGTAATAATCTTGTAGCCCATTCCAGCCTTTTTTAGGTCTACATTCTTGTCCCTGACATCTATGGACAGCTCTTTGGTCTTCACCATGGTGGAGTTTGAAATTCTATTGATTATTTGATTAATTCTGTGGACAGTTGTCTTTTATACAGGTAACCAGCTGAGATCACTCCCTTTAAGAGAGAGCAAGAAATCTTTTTGATTTATAGGGGATTTTACTTTTTGATATGCAAATCAATTAATCACTTTTTTTTAAATGAGTTTTTCTGAACTTTTTGTTGTTATTGTGTCTCTCACTGTTAGAATAAACCTACCATTGAAATTATAGATGACAATATCTTTGTCAGTAGGCAAATGTTTAAAATCAGCAGGGAAAAAAAAGATTTTTCCCTCACTGTAAGTGTATGGCTGCAGTTACACATTTTAGATATGTGAAAAAGCCACATTCAGATACAGGCAGGTGCAGTGGGATGGATAGAGTTCAGCAGTGAATTGCTGGTGGCCATAAGTTTGGCAGCAGTGCAGTGGTATGAGTATGCTGAGCCAGCATACCCATGTTTTGTCTGTGTGTACAGGGTTGAATGACTGGGTGGCATAGACAAATCTCCCTACAAGTATTGAAATATCTGACAGTTTTATCCGTGTAAATCTGCTTGGCTAATCTCATTTGAATTTGTATTGTAAAAATGTATTGTTGAGGCAAAAAAAGCTCCAAAATGTTATTTTGGTTCCTGAAGTTAAAATAAGGATCGAGTGTAGTCTATCGTTATTTGTCTGCATTAATAATCATGTCATTGGACGGTCCTCACAAGGGTAAGAAAAGCCATTGTTTGTGTATGTGTGTGTGTTTGCACAAAACCCTGGTGGCGCATCTGCTGGTTTGGCTTGTGTGCCTCTACTCCTGCTGTGACAAAGCTGTATTTGCACAATTCTATACACACACACACACACACACAAAGAATTCTTATATAGAACTTATCCCAGGTAACCTCACTCACAGGATGTTCAGGATGTTGTAAGACCATCATAGTGGTGCTCAAACATAATGTTGTAATTCATTAATAAAAGACTGGCCTGTTTTAAATGCTCACAAATAAGGAACTCGAGCTGGGTTGAAACATTAGCCCCTGTAGTAAGTTAAAAGAAGGTTTCCTTAAACCTAGGTTGCAGCCTCCACCCCGGGGGCACTCATTTTTTCAGGATCTCCAAACTCCCTAAAGATATACGTGGCAGCCACAGCTGCTTTCTTCGCCTCTTTAGGTGGCAAATTAGTGGGCAGAGACCCACTAGTATAAAGGTTTCTTTTTAGCACAAGGAGGCTAAGGCTTGCACAGCAACTATGGGGAGACTGTCTGAATTCTTTTAGTCATTTCCTCCATCAAGAGGATCTGCGATATTCAGGCCTAATCTGCTTTATTACACACTAAAACACTAAGTTCAGTTTAACTAGTATCTGTAAATAAAGTGACACTAGTTAAACTGTAGTCTCCAACTAAACAAGCCAGAGGCGACAGCGAAAAGAAACCAAAACTCCATTGGTGACAGAATAAAGAAAAAATCTTGGGAGAAACCAGGCTCTGTTGGGGGCACAGTTCTCCTCTGGCCAGACCGACCAGCAGGTTGTTGTCCCATGCTGCAGCAAAGTTAGGTTCTGCAGAGGACTAATCTGGATTCCCTGGTCTTGTCTGGAAGGCCGCCTAAGAGACACAGTCTTCACTTGGGATCTGCCTCTGGGGCTCATCTAGTTGTCCTGTACTATGCTACAATTTAGGGCTGTAGAGGTCATTTCTAAGTGCTGATCCACCACCTGGGCTGTATATGGATTGCAGTTGGTGGTGACGGTGACCTCGGAATAAGAAAGTAGACTAATTTTAGCATTGATGCCATTCTTTTGGAACTCTTTATGAAAGTATTTCCAGTTCCCAGTTATTGCAGCCTAACAGACCCTTAATGGATTTGGATAATGGAAATGTTTAGGTGCATTAGCTGTAAGTCGAATTAAAAAGATGGGTCTGTAATGTGTCTGCCCCCCGAATAGTGTTAGGTAGATTATTCCAGAGATTAAGGCACTATACAGGAAAATGATCTTCTGCCTGCTTTTGATTATGGTATTCTACTTATTATTAAATTGATAAAGTTTTGTAAGCACAGTGGAGGATTATAAAATAATAAGAGCTTGAATACTGAGGTGCTAAACCATTCAGGGCTTTATAAGTAATTAGAAAGATTATTTAATTAATATAATGTTTAATAGGGAGTCAGTGCACTGTTGACAGAACCTGGTTATTATGATCATACTTCCTGGTTCTACTAAGGCTGCTGCATTTTGTACCAGCCTAAGATTGTTTATTATGAGTGCAGTACAACCACCAAATAACGGTTACAATAAGGTTGCAATTTGGTTATATTTTTGAGATAAAAATGCGGTTTTAAAAACATTAGAAATGTAGCTCTTAAAGGAAAGGAATCAAGCACACCTTGATTCTGAACTGATGACAAAGAATTGACAGAGCAGCTGTTTAGTTTTGGATAGTGTTCTAGATTATGACTCGCAAAGGTTTTATGTTTGATAATTAACACCAATGATAATTTGTTTCAGAATGGTAAAAGCCTTCCTCCACCTGCATTCCGGGTACGTGCCCAAAGTGCCATTGGCAACGTCTGGTCCTATCGATCTGCAGGCAATGATTATAAAAGGGCGATCCCAAAGTGTTTTCCGACACAGCGTTTTGTTTCCTCAGGGGGAACTGTGATTACATACGATCCTTGAATGCCCAAAACATTATTTCAGCAGTAAATTCGGTTGTTTTACCAAAGGCTTTTCAAAAGCTTTACCAATTCTGCTGTGTGTACAGTACCGCTGTGTGTGTGGTAGCACATTAAAAAAACATGGTGCAGTAAATTTCTGTGCAACATGGCTTTTCACTTATCTACCAGCGTTGCTTTGCCAAATGTCAGTGAGTTGTGAAAAAATTTTGGTTTAACTTTTATGTCGTTTTTTTAAATGTTCTCGTCTGTGAAAAGCTGAACTTGCTATTTAATACATCTTAATGCACTATAAGAGGTCCTGCAAGCTTGCTCTTTTAAAAATCTGCACCATTAGTGTAATATAATAACTGCCAATTTCATGTCAACTAATATAACACTTAAATGCAGCTCTCCAAATGGATGTATTAACATTTAATTTGAAATTGTATTCTAAATATTACAACACTGATTATAAATAAGTAAATAAACCACATTTAAAGTTTGTATTCTCTTTTTTGTCCCGGTAGACAGTCTTTCAGGATAGTCACGTGTGGCTCTCGTGGCATGACTACTACAAGTAAGGGAAACAAAGCCCTAAAGGCAAGTGTCAATAGCTGATGTTTATTTTCCGGTTTTCTGTTCTATTCCATTTGTCAGCTTTTTGCATTCTGTCTCTGACTTTTCTTTCTCCTTAAATTTCCTAAGGTGAAGCGGGAGCCAGGTGAGAATGGCACAAGCCTTATGGACGACGAGCTAGTGTCAATGTCAGTGCGTGAGCTGAACCAACACCTGCGCGGCCTATCCAAGGAAGAGATTGCACAACTAAAACAGCGGCGGCGCACGCTAAAGAACCGCGGCTATGCCGCCAGCTGTCGAGTTAAGCGTGTCACGCAGAAGGAGGAACTGGAGAAGCAAAAAGCTGAGCTGCAGCAAGAGGTGGAGAAACTCGCTTCTGAGAATGCCAGCATGAAGGTTGAGCTAGACGTGCTGCGCTCCAAGTATGAGGCGCTGCAAAGCTTTGCCAGGACTGTGGCACGCAGCCCCGTACCAGCTGCCAGAGGCGCAATTACACCAATCATCGTACCGGGCAAGGTGGCCGCCACGAGTGTCATTACTATCGTCAAGTCCAAAACAGAGGCGCGCTCTTAATGCACAATGCCTTTGGTCAGTGAATCATTATCAAGCACAGATCTGTAACGTGCTTTAGACAATAAGGCAGTTATATGTGCTCTTGCTCGCAGTGTGCTATTTGGGTGGCACATACAGTGAGGTTTGTTTGTTAACCTCTATTAAGACCTTTCTAATTTTGCATACCTTTTTTTACATTAATCTCAAGTGAAATACATTCCCGGATTCAGCACAACCTTCTATGCACCATTGTAGGGATTTTTAGTCCATGATACAAAAAAGGAACATATATTAGAGTTATTGTGCCTATATAGTTCTTTTACAACTAATTGTTCTGTTCTAGAAAGTTTTCAATTGACTGATTTCTGTGTAAAAGGGCAACCAGTACATGCCTGGTACTGGTTGAACACATGCAGCTAAACAACGCAGATAAACACAGATATCACTGACCGGTTTGTTTTCTTGCAATTTTTTGGTATAACAGCGAAAATATGGGATTTATTTTTCAGATTTCTGTGCTTGATATTATCCACTGACCACCATTTCGATGGCCAAGACAAGCCATCATTCCAAGTGAAGAAAATCAATTATTGCCAGAAAGTGTCAGCTTTTAAAATCAAAAATGAGCCAGTTATGAGGGTTAGTGGTAGTTTTCAGATGTTGCACTTGCTGAGACAAATTGAAGTTAAAAGTGGGTAAAATTCAATCATTTGAAACTTTTTTGCTGTCAAAGTATTCTCAAAAGACTCCTAGTACAAATTACACCATTTCTATTAAACATGTTTGCTAGAATTTGTGTCATTTTGAAAACCAAATAAGAGAATTTGATATTAATGTATTATAACATGTACTTTTTTACTTATAGGACTGGGCTAGTGTTGCATATATAGTGGTGATGTTAACGCAAGCAGGTTGATACTTGGTCAGTGCAATCGGATGAAAACTACAAACTCTCACTTCTGGTTTTACAAAGTTTCAGGGAAATTTTCAATTTCATCAAACATTTTTTTCACTTCTATTAGACAGAGCTGATCAGCCAAGACATGTTTGTTATCCAAATTTTGCATTTTTTATTTTTGTTCTGGTGCTATAGTACATTGCTAAAGCAAAGCCACAAACTTGCAGATTTTAAAGATTTTAGGCAGATGTTTGCCTAAACTTAATGGATAAAGAATTTTTACAGGGTAAAAAAATTACTTTCAGCTGTTATAAGGGTGCATTAAATGATTTTAAACTGGATGCAGTTGTCAACAAAACAATGTATTTTAATTTGAGCCTTTTAAGAATTTCTAGATTTCAAAATACTTTTGAAGCTAGACAAAAGAAATGTTTTAAATCATTAAATGACGAGTTGACACGGTTTAAAGCCAGATTAGTCATGCAGTTTTGATTTTTGTCTGGATGCTGGCTTCTATTACCTGTGAAAAGTGCAAAATCATGAAAAGATTAAAATGTGAACAACAAACTCATCATGGTTGATGTGTCTTTTATAGGCAGAGAATTTGTGTGAATTGAAATTTTCCCTGAAATTATTTATTTGGGATGAAAGTTGGTGTTCCATGCTATGCTAGCACGTCTGAAAAAACTGTTAGTATTTTGTGACCTTTTTTTTGTTTAATTCCATTTGTGGAATGATGTTTACAAGTTATATTCTGATGAATATAACAAGGAGAGGCAATAAACTACTGTATTTATGCATGGAAAAGGAGAAATCCCGTATCTGTCTTCGAGGGTGATGTTCACCTTTCATAGACAGAAGTTCTATCATGTTTGTTACGAGTCTTTTCATAGAAAATAGCAAACTCCTTCCTTGTTTGACCGAACTATGTTTTATGTGTTATTGAAAACTGGTTTGATGTACATGTTTATTGGCAAATGTGAAGTTTAGAGTGATTTTGTTTTTGTTCAGCATTCTAGAGATTAATACTGTGTGGATGGACTGGTCACAGTTGCCTGAACACAAACTCCACACGTTATATGGTTTACGTATTATTAGCAAGTGTTCTTTGATGTCTTTGTCCAGCTACAGGTATAGCTCTATCTCCGTTATTTTCTGGTAGAAAACTGTTTTGTTATTTATAACAGAGGTGTCCAACTCATGTCCTGAAATGAAGCACAGCTTGGTTATTAGCCTGCACTACATACCTATTCTTCATGGTATAAAAATGGAGTTTGTCCATCAGATGTCAAACAAACAAAACGGTATGCTGGCCTTTTAACCAGTTGAGTTGGACACTCCTGTTTTATAGGGAAAAAATGTCGGGGGGTTGGGGGGGGGCACAAACCTTGAACTTGTTTGATATTGACTTTGCAATTGTACCAAAAGTGGCTTATTATTGAAGTCTGATAGCTTTTTTAGTGACTAGGCGCGTGGCGTGCTGTGAAAGTGATCAGGTGGCAGTGTTGTCCACTTTATTGGTGTCATTCTGTCCTATTTACATGAATATATTTTAAATTGTAAAAGACAGGCAGTGTATAGTACACAGTTAACCATCTGTTTCAGTCCCTTCTGTATTTTTTTAACGTTATTTTAGTTTTGTTGTACAGTACACAATTGATCTTTTCCGTCTCTGTATTGTCTCCTAAATAACTGACACAAAGATGATACTGAAGGTGCTATCCAGGACAAATGTTCACTTTTATGTATGTTAAATGTAGACTTTTACCTGATTTGCTACTCACTGTGGTTTCCTCATTTCTCTTTTTTTCATCCAGTTTGACCCCCTGTATAGTCCTAACTGTATTTGCACTGTCTATTAAAAACAAACTGCAAATATGAATATATTTCTTAATGAATATGGCAGCGAACTGAAGGAACAGTGAAGTGTGTAAAAAACAGTCTAGTGGGCAAAATCCTTATTTAGGTGCAGCTGCAAAGTTTGAGAGCCCAAACTTCTGTTTTTTAATAATTTATTATAGAATGCAGTGTTTGGCCAAGAAGTTGAAATGTCTTGCACTATATGACTCATGGAAGGTAGACTTGCAGGGTAACTTGTGGTACTGATTCTCTGTGTAATATCAGTATCACAGGTTACAATGAGGAAATAAAACAAATGGCAGTTTACATTTTAAACATGTTAGTGGGGGGAAAAAAATCATTGATCTTTATGTGTCTTATTAATTGTGAAAAAGGAAATCTACTGTGTCCTCTTTAAAATACAAAATACTTTGCTGTCAGTTTATCTTTTTAGAAACAGAACTCTAAAAGACTTCAGGCTCTCAGGGGTTTCTTGTGTGTTTACTGCACACAGGCCTCCTATGTGGTGTTTAATGGAGTTCCTGGACTAATGCCCCTACTTTATCCTTTTGTGGACATAAATTATTAATGAGAGCTATTAAACATAGTTCAATGTCCATGTAAGTTATTATAGAAGAGCAGTTGTGAGATTGACAGCTGAAAATAGTGATATCACATTAAGCTGAGTTCAGTGATAAAGAACTGTCCATTTTTGTGCTTTGAGTAACAGGATTAGGAATATAGCTTTTTTTGTCACTTAGTTAAGAAATTTCCATCCGTTATGCTACTTAATTACACTACATTTTGCTTCCGGTAAAGCAGATAAAAAAATTTTTTATTGTATTAACAGAGATTCATAGATCCACTCACTCGATCAGCACGTATACAACAAATTTTACTAGCTTTGAGCTAACCAGGCTTTTTTCATCTTGTTTTTTTGTTCATTAAAGAGGTTCAAACAACAGGTGACTAGTTTGTTGTCTTAAAATTGTTAAATCATAAAAAAAGCTTATGAATTGTAAGGTGGTAACTGGTGAATAGAATGTGCTGTTTTGGATATATATATATATATATATATATATATATATATATATATATATATATATATATATATATATATATGTGAGTAATTTGTACAAAATACAGTAACAAAATGAGTGTGAACTGTAACTTTATTAAACTATTGTACTTTTTGCAATCTGTACATACAGAAGTGATGATGTATTAATATATATATATTATATATATTCATATATAAGAACTGTGGATTTTGACCATGCAGATAGTCTTTCTTGCGTTTGACTAATTTCTTGATGTACTGTTGTATATATTGTATGTTTGGTGATATACAGCTTTCTTTATTTTGTATATGATCAATAAAAACGTTTTGAGAGATGTCCATAATGTCTTGACTTTTGGTAAGCATGACTTTTATCATGTTTTTGGCTAATTTCGGTGGCATAGTCATTGACCCAGTTTGATGGAAGTAAAAATAAAGCTGGTAAAGGCTTTTTGCCATTAGAGTAGGTTTCAGGAGAGTGCAATCATTAAGCTGGCACGCTTTTTTTCCTCTGTGATCCAAAAAAAGGCACCCGTCGACCTAGTTCCAGCAACCTCCGTGCATGCGTTTTTTGGCTTGACATGAGTGGGGGACAATGTGGTGCGCTTGCCCTAAATTTGGCCAGACAAGGCAGCCATACACCTTGCAAAACCATTGTCTTTCTGTTGGACATTCTCAATATATTATTGACAGAACCATAATGTGCTATTGATAGGTGCATGCGGGGTGTGTATAATATAAGCTCTTTTATTGTATATGTTATAATCAACAGAAAAAGTAAAAATATAGAGCCTTGATTTTCCACTTATTCTGATTTTTCAGGGTTTTTTAAATAAAAAGCTGCATCAGGAAAGTATTGTATTCACACTCATTCCTTTAGTCCTACACATGGCGCATACTTGCTGCTGTACCAATCCTCTGCTCAACGGTATGAGCAAGCCTATGGCCTGCAGGTTTGATAAATCTGTTACGCAAAGGCGAGAGGTGAGCCGATGGCTAATGTAGGACAGCATTTTTCATTCATACCCACTTCTGCAGCAGGTGCCTGGCCCAATTCTCTCAGCCTGACAAAATAAATGTGGCCTTTGCTGCCATTAACTAGGCTTTCACTCTGCCCCCGAATGTGCTGCCTGTGGCTCTAAGCTAATATCAAATTAGCGTGCCTTTATAGGGGATGGCTCTATGAGACTGGAAAATTAAATGACTACTGCCACTTTTCTCAGCACTGTTCACTTGTTGTTGGCATTTGTCATGTCCTCAATTTTACCGATGCTAAATCAATGGAATGTTATTGAGTAAAAACACTACATTAATATATTCTGTGTAGACTAATGATTAAAAATACATACACATTAATTAAAGTAAAAAATCCTGTCATTGGATTTTATATTTGAAGGCGCACAAGATGAGATCAGTCTATTTTTTTTATAAATAGTCAAACAGTCAAATCCTCTCTAGTGCTATAGGGAGTTGAGAAATGATCTCTTTTGGAGTTGCTTATTCCATCACTAATTGTAGCTCTCTTTTGAGACATTAAGCAGTCTAAGATCATTTTTGATTGAGAGGCCTACATTGTATTTGATTAACAAACTATATGATCTATTGAAAATGCATAGTCAGTGATAAATTATTTTAAAGCACTTGTATTAACATTTATTAATCACTAAACAAGTAAATGACAGGAATGCAGAGAGTGACCTCTGTAAATAAAATGCTTAATCTAGCTAAACATGTGCAGTATCTCTGCTATATCCATCAGTAACCAGCTGCGAAAGCACAAGCCAGGCCAATTCAAGCTGCTAGCCCATTCTCACCAGCTGGTAAGTTATTCATTAGCCTCCTTTCTATTTGTCCAAATCCAGAATCTACTAGCAGTGTTAGCATAGGGTTGTTCCACCTGCATAAGAGTATAAATGTCCTGCTCACATTATGTCTTTAAGTCCTGATATGCAGTCATAAATACAGCCATGTGAAAACAAGTCTTGATTTTTATAGCTGTACTTATAAGGAGAAAAAAAACATGTTTTCTAAAAGGTCCTAAATTAGATAAATACAACTTTTCACAAAAAACACCACATCATGTATTATACAATATCATAATTTATTTAAGAAAAATAATGACAAAATGGATGTCAAATGCTTTAATCTCTATAAAAGTTTGGTAGTTTGCTGGTATTGAGCATTTAGGTGTGTCTGGACAAAGAAGAAAGACTTCAGACTTTTTTTTTAGAACCAATTGTTGCTACTTATTAAACTAAAGGAAATGTTTATATAGCTTGTTTCTAAGAATTTAAAGTTCCTTATTCTATAGTTAGAAAAATTATTTTTAAGTGGACAACTTTTAAAGATGTTGAAGATGTTACCATGATGTAGCATCTCATCTTCTTTTTAAAACAGTTTAAAAATGTCATAGATCAGATCCAAGGACTTTCACTTATCTATCCTTTAACAGCACAGAAAGTTCCTGAGGTTTGTATTCGGGGGCTAAGCATTTCAATATCGAGTTCTTATTTTCTGTCTTTCTTTCTGTCACATTCATGAAGTCTATGGATGCTGCGCTGGCTCCTATAAGACTTCAGGACATCCACATATTGAACTACATAGACAACTGGCTGATCCTGGCACAGTCACAGGCGGTCCGGCGGTCAAGATGAACCATGGATACATACATACTTCACCCAGAGACATTTTCTTAGGATGGGCATTGTTGTCCTCTGGTGGTCTTGGGGGGTAGTGCCCTACCTATTCTTTGACATATACCCCTTTTACTGGGTAGGGAGAATTAAAGCCCATGGGCGAGCAAGGGGCAATGGACTACCAGGAGACCCACTGTGGCTTTATGCACAATATTTTTAACTATCACCTTCAGAAATCCAGCCTTTTTTAATCTTTCTTGTTATTTTTGTTGAGATTGTTGTTTAAAAGACACTTTATCACATATCATACAACAAAATATTTTTAAACCATGATTCAGTACTTCTCTGTGAAAAATTAGACTATGTTACAAAAAAATTGGTTGAAAGACAGGCATTTTGTTTGAATGTAAACATAAACTGAACATAAAATGGGCACCTATAAATTCATATTAAATAAAAATTTACATATCTAAAAACTCATATCTATTTATGTATAGTTTTGGACAACTAGATTTAGAAGACCATTTTCTGAATATTGGTTAGAAATCAGGGAATTAGGCCTATGATGGGATGAGATTTAATGCTGGGTCCCAGTGAAAATAAATAATTTTTCAAGCCTCTTTAGACAAGACTTCAATTAATATGTAATAAAATATAAATAATAATAAATGTTCATGTAATGTTATGTTGTATTATATTAATATTATAATTATTATTATTATTATTTTAGTCAAATAAATGGATTGATGTAACACATTTTTTTTTTTGTTTCTCATGTCTAATTTTTTGTGGTGTCACTTTCACTTGTTTATTATGTATTTTTTTGTGTGTATTCAGCTATGTGATTATTTGTTTTTTTTTCTAAAATAAATTAAAAAAAAAACAAAACAAAAATGTGCGGAACTGTTGTTAGTTTGTAACGTTTATTTTGTGAAAAACTATTTCAACAGGCTACTTTAAACATTTATCTGGCTAAATATTACAGAAGGGGGGGTACTTATTAACCATTATTATAACTTTAATATTTAACAAATCTTTCAAACTCTTCCAAACCCGCGCAGAAATCTTTGTCCGCTGTCACGTGACGCTTGTCAAGCGTGTGTGTGTGTGTGTGTGTGTGTGTGTGTGTGTGTGTATATATATATATATATATATATATATATATATGTGTTTGTTGGGTGGGGGGTGTGTTACAGTAGCGTATTATCCAGTCAGGGGCGCCCCCAAGGGGTGGCTAGTTGTAGGTACGGCCACCATTCTATAAAACATCACCCCTGTGGCCACATCACTGGCACCAATTTACCAAACACACTTACATGAGTCTTCCCCAAACTGAACACGAGGATTCTGGGGTCCAGCAGTGGCAACCTGGTGGTGCTAGGAATCGAACCTGATCTTCCAATTAGCAGTCTAACACCTTAAACCACTGCACTACCACTTCCCCTGTCTCAGTTGTCTCTTTTCTGTAGAAATTTATTACTTTTTACATGCTGTGTTCTGATTAAAGAACTTTAGTTTTCTACACAAATTTCTGACCTCATCCTCATGCAACACCTTTGTAATGAATTGAAACACCGACTGGACCCATGACTTCCTTACCCAACATGAGTGTCTGGTCTCATTAATACTATTGTGACTGAATGAGAAAATCCCACAGACTTATTTCCACAAGTGTGGATAATGTATTTATATATTGTGTCTTAATACTTTTGTCAGTATAGTGTATCAGAAAAGAGGGAACTACGAACAGGGTTTCCAGATGTTGCCAAATAAGTTTGTCTCAACGCTCTTTTCCAAAAGTAAGGCTAATTAAAAATAGACTCAGATCCATGATGGGGCCAAAACCAACTGAATCACCTGGCCTGTGATGTCCAATAAAAATGATGTTCTGCGCAAATTAAATTTTAACAACCTTAATAAGGACGTCTTTGCCAAAACAAATCAAAAAAGAACAATTGTAAAAGTAGGAATATCTAATAGTTATAATTATGCTGCTGTTTCATTGTTGATGTTATAATAAGTGTCATTTTGTTCTGCTGCTGCTTTAAGTTTAATACACCATTTATTGCACAGTGGTTTGTGTCTCAGTTTAACAGGCTGTTCTGTACTGATGGAGATGCTGTAATTTCTACCTGTTGGTTTTTAAAGCTCAAAGCGGCCACCAGCTTAATTCTGTTGCTTTGCTGTTTATAGTTATAGCCTTCCTTTGTAATCGTTTTGTAGCTGTGGTGGCAGATGGTATTTGATATCTGGTATTCTTACCAAAAACATTTTATTGATGTTAGTTTTGGTTGTAGTGCCAGTGTTTCTAGATCATAATTGAACAGCTGCTTCTAGACACTGGACTGTGTGCATGTTTGAATTTAGGTTTTGCTTGTAGTGTTTAATTTCTCATTTTACCCATGGGGTGTGTGTGTGTGTGTGTGTGTGTGTGCAGGTTTATACATCCTGGTGGAGACAGACTCATGGGTACACGATACACGATGAGATTTTTTGAGAAAGTAAAAATGCTGAAAGTTTCCGGTTATGGTTTAGGGGATAGCAAATACAGTTTGCACAGTATAAAAACCATCACACCTATGAAGAGTCCCTACAAGGATAGCTAACCAGACGTGTGTGTGTGTGTATGACATTAAACAGGAGTGGACTGGCCATCTGGCAGACAGGGCTTTGTCCTGCTGTGCCGACACACTCTTTGGCCTGATACATCTGATAATATTTTATCATTCTATTCTTTTTATTAATTAGTTCACTGGGGTGTATGTGGCGCTGTTTTGTCAAAAAAAAAATCGACATAGTATTTTTTTTCCAGGCAGACCGACCCATGAGACATTTAATCTAAAGCCCATTGGTTGTTTTCTCGATTGACATTGGGCTGACCCAATCAAATCTTTAAACAACTGCCCTTTCGCGAGCGTGCGGCATCAGTGTGTATCTGTCGAAATGTTCAGGGAGAGATGGAGATAAAGAGCAAGGAAAGCACAGAGAAATAGGGAACTAGAGAACAGGGGCAAAATGACAGGGCTGATTATTTTGTCTCACTCCAGCCCTGAAACTTAATACATGTTTCCAGTGGACCTCACACAAAAAGCATCCTGACCCCCTCAATCCTCTCCTGGATGGCCAGAAGGTCCAGGGCAATAGTGTAAAGACAGAGGGCAGTTGAGACATACTGTATTCAAAGCCCGCGCGCTATTGGCTCTGTGTTGACTGGAGGCGCTTATCGTACGACTCCTTGTCCTCGTGACGACATGTGCCCGGCTGGAAAAGGAGGCGTTGCCGCGCGGCTTTGGCACGTCACTGCCGTAAATACCGAAAACCCGGCGGTGCTGTCAATAGCGAGCGCGAGCTGTTTGCTTTAACACGTTAAGTATCAGTACGTGTAGGTCGGAAACAGAACGACTAGAAATTTCTAGGCGATTCGAGGCGATGATGAAAAACGGACATCATCCAACGAGCACTAAACATGAAGCTGCCGAAAAGGAGGAGGGGAAACCGGTAGCGGTCGCCTGCAGTCCCGAGAAGAGGAGACGGCTCGTGCGTGTGTGGTGTGACGGATGGTGAGTTCATATGCAGCGAATCATTTCTCTATATTTCCTGGCACGTGTCTTACATTTCATACACTATATATATATTGCAGTAAAATAAAAAATAATTCTCAGTTTTCCTCGAGAATAAAATCGTTTAGAGGTCATGTGATTGCCTCGTTATGCGTTTCACTGCGGTTTTTCCTTCAGGATCCGGCGCGCGGGATTTAATCGCTCTGTAACTCCCTCGCGCATCTGTATGCACATCTGTCCACGGTGTCAGGGAAGATCACTCTGCCTCATTCGTTGCTGGAGTTCATTAATTCTCAATTGAACACATTACAGGACTTCAAGAAGTAGTTAAAAACATCAGTGTATATGTATATGTATATATGTGTTGGTAGTGAATGTTAAATAAGAAAACACATCCCGTTGAGGACTTTTTATATTTTTATCACTATCTTTTAGAGTATTACTTTTATCTATTAATAAAGTAAAACATCTTTGCAAGTATAACGTACAATAATTATCAAAAATTCTCGGGACACACCAACAGAGGCAGCACAAGTGACATGATTAGAAACGTTTTGTTACCCCTTATACACACACAAATTTTTACCATTGAAACAGACAGCAATTTTAACAAACAAGACTCATTTAGCTGGTTTTGTTACAAATAAAGTCATCAGGGAACCTCCCTTTCTCCTCCTTCTGTGAGTCCAGGAAAAAAAATCTTTTTAAAGCTACCCGGAAAAACAGTAAACCAGTTTACCTGCACAGGTGAGAAAACACCTGCTTCTGAAAAAACTTTTCTATAATTTATTTAACGTATCAATGCATACTGTGTTGAATAAGTGGGCTGTGGGCTAGGGGCAGTTGGTGTTTTGTTTGTGCCACAGGTAAAAAAGGAATTGTGCATCGCAGTGTTAAATATCAGTCTGCAACTGCACAAGAAAAATATGATTATTATCAAATTATTACACATCCAGATGTTAGAATCTGCTTTTTACATATATACAGATAAATGCATATGCAGAGGTTCACCAGAATAAATTGGGGCCCAAAGCAAAATCAATAGATGAAGCCCTTTTAAAGAATTATATTGTTATATCTTTGTTACCTAGAGATAAGAGAGTTAATTTTTTTAAACTGTTTTTTCTTAGAAATAATATAAATGTTTATCTTGATGGCAGAAGATACTATACTGTACAATACAATGTTGAAAATACAGTACAATCTTTATATTTACAGTAAAGGTCAGTCACTTGCTGAAAACTATAATACAGGCTGCTTCAAAGTGCAACCCTCGCTAACCTGTTGCCCAGTGACACTATTAGTAATTGGACAATTACCAGTAATTAATCGTTACCAAAGTATTCAATCAAAATAATAAGTTGGAATTAACAACAAAAACATTTGTTTGTCATATTCAGTAAATTTTATCTCAGTTGCAACTCTTATTTCCAACTTTTCTTGCATTTTTGTTCTCTTCTGGTTGTGCATGAATAAGTGTTGTGCTAGTTTGAAAAAAGGCAGAGACATCACAAAGAAAAAGTAAGCACAGTCAGCATAACATGAGAGGGGGCCCCCTGGGGGATGCAGATATAATGCTTCATGCTATATTTATAACAACATTTTCAGTTGTGGTTCAGCAAGCAAAGTCCCCCTTGAAATGCAGGACCGTCGGCAATTGCCCCATTGCCACACCTCACATTGCACACACAGCAGAATTTTCACCTGGACTTTTTATTTAACACCCAGGAATTTGCTGTGTTAGGAATCGGGATGGGAAGGGATTTTCGGGAGAGTAAATAGAATTTTGAGCAAGTTACGTTGTTTTGTATCATTGGGGTAAGTCTAATTCAAGTTCGAGTGGGGCAGAGTGAATTATATATACTACAACACACAGAAAAGACAATAAAAATGTGTCATATCTGTGAGTCGATTCATATTTTACTGTCTTTACTGACTTTTTTGCTGTCTTGTCAACACAGTGAGAACACAAAGTAAGCCATTGTTTGCAGAGTGTTTGTGTTGATGTTAACATAAATCTCACAGTGCTTTAAGAGTAGCTGTTTCCCGGACCTGGTGCATCTGACTCTTATAGGAAAAACAAAGAAAAGTAGAGGAAATGCTTCGAATTCATGTACATGGGCACCAGGATTACAGTGGCTTTCTCTTGGAGAATTTCAGCTATTTCTCTCTGCCTACCTATTGTACATCAGTGGAATGCTTTGGGAATTTTTCACATGCCGTAATATTAAATGGTGGAATCAGCAGAGTAAACATGGAGTTCCCACTATTCCCTCGGGGCCTATTGGTCATATCTGACACGTTTCTTTAAATGATTTATTTATTTTTGTATCAACAATCAAGGTTGAGCTGAGTCTGTAGAGTTTGTGCCAGTGCAAATGATAGAATAGATAAAGCTTTTGGATTTAGGTTAAGATGTGATTTTATTTGTTGACAGAGTAATTTAGTCCACAACAATGTTTAATTTTAGCTAGATTTGAAAAAAGGTTAGTGATATGTTCATTTTCACTGTAAAATGTGTAGTTCTTAATAATAATGTATTAATAATGCAACAGATCGTTGTCATAGTCCATTAACAACAATGACAACAAAAAAAGCAGCAGCAACAGCAACAAAATTGTAAAATATAGATAAATAACAGCTGTAATAAATAACATAGATAGCTTTTTCTACATTAATGGATGTATAATTAGAAAAAAATAGCAGGAAAAGTGTTTGAGAACAAATCCTAGAAATTTAAAACAAAACTATGATGGAATAGCAAAAGTGAAAACCAAGAAAAAGGCTTATTAAGATGTGACACAACACTGTAGAAGCCCAGTCACTGAATTATTTTGCCATACTTTTCATACACATTTTAAGATATTGTGGTAAATATCCTAAAATAAAAATGTATGTTTTAATGGCAGTAAAACAGGTATGATATGCAGTGCTAGACAGCGAGTGTTTAACTATGTTACAAGGAATTGCATAATATGTTTATTTGGGTATTTGAATACGCTCCGGTTGATATTTTTTTTTATCATGAAAGAAACATCCAGATGACCAAAGTCTGCTCATTCAAAGGGTGCCTTTTCCTGTGCTGACATATTCAGGTCTGGCCAAAGTGCAGGATGAGCTGACATTGGCAGGTTAGTGTGTAAGTAAGATGGCTGTTAAGTAAGATAATCTCTCTTTGCTCAGTGCTGACTCATCACCAACCCCAACACAGGTAATAATAAACTGAACTTTCATCAGTTTTGCTGAGGCTTATCCAGAGAACCTGTGAATCCGTAACATTAATCGAAGGCACTTTTTTATATCGAATTTTCACCTCTTTTTTTGTTTTATTTTTCTTAACCTATAAAGCCATAAACTAAATCTATAGCAATTCCTTGCGCAAATCTCTATTTCCTCTTTTTGTAAAAGATCTTTTTCTTTTGAGTAATGGAGCAAAAAGCTTAGGTGTTGTTTGGGTGTCTGCTAACCAGTGCCATACTTAATATTTCATGGACGCTGTTGTTGTGATCATGAGCAATATTAAAGAAACCATGGTAAGTGCCAACCTGCTTGGCAAGGTCTTACACTCTATGATACACACACATATACACCTACAAAATACATACACACAAATACCAACCGTAACCAAGCACCAGTTCTTTCCACTCCTCCCATTCCGTTCCCTGCCTCTATATACAGGCTGTTTTTGTTTTCCGTTTTAATGTTGATTCACTATCACATGAGCAGAAAGACCTGCTTTGTACTTATCCCAGTTTGTCTTACTGAGGCAGTAAGTGTCAGAATTTTAAAGGGACACAGAAAATGCTGTAGCAGTTTAAGTGATAAAACCATGTGGGAAATAACATCAATGTGCTGATTGTGCAAAGTGTTTTGTGGTGCTTGTGGGGTGGTTGTGGTAGTTTGGGGTTTGTTGTGATTTATATTGATAAAATGGGATAAAATCCCTTGTCTGCTTATGTCTTATTTCTTGTGTTTGTAAGAATAAAACGTGTATAATGTGATGGAAGAACTCAGAAGTAATTGCTTTATTTTAGTGCAACACAATTGCATACGTTTAAAGTACTGCAACTGCAACAGAGGTGATTGAATCACTTTTGTACGTTCATGTGTGTATGGATGTATGTACACCCATGCCTATAAAAAAGTCCTAAAATGATGTATAATTTAAATGTTCCCATACAATCTAATCTATGAGTAGAAAATAATGTTTTAAACACATATCAGATTCCAACTTGAGCGTTGAATGTATTTTTGTGTTAATGGCCACATGGGGGCGGTATAGGGGATGAGGTTGGTAAAACTTTCCTCTTTTTATTGCTTTAATTAGTTTTAAAAAGGCCAAGCTCATTTTAATTTCACTTTAGAAATAGCGGCAACAAAATTAAAAATAGGCAAACTAACATATTAAACAAAGAGTCTTTATTAACATAATGAATATCTCCCAGGGCAGCATGGTGGCTTAGTGGTTAGCACAAGATTATTGACGTAAAACTCTGCACAAGTCTCATTGTTTTGATGCGTTTTGATTATTGCAAAGTCTGACATTATGATAAGTGAAATCCTACAGTGTTGCATGGAGAGCATGTTAGTTCAGTCTGACAATCATGAGTCCCACAAGGCTCGATTCTTGTCCCACTCTTGTTCGACCTGTATATGCTCCCACTGAGTGAAATAATGAAAAGGAACTAAATTGTCTGTTACACTGGCTGCCAGTTTTTTAAATTATTAATGGCCTTAATGGACTTAAATACATATCTATTTTCAGATATGCTGTTCAATTTTACTAAATATAAATGAAACAGATCACTCAGATCATTAGGATCAAGTTGGTTAGACATACAAAGGGTTTAATCTAAACAAGGGAAATCTGCTTGTAGCTATTATGTAGCCCGCAGTTGAAACAAGCTTCCAGAAGTAATCATTTTAGAAGTAATTAATCTATTCATTTATTCATTCATCTTAATACCTGCTTATTCCCTGATTCGGGGTCACAGGGATCTGCTGAAGTCTTCTCCAGCTGTCTCTGAAAGGGCGAAAGGCAGGAGCGGTACACCCTGGACAGGTTGCCAATCCATCACAGGGCACAGGGAGAACATGAAAACTTCACACAGAAAGGCCCCTTGCCCGGAAATCGAACCCGGTACCTTCTAGCTGTAAGGCAACACTGCTAACCACTAAACCACTGTGCTGCCCAAAAAGTACTCAGATGTACTTAATTAGTAGCCATCTTTAAATCCAGACTTAAAACACATTTTTTATTTACTGAATATACACTGCTACGTCCCAGCTGACTGTAATCATTTTATATTCTTTACTATTTTTATTCATTTTAAGTCCAATTCTTTTATTTCCTTTTTACTTTAATGTTTCTGTTTTATTGTTGTGATTATTTGTTATAATAATTTTAATTTCTCTTATGTAAAGCACTTCAAATTACCACTGTGTATTAAATGTGCTGTATAAATAAACTTGCCTTATCCAATTCAGCGTTTAAAGTGAATAAACTAGTTCTGAAAGAAAATTTCCTCCCAGTCTCAGCCTCAGTCACGCTTACTAAACCTTGTTTAATGTCTGAGCTTTCACGAGGAGCAGCTAAATGCTGGACTTCACAAATGGTGTAAAGGTTATGATGTAGACCTATTCGTCCGACAAAAAAAGGACTCCAGATGCACAGCAGCCCTGAACAAAATAAAATAAATGAGCACACTCAATGGATTTCTATTATGTATGACAATTTGTAGAATGGAATTTGCCATCCTCAGAACCAGTCTGGGTAATGGGATGAGGCTGTCTGGTTTATGTGGATGTAATCTGCTTTATTAACTCTCAGTGTTGATATTTTAAAGCAGTTCCCTAGTTCCCATGTGTGGGATGTTACGAAACTATGTAGATGATAGCATCAACGCATAAAAGGATTTTTTTATTTGTAGAAATTGAATGTATAGTAAAAGTTTTCATAAAACAGCTTTGTGTTATTGTATAATTTTTGTTGTACAGTGAGCGAGAAAAACTATTTGCCCACTGACAATAAATGACTATTGTAAGGAAGGAGACGGAGTGAGATCCATAATGCAGTAAATAGCTTTATTTGGAAAAGAAGGGGTAATCCAAAGAGTAGTCATACAGGCAGGCAAAGGTCGGTACACAATAATCAAAGAGAATACAAACAAATCCAAATCGTTGAGCAAAAAGCAAAGTCGATAAACAGGCAGAGAACAAAACCACGAGCATAACCATAGGAGAACATAAACGCTAAGTAAGTCACAAGAGCAAACAATACTTCGCAACATGGTTAGCATAGGGGCTAGCTTTTACACACATGATCCAGGAAGTGACACCGGAAGTACTAGGCGCAGAGCTAGTACTCCGGTGACAGCACCCTCTGGTGGTTGGGAGTCATCATATCTACAATTTTTATAGTTGGTTTATTCTAACATTGATAAGCAGACAAACAACTAAACCATCCAGAAAAGCACATTTCAAAAAAGTTATAAATTGATTTGCACTTTAATAAGTGAAATAATTATTTATTCGGCAGATTTTTGGCTCCCAGAGATTGGGAGCTCAAAAAAATGAAGGGAACCCTTAAACAACACAATGTAACTCCAAGTCAGTCACACCTCTGTGAAATCAAACTGCGCACTTAGGAAGCAACACTGATTGACAATCAATTTCACATGCTGTTGTGCAAATGGAATAGACAACAGGTGGAAATTATAGGCAATTAGCAAGACACCCCCAATAAAGGAGTGGTTCTGCCAGTGGTGACCACATTCCACTTCTCAGTTCCTATGCTTTCTGGCTGATGTTTTGGTCACTTTTGAATGCTGGTGGTGCTTTCACTCTAGTGGATCAAGAGGTAGTGCAGCTCATCCAGGACAGGATGGCAATGGCACATCATGCAATGCGAGCTGTGGCAAGAAGGTTTGCTGTGTCTGTCAGCGTAGTGTCCAGAGCATGGAGGCGCTACCAGGAGACAGGCCAAGACATCAGGAGACGTGGAGGAGGCCGTAGAAGGGCAACAACCCAGCAGCAGGACCGCTACCTCCGCCTTTGTGCAAGGAGGAACAGGAGGAGCACTGCCAGAGCCCTGCAAAATGACCTCCATCAGGCCACAAATGTGCATGTGTCTGCTCAAACGGTCAGAAACAGACTCCATGAGGGTGGTATAAGGGCCCGACGTCCACAGGTGGGGGTTGTGCTTACAGCCCAACACCGTGCAGGACGTTTGGTATTTGCCAGAGAACACCAAGATTGGCAAATTCGCCACTGGCGCCCTGTGCTCTTCACAGATGAAGGCAGGTTCACACTGAGCACATGTGATAGACGTGACAGAGACGCCGTGGAGAACGTTCTGCTGCCTGCAACATCCTCCAGCAAGACCGGTTTGGCAGTGGGTCAGTAATGGTGTGGGGTGGCATTTCTTTGGAGGGCCGCACAGCCCTCCATGTGCTCGCCAGAGGTAGCCTGACTGCCATTAGGTACCGAGATGAGATCCTCAGACCCCTTGTGAGACCATATGCCGGTGCGGTTGCCCCTGGGTTCCTCCTAATGCAAGACAATGCTAGACCTCATGTGGCTAGAGTGTGTCAGCAGTTCCTGCAAGACGAAGGCATTGATGCTATGGACTTGCCCGCCTGTTCCCCAGACCTGAATCCAGTTGAGCATATCTGGGACATCATGTCTCGCTCCATCCACCAACGCCACGTTGCACCACAGACTGTCCAGGAGTTGGCGGATGCTTTAGTCCATGTCTGGGAGGAGATCCCTTAGGAGACCATCCGCCACCTCATCAGGAGCATGCCCAGGCGTTGTAGGGAGGTGTTTGGTGGAGAAGAAATTTTGCCTATGACCCAAAGAACACCATCACCGCTGTCAAACATGGAGGTGGAAACATTATGCTTAGGTGTTTTGCTGCTAAGGGCACAGGACAACTTCACCACATCAAAGGGCCGATGGACGGGACCATATACCCTAAAATCTTTGGTAAGAACCTCTTTCCTTCTATCCAGGGCATTTAAAATGGGTTGTTGATGGGTATTCCAAAATAACAATGACCCATAACACACAGCCAATGCAACATGGAAGTGGCACGAGAATAAGCACATTATGGTTTGTTAGTGGCCTTTCCAGACCTTAATCCCATAGAAAATCTGTGGAGTGAGCTGAAAGTTCAAGTTGCCAAATATCAGCCTTAAAACCTTAATGACTTAGAAAGGATCTGCAAAGAGGAGTGAAACAAAATCCTTCCGAAGATTTGTGCAAACAAGATTTTTTTAATTTCTGGATGTTTTTGTTGTTTTTCTGTTTCTTACTGTTAGAATAAACCTACCATTGAAATTAGAGACTGATTAATTCCGTGTCAGTGAGTACACATACAAAATCAGCAGGGGATCAAAAAATGTTTTCCTTCACTGTATGTGTGTGTGTTATAATTTTATAATAGTAACTCTCCTTGTTTGACATTCTTTTAGCTATGATATGGTCCATTATGGACACTCTAATCAGCTACGACAAGCCAAGGCTATGGGGGATTACCTCGTTGTTGGAGTGCATACTGATGGTAAGTGTCAGACACACCAAACGATCCTTAAGGAACCTGTATTTATCTGAAGCTAAGGATAGACAAACAGCACATGCAAATTAAAGTATATAGAATATTTGTGTGGAATTCAAATAATCTATACCATCTTTTAAGATAAGATTAAATGTTATTTTCTTTATCAAAAAGAATATTTTAAACATGGACTAGGATTTTTTGCCACATATTTTAATGAATAGTTGTAATAATTTCTTAATTTGACCTCCCTATACCCACAGAGGAGATCTCAAAGCACAAAGGCCCACCTGTCTTCACACAGGCAGAGCGACACAAGATGGTGCGTGCCATAAAGTGGGTGGATGAAATAGTGGAGGGTGCCCCCTATGTTACTACTCTTGAGACGCTGGACAAGTACAACTGTGACTTCTGTGTCCATGGAGGTATGTATTATCTACATGTTTGAAACAGACATTATACCCTGCAAAGATTAACAACTGCAAATTGTTTATAACACATTAGAATAATTTATGATATAGCCATGCTGTGTTTTTACGCTAAGTAATCCAAGTACTGCAAGTAATCCAAGTCTCTTATGCAGCAGACAAATTATGCTCGCTTGCACTTTCGAGAATTAAATGCCTAATATTTTTACTCATAATTGTCTGTAAGGAGATCCTTCATGAACCCCAACTGTCTGTGGGTTGAATGAATAATCTGGGTTTAGAAAAAAATGTAAACTACATTAAAGTATCCATTACAAAACACTACTTAAAATATCTGACATGTAAGAAACATTTAAAAAGTTTAGGTTTTAATCTATCTTTGTAAAAAAACATGGTGGTACTGGTTCCATTATGCGCTACAGTCTCAGTGGGATAGTTATAACAGGTGATTAGTAATAATAAAAATTAGTAGTAGTCAGTTTCTCAGGATTTTTTTTACCTCTAAAATACTTCATTTCTTAAGGTATTTTAGATTTTTTTCATTTTTAAAAGAAATTTCTTAAAGACGGTATTAAACATGTGGATGGTTGACACCCTGTGTGTATTTTATATGTGAACATTTCTCCTTGCTTTTAGATGACATCACTCTAACAGTGGATGGAAAGGACACATATGAAGATGTGAAAAAGTCAGGCAGATACAGGCAAGTTGCAGACTGATTACAATCCAACATCAAGTTTTATCCTGGATGCACAATTGATCTTCAGTAACTGCTTTTATTCTGGTGATAGTTGCACTGGATTTAAAGCCTTATTCTAGGGACACTGGGATTGAAGAATGAATAGTCTTTGATTTTAGGTCATCTTGCAAATGGTTAATTAAAAATTTTTCCCAGAGAGTGTAAGAGGACTCAGGGTGTGTCCACCACAGACCTGGTTGGCCGCATGCTTCTGATGACTAAAGCTCATCACAGCAACATAGTAAGTTTTTCTTTCTTTTTATACCATTTCACCTCCCTAGTCTTTTTCTTTATTATAGAAAACTTTTTGTTCCTCTTTCAGGGAAATTCAGATTATCAACAACACACAGACAACTTCGGAAGGGTGAGTGTCTGGCAGGATATAAAGGCATTTCAGTATTTACCCCTAATTGGTGTACATACTCACCAAATAAGAATCACCAGTAAGCCAGTAAGAGAGAGATACTCCGGTCTTACAACGTTAGGAAGGTGTTGTTTTTGCAGTTAGCATTTCACTCTTATGTGGATTGGCTACACTTGTACTATAGGTGTAAGTAAAGGAGTGTATGAGTGTAAATTGTTTACTTTACACTAAATCTTCGGCATAAAATAACAGTAACCAAATTACACTTACTTTAATTAAACCATTTTTATGGACCTTCCTTGGTCCCAGTGAAATTCTAATGCTATGGCAAACATTTTGTTATTGACAGTTTGTAGAGGCTTACATATGAGTATGATGATCAGATAACTACAAAAGTTCGTACTGTATGTTGTGTAATAAGTTTGTATAAAGTGTACATCTTAAGTTAACCTGTCTTTTTGCTTGTCATATCCAGTGATTGGAATAACTGATGAATAAGTGCTTGGTATTCTAAATAAATGGCTTTACTAGCTGTGTTACATATTTAGTAATGCGTAATAAAACTTTTTTCCCCTGTTACAATTCTGTTACTGATACTGACAAAAAAAGTTATATTCAATATTATATTTGAGCTTAGTGAACGGTTTTAAGCCAAGTAGACTCTCTTAGCCATCTAGCCTGCAAAATTTCTTTCTCTCTTGTGTGTGTGGGTTGAAGTGGAGCACATAACTAATGATGATTTGTCTGTACATGTGTATGAGGGTGGGAGACAACTACAGAACTAATAATGATTGGTTTAGGTAAAGTACATTTCCATCACAACAAGCTTGTACAGTTACACACACTATTGACAACTGCTCCTTATGAAAAACATACTATTTAAGTATGTATTCATTTAAGTAGGTACGTACTACCTGACTGTTAAGAAATATGTTTTATATAGTATGGTTGCGGGTATGACTGAAATTTGGATTTACTGTGGATTCAAAGCGATGTCAAGTCCAACAACTCACATCATGTGCAACCACAACATTAAAATAGTGTAGATTAGTATACAATGTTTTATGATAATTATTTATTTTATTTAGTGTCCATTTTATTTATATAACCTATTTAATATTAGGACATCCACGTTATTTGACATATATGAAAATTTTTCACAAATGTAAACGAAGGGTCGAAAAAAAGGGTAGAATAGAATAGGATATTCAAAAAACACACATGAGGTAATAAGCTAAAAGCTTGTTTTAGCTTTAATATTTGTGTACAGTATATTATATTATGACCAAGCTTTACTCTTATACGAGAAGGTTTGACAAATATTTCCACATTTATTATTCACAGATATTTTTTTAGTTTGTGTTGTAAAGGTGTTTATACATAACAGGTTTTTTCTTTCTCTGTTGCACTGTTAGTTATTTTGATCCATCCATCCCCATCCATCCATCCATCCATCCATCCAACTTTTATGGTGCTTACACACAAAAGCTCCGACTTGGCATAAACACTGGACTTTATTGTATGTGTTGCAGCTAGAAAGATGTGAAAGGCCACAGCTGTGCTTCTGATGGAGCATTGTTCCCAAACAGAACACTACTGAGTTGCTTGAGTGGCATAAAACTGGCAACTCATTACTAACTCTATGAAGGGATAGAACAAACTGTGAGAAGGAGAATTTAATCTTTATTTAAAAGCATCTCTAGTGATATGATTTAGTCTTGATAGAGTCTTTTTTTTTAGTTTTTTGGAAATTCTGTAGAATAAGCCTGCAATCAAGTGCGTAAATAATTAAAAAAACAGCGTAGTTGTTTTAGGACTGTGTGGAACAAAATCAAATCAGACACGAGCCACTGCTGGATGTGTCAGAATCATCGGATCAGAAACTGTCACTTTTCCCCATTGACCATTTATATCACTGTCATTAGAACACCTTGTATGTTTATATAGGTTAAAGCACAGAGTCTTTTGCATATCCCAATTTGTTAGGAAGATGATTTAGAGTAAACGGTCAGTCATGATTCAGCACCCCTGAAGTAAAAAGCCTTAAGCATTGAGCCTTTGTACATTACCGAGATAAACTAAGGAGTTAAGAAATTATGTAATGCTACATACAATAAAATTCTAGAAAACAGTGTGCTTTCAAGTTTATGGAAAAAGTTTGGGGAAGACACAATGATGTGTGTGCTGGTAAGATGTCCACAAATTTTGGCTGTATAATGTAGTCTTTTATTTATAATTTATCCCCATTAAGATTTCTTCAACAAGCGCCTCAATAAAGGCAACTCTACTTATTATAATAAAACTTAATCAACATTAAGCGTCCATGAGATACAGTAAATAACTGATAATTACCTTTTAATCCTGCAGGGTCCGAAGGGTCACAGCCCCTGGACAGGGGTATCTCAATTTCTGCAGACATCGCAAAAAATCATCCAGTTCGCTTCAGGGAAGGAGCCACAGCTGGGGGACACCATTATATATGTAGCTGGAGCCTTTGACCTTTTCCGTATCCTTACTGACTCACAGAAAAAAATTTATGCACAAATCAAGCCAAAAATACTTTTATTATCTTTCATTTTAAAAGATTGTGTGTGTAAGTTTTCTTGACTTTTCTAAGATATTGGCCATGTGGATTTTTTGGAGGCAGTCTACAAGCTTTCAGACAAACCATATGTTATTGTTGGGTTGCATTTTGATCAGGTAAAAGTCAAAGGTCATATAGCAATTTACTTGCTAGGGTGAATTCTCATATTTAATTTTTATTATTTACATTTACATTTCTGGCATTTGGCAAACGCCTTTATACGCAGTGATGACATTTATCTTCCTGACCTCTTTATGCTCTGACAGTAATGGCTGTAAATTAAAGAACAGTGATATTAATGTGCTTGATTAAATACATTATCATTTCTGAAGTACCAGTTAATTTACAGTGTGATACTACACCTAATTAAAAATACTAATTCATTTATATATTTAAGAAAAATGTCTTTGAGGACGTCTTACAGTCTTCCCAGGGAAAATATGATTAATCTTTTATAACAAAGGGTTTTAACATTTATGGAAGGTTTTTTTCACCATAGGAGAGTCTTCAGGACAACGAAAATTTTGCAGTAACATGACAAGAAGAGAGGGAAACTAGAGTAAAAACTCTATAGCTGCTATAATATTGGCATTAATATTATTGTAGTAGCAGTAATAAAACCGTAAATATGTATAAATAATACATCATTCATTAATAAATTCTAAATGACAAGAAATCAGCATCAAACCACTCAGACTCTAATTTGTCTAATCTTATACTATAACACTCTTATGTGTAAAATATATATCTAACACTGTAAATCTAATTCAATCTACCATATAGACTAGCATTCATTAAGAGTGAGATCATTTTATGGAATTACATTTTCTTTAAAAAATATATAATTATGGTGTACAATAAAATTGTCTACACATTTTGTTCTTACTTTAGGAAGTGAATCGATACAAAGGAAAGAATTATCCCATCATGAATATTCATGAGAGAACGCTGAGTGTTCTGGCCTGTCGGGTGAGTGTGCTCACGTTTAACTTTTCTCACTGGTTTTATCGAGTTTAGACTTGTTTTTATATGCAGTATGTACACATTTTAATATGTAATCATTTGGTCAGTATGTCTCAGAGGTGGTCATCGGAGCTCCATACACAGTCTCAAAAGATTTGCTGGACCATTTTAAGGTATAATTTAAAATTCCTATGCAGAGAAAATAGATATATTTGCATTCAGGCATTGTGTGCAGCGCTGTGTCAGTTTATGTTTTGAGGATGTGCCTAAATGTTCTATTGTGCCAGGTGGACCTGGTTTGTCATGGAAAGACTGAAGTGTTTTCAGACAGAGATGGATCAGACCCCTATGCTGTAAGTACTGAGTACCAACAGTTTCTTTGACCTTTTTCACCAAATTTAATCACTACCACCTGCACAGATTATAGTTTGTTTTTAGTAGGACAAGATGTTTTTATCAATTTTATATATTAATTGGCTTAAATATTTCAGAATCTGCGGTTCTCCTGGAACGCACAAATGTCTTTAGAGTTCCGACAAAATGGTGGGAAAAAAGCATGAAGCGAATAACAGTTCTAGCCAGAACAGTTTGACCTACAGAAAAGGATAAAAATTATAATAATTATATTGTATTAATCTTTTCATCGTTAATGAGCAGAACATCTTAGCATGTACACAACCTTGAACCTTCATGTACAGTGTCTTAAAAAAGTATTCATACCCCTTTGAACTTTTTCACATTTTGTCACCTTACAACCACAAACGTAAATGTATTTATTGAGATTTTATGACTAACACAAAGTAGCACATAATAATGAAGTGGAGGGAAAATTACATGATATTTTAAATTTTAAGCGAATGTAAATCTGAAAAGTGTGGCGTGCGTGTGTATTCAGCCCCCCCTGTACTCTGATACCCCTAAATAAAATCCAGTGCAATCAATTGCCTTCAGAAGTCACCTAATCATCTAATATCCCGGACTTGTCACGCAGCGGACTCGCGGAGTCGGAAAGTAAATCCGCGAGTTTTCAGTCAGGCAGGCTCGCGGAGCGCTAACCCGCGTGTTTCTAGTCAGGCACGCGTGCAGCCACGACTGCGTGCAGTTGCCAGGCAACGCCGCCAGGAACTTTAATCAGGGAAATACATGACACCTGACCGCTCGCCTATAAAACAACAAAGAACTGAGCAGTCGGCGTGCGGTCATTTAGGTAGCACCAGGTTTCGGGCGTAGCTATGGTATAGGAGAAAAAAAAAAAAAAAAGGAACGAAACGAAAACGAAGAGAAAATAAGAAAAGATAAGAAAAGAAAAAAGAAAAGAAAACGAAAATAAAATTTAAAAAAAGAAAAGAAAAAGAAAATGAAAGGATCAAAGACAAAAGAAAATTTAAGAACAGGAAAAAAGAATTTTGAGTTAAACTGCAGAAGAGATTTAAGTTTGTATTTTTTAGATAGTTCAGTTTGTTATATTTTGTCCAAAAAACCAAACAAGTACACAAGCACTCCATTATCCTTCCTCCCTCCTATAATGCTCCGGACCTCACAGTAGGGGTGCCCTCTGAGAGCACCACCCATAACAAATTAGTTAATCAGTCCATCAGTTTGGTCTATTATATAAAATACAGAACATTTGTTTGTGGTTGTAAGGTGGCAAAATGTGGTCATTTTCCTAGTAGTGATTGACCAAATGTTGTTTTTAACAATATTTTTTAAGTTGAAGCTTTTTAAAACATAAGAATACCGTAAATGTCAGGTTGTGTAATATCGGATCCACTGATGTATTGCACGTCATGTGTTCGTCTGAGAATTGCGCAATTACAGCACTGCATGGTCTGGAGAGCATTCCTATCAAAAGTTTATGGACACCTCAGCATATATGGTTCCTTTCCAAAATGCTACAAATTTAGAAGCACACACTTGTCCAGAATGTTTTTGTGAGTTGTATTGTTTCATTATTCGTTTACTGAAACTAAGAGACTCAAACACTGCTCCAGCATGGCAATGTTCCTGTGCACAAAGCCCTTGTGCTCTATTAAGACATGGTGTGTGTTATGATCGGAGTGGAAAAACTTCTGCACAAACATTAACACCTTTAGGATAAACTGAAATGCCAACTGCACTCCATAATTCATCAGCTGACGCTAGTGTCTGTTCTCACTAATACTATCGTAGCTAAATGAACACATCTCTCACATTCACAGTTTTTGTTAAAGACATAAACAAAAAGTTAACAAAAAAGAATCTAAAAATAATTCTTTATTTATTTTACACTTCTTATCATTTGAATGTTTTATTTTAAAATATATATTTGTTAAATAAAGTATAAAAATTAAAACAAAATCAAGTTACTTTACTTATTAGCACCGCTGTTGGCTTACAATATATTGCCAAACGTTTGTGGACACCTGATCATCGCAAACATACTATATGTGATTTTAAACATCTTATTTCAGATTTACTCCGCATGTTACTGTTATATTAAGCTTCACCCTTCTAGTCAAACTGTTCACAGTGGAGCTTAATATAACAGTAACATGGGGAGTAAATCGAATGATAAGAAGTGTAAAATAAATAAAGAATTATTTTTGGATTCTTTTTTGTTACCTTTTTGTTTACGTCATTAACAAAAAGTGCAATTTATTTTACAACTTTTTGTTGTTTATACTGACCTATACGTTTTTTTTTATTTGCAACAGAGCAAAATTTCAGTATTGACAGCGTTATAAATAAGAGTGCTTGTTCAAATCACCGATGTTGTTATTATTGTATTAAAAAAAGAAATAAAACCATAAATAAATATCGTTCCGGAATGTCGGTTGTCGGTCAGGTAGAGTATCTGTATCAGTTAGCTACAAAAATCACATAATTCCCACTTCTAATGTGTGATTTATTCATTAACCAAATCTCTTGATCTGTATATAAATATATTGCATTAAATCTCTGCTACATTATTCTCTGACTAGATGTTAAGGTGTTGCCAATAATTTGGATGGTGAGTGCGTGTATCACCACCTTCTGCAATACTATTACTAGTAGATTCATCAGAAATATTTTAATCATACTGTTGAAACTTTATTCACATCAGTTGTAGTATTTTCATTATCACTCAGTGTGTTATTGTAAATGTGTGTGTTCGCTTGCTATATAGGTACCCAGGAGAACAGGCATACTGCGAATTGTGGATAGTGGAAACACACTGACCACCGATGACATTGTGCAGAGGATAATAAAAAACAGGTGTTTTTTTTCTTTTTTCCACTGACTTGCTGTATCATACTATATATACTGACATGAGAATAGCCGCGTGCAAACCCATATGAAAAAATATTGAGTATTGTAGAGTAACTTTATTATAAAACATGGAGCAAAATGGTCTGTGCTAAATACTGTCATGTTGTCGAACCCTACTATAGTAAATGTAGAGTAAATTGTAGTGATGTGGTAATTTGTTATGGTAATTTTACTACACTTATAGTAACTTTACTATAGTAAAATTAATAAACATCTTTGTTATACCGTATGTGTGGAAAAACTGCAAACATCAATACAGCACACACAACATCCCTAAAACAAATAATGTTAACAAATAGACTAAAATTTGCTTATTTTTGTTGAAAATCTTTGCTGCATTGTTGAACTGAATCAATGATCTGACATTACTGTTCATTAGAAATAGAATTCTGGCCTTTCACATTGAAACACACTGTTTCCCATCAGCAACTCGGTTTTCCATAGAGCAACTTTATTAAAGTATTGTTCACCAGTTTACTACAGTTCTTTCTACAGTTCAGTGTACAATAAGTATAAATCCTATAACAAACAAAGTAACTTAACTTATTTAACTAAATAAATAACTTTAATTAATACTATAATATGATACAGTACCTTGTAAATTATTCTAGTTTATCGATTTATTAGCATTAATAATATAATATCCTGCAGTAAAATGTAATACATACTGTAATATACTATCATTTACTAAATCTTACTGTAGTAAACCCTAAAGTATACTATAGTATTTTTTTATGTGGGAAAACTAGCAGTGTTCACTGGTAGTCCTAGAATATGATTAACTGAGACACACTGCAATGGAGAAACACTGTGCTAAAGAGAATATGAACAGAATACACTTTATGTTCCAGGTGTGTGCATGCTGCTCTGTGATAGTCCTTTATGTTTTAACCCAAATATTTAACTACAGTATACATGAGCACCAACTTATATAAACTTAAATATATTACTTTTAATCGGGTTTACTTAATCAATTGAGTTTATTTAACTTTTTAGGGTTTTTAGCTGTATAATTTTTCATTTATGGCAAATTATTTTATTGTATTTGCTGATTTTTTTACAGTTAAAAGCTACATTTATAAAAAACTTCATATGAAACAACAATTATTTTTGACATAGAGTAAGGTTTCACTTATACAATTCTTTCTTTATTGTAATTATTTAACATGATCATGCCATCAAGTGGGCGAGGCTTTGACCACCTTACAGATATTAGTTTAACAAAGGCTTTATTATACCCAATTACTAAGCAAACTTTTTATTCTGTCAGGCTGCTGTTTGAGGCCAGGAACCAGAAGAAGGAGGCGAAGGAGATTGCAGTAATTCAGGCCATGAAACGGCGGGAGGAGGAAAAGGCTAAAGAGAGATCTCAAGCTGTGCTATAGAAAAGCTCGGGTTCAAGTGCAAACTCTTCTCCAGTGTGTCCTATACAATCATATCATTTCAATGTTGCTTTTGTAAACTTGCTTGCTCCATGTAACCATTCCTCCGGGTTCAAATTGTACAAACAATGTGGAAATACTTTGTATTAACATCACACAAAGCCATCACAAAGATTCTTATTGTTTTGGAGGATTTTTTTCTGCATGAACTGGCCAGGAGTTGTAACATTCAGAACTATATTTGGTCAAACTAAATTTATTTTAATAAGAACATCTTTATAATGGTGTGTGTGTGTGTGTGTGTGTACATTTTACAGTGTGACTTACAGTCCTCACAGCACTTACATCCTACTGTAAATATGTATTTAATGTAACATGTATCTAATAAATCTATATCTCTCTCAGATTTAAATAAGTTGGCAGAGGTTTTTTTCTGCATGATGTAACTGTAAAAATTATTTAAATAAAGACTGAATAATTGTTTAATGCCACAGATATTAATGATTAAACATCATGTCTCTGTATGACTTTGTGTAATTTTACTTCTATTTTACTAAAATACTTTTGTTTTCCCACATACACTGTCTAAAGAGATCTAATCATAAAGCATCAATGAGTCCTGTTTTTAACAAAATTTTATAATTTACATAGACATGTATCACTGCAGTGGATTATATAATGTAATATTCTGCTAATTTTGGGCATTTACAGAACTAATGTCAGGTGTGTTGATAGGTTTTCCCCTCAAAATAAATGATAAATGTACAATATGTGCTTCTGTTTCTTATTCCTAAAAAACAGGCTTGTGTTTTTCATTATGTAAAATGCCATTTTTGGATAGTTGTATGACCACATCTTACATAACAGGTGTGTTTAATCTGATCTTAATCTTAATCTAGGGTTTCATTCCAATCGAGCAGAAGTCACGTCTGAGGTTACTGTAAGAGAGCAACTGATTCAGTTCTTTAACAGGTGGAATCAAGTGTAGTTCCTGCATAAGTGGAATAAAACCCTTATAAATGCAGCCTTTACAAGATAAAACTAGACACTTATTGTGTAAAAGGAATAGGATATTATCCTTTAAATATGTCTGCGGTTCTTTTAATCAATCCAAAACTTTGAAGCCTTTCTTACTCCACACACACTGCTCCACCCTCCCTCAGATCTCTAAGCACCGCTTAAGAGGATCCACCATCTCTTAATATACAAGGTGGGTCTGCCTCAAGATTCTTCTGTTTTATTCAGGTCATGGACTGTTTTTCTCATAGGTGTCACAGTCACTGACTGTCTTCAAGTAAATGTCCAAACTGGCACAAAGAAATCTTATTCTTTTTTGGGTTTTGGCTTTACACTACACAGCCTGTGATCTGTACTGTGATCCAGTATTCATGTATTGATAAGGGACAATTTTGTAAGTAATAAAATATGGACACAAACCCTTACACCCCTGTGCAACTGTCTATTTTAAAATCTTGGTATAGTAGCACGTGCCAGTATCACCTATTCTCTGCTTAATACACCGTTTTGCTTGTTTTGTTCTCGTTTTTAAGTGTCTTTGGATAAAAGCTGTAATTTCGTCACTAGAGGCCGCTGTGGGTCTTATAAAGTCTTTATATCTCTCTAAAAAGGTTATAAACAACTGCAAAGCAAATTTTTAGTTTTTAGTATTATTATTATTATTATTATTATTAAAATTATTCAAAAGAAAATCCTGTAAATAAATTTATACACTATTTGGCCAGACATTTGTAGACACAAAGTGTTTTCCAAAACTGTTGCAAAAGTTAGAATCACACAGTTGCCTAGTGCCCCTGTCAGCATGACAAGTGCCCTTTTTGAGGAAAAGTGTTATGGTTGGTCTGAACAAAAGTTCTGCACAAAGCTTAATTCCACTAAACACCTTTAATGCTTGCATAAAATGAAGGATGTAGTTTAACAAAGGCTTTATTAAACCCATTCACTAAGCAAACTTTTTATTCAGTAAGGCTTCTGTTTAAGGCCAGGAACCAGAAGAATGAGGCGAATGAGATTGCACTGATCCAGGCCATGAAAAAAACAGTGGGAGGAGGAACACTGACTGCAGCCAACATTACTTCCTGTACTTGTTGGATAGGAGGTTAAAAAAGTGATTAAATTCTACATTATTTTAATATTAAAAGCTATGGGTGTTTTTTTTTTTTTTGATAAAGTACAATAATTTTAATAATTAAATATTTTTGCACACCTTGTGCTTTGAATTCTATTTTCAAACAAACCTTCTGATGGAGTCCATATACTGTATCTCTACTTGGAGGTGTAACATTATGCCTATAGAACATCATTGAACTCTTGTTATAGTACAACTCATTTAGTTCAGCTCCACCTGAAGAGTATTGGAAGGGATAGTTTTATCCTGGGTGTGTAGGAGTGGAGAAGTGTAAAGGGTCTTTTGTGATCTCTTTCAGTCTAATGAGCTGTGGGCATTTCAGCAACGGTTGGTCTGATCAGTGGGTCGAGCTGCTGCGTAGGCTACTATAAGCACTCTTCAAACTGCTCACATTATGCAGAGGCCCCTCATGTCAAACCACACAAGGTTTGTCAGCCATTGTGATCTATGGATGCTAATGTTGGCCCTTTTATGCCTGTTTTCATGGGGTTTCTTTTTCATACTGAACTTTTTACTATACTGTTATTCACTGTTTATTGTGCATCATGATTTGAATCAGTCTTTGAATCATGTAACACCGCTTCTAGCACTGATAAATTGGCTTCCTGTTTTTGCTTTTCTGTCTTTAAAAACCACGTCAGGTGAAATAAAATACCACGTTGGAAGCGTTTCTTATCCAAGGAGTAATGATAATTAAACTGACACTCAGTATTACCTAGTGCTGTTTCTCTGAGATAAAGTAATCATTGAGCCACATTGACTAAATGTTAAAGATAGACAGACGGCTAATCCACGCTCTAAGACCCGTAGCCTCAGAAATGCCATTGCTTAGGATTAATTTCTTTTTAGCTTTTAGGGGGCTGTAAGCAGAATTTTAGGGACCAGTAAAATTGATTTAATTTGAATTATTTTTTTCTAACAGGATGTTTTGTTGAGTCTTAAATCAATCCCTTAGTCTTTCGCTTGTTGTAACAAACTCCATGGAGGCGAGACGTATTGTAGAACCCAGTGGTGCAGTTTAATTACAAATTGAATCCAAAACATGAACTAAACTTAATAAAGACTAACATGACTACACTTGACATGAACACGAACATAAACACTAAACAAGACAACAAACCTGAACTGGACTTAAACATAGTTAGCTTGACTAGCTTGACAAAAAAAGCTTACGCCAGTGGTACATGAACAACAATCCACACAGACACAAGGTACAAAGAGACACACACACTTATACACTCAAGACTTTACAAGAGACACCTGAGAACAATAAACAACCCATCACTAAACAACTAATGAAAACAAGACACAAGGACAAGGGGAAACACATGACAGGAAGACATGAGAACAAAACAGGAAATAAACAACTCACGCATAAAAACCAGTAACAAGGAACATGAACAAAACATTATACAAAAACCAAGAACATTAAACAAGAACCAAACACATAAAACAGGAGCATGAACTTTACACTTGTCCCTTGATTGATAATAACCTTTTATAAACAATCACAGGAATGAGCAGTGGTGGTAGGAAACATTTCAACCATTATTTTTCTCATGATTTTTTCCATTTACTTATGTAAAACACTATTTTCCAAAAAAAAAAACCCCAACAAAAAAAAACATTTGTACTTATCAGTGTGTCTAAAATTTCTACTTCTTAATGTAAACTTTTATGCAGAGTTTAAATACTGACACTTATAAACAAGGTGGAATGTAATGTGAATTTTTTAGAATGGAAAGAGTTTGAAATTGGCATAAACCACATAATTTGTTTGCCAGTTTGTGAGTCAGGCAGGTGTTGTTATAGCTTTTCATAATGTACTATAGCCATTTTCGTAGTTACAGCAGCACATAAATGTAAATAGATTTGCAAAATTCTGAATAATTGTAATTTGTAATTATTTTCTAGTTTTTTAAAAAAGTTCAAAGTTTCGTAAATATGTACAAGATGACATTTATGGTCTTCGTAAATTTCTATATCCAGGTGAATTATATATATATATATATATATATATATATATATATATATATATATATATATATATATATATATATATATAAATGATATTTAAACTTGCAGTCGTTTTATGTGTTAAAGGGCTGGTTTATTGACTAAATGCTTTAATTTCTTATTAAAGTGGTTCGTATAAAATGGTTGCAGTTAAATTTGCTGTTGATACATCTCAGGTCGAATTGTGGGCAGGTCAGCTGGAGGAGGCCTCATACTGAGCTGTGATTCACACCTATGAAATATTGATTGGTTTACTTTCTTTGATCCTCCACACACTTAAACTTTCTCTCTTCATGTGTGACTCTTAAAAACTAGAGTTGCACACTTCCAAAAGTCTCTTTGCCAGAAATTTCTTTCATTTGTTTATCTTTGATAAGTGCTTTATCAGGTGGACAGGGCCGGTCTGGGCTTATTAGGAAATACACAACACGTGGTAGATGTCCTCCTGTGTGTGCTAAAGCTGAGATAACACATGTCACTACACTTATGTATAAGATGTGGCAAGGTCATTTTGAAAATGACTGTGAAATGTCTTTTGAGTGCCTGGTCCTATTTTCCAACTGATAGAGCCTGCACTTATGTTTATTGGTTGAATTTCCCGGTTGCATTTATTCCGCAACTACAGATGCGTCACAGTACTAAGTACTAAGATAGAAGTGTTGCCAAATCTATCTGCGGATGTTGATGACGGTCTGTGAGTGGCAGAAATGTGTTTGTGTGCTTGTGAAAAAAACTTTAAAAAAAGCTTATAGAAAAAGAATTGTTGGTAAATAGCCTACTTTGACATTTTACAAATCCACCCATCCATCCACACATTCATCCATCTATCCACCCATCCATCCATAGTCTATATTTGCTTAATCAGGGTCACACGAATCTGCTGGAGCCTATCTTAGCTGTCATTGGGCAAAAGGCATTGGAAATACACTATATGACAATTTTGTGAACAGCCTACCAACACACATATAACTGCATCTTCCACAAACTGTTGCCAATTTCCACTCACCGTGTGAAAAAATTTCCACTGTGTAGGTGTGTTTCTGTTTGAAGTGAGTGAACTCAAGTGACCTTTGCCCAGAGCCACTGAACATGTTTGGGATGAACTGAAACAATGACTGCATCCCAGACCTCCTGACCTAATATTAGCACCTAAATTCACCCATATTATTGTGTATTGTATGATCAAATCCTCACAGCCACAGTCCACAATCCAGTCTTTCATTGGTGGAACATCCTATTCCACTAAATCCAGTATAGAACTTTCAAAAAGCACATATGGATGTATTGGTTGGGTCTCCCAAACTGTGGATAATATAGTGCATGTAAAGGAGCTAAGATACACTAATTACATTTATTAAATGTAAAATAAAAAAAAACCCATATATTTCGAACAATTTAAAGACTGCGTCCCTTTTAAATGAGTCTTTACTCTACTACAGACAGACAAAATATATATTGCATATATATATATATAAACACACACACATATATATATATACAAGCTTTAAAGCAGGCGTTCATCTCTACTTAAATTACCGTTACATAAGAGGCACTAAGTTAATAAGAGAAAAATATAAATTGATTAAATAAAAGGACTCAAGTGTGTCTAGTGCCTGGTTGGAGTGGAAATCTGCAGCCATACCCAGGGGTGGTGTTAAAGACTATATTTGGGGTCTACACACTTTTACACAAAGAGATCTGTTTTATTAGTATTAACAGTGCAGAATGTGTGTAATAGGGGACCCAACCTCATATTCTTTAATAGAGCAAAAAAAGTGCTAAAGGCCTTTGTAGACATGAAGTAGTCTGCTTTTAGTATCATAGGAGTTTTAGATTGCCTCTCCAGCAGGATGCAGAGTTGGTACCAGAGAAAAGAGACTACATGATCATTTGTCAAGACGATTAGTACCCTTGGAATATTTGGTACTACACAAAAACGCAATATAACATGGAGTGCCCTTACAGACAGAGAGACATTTTGCATATTGAAATTAAATATGCAAAATGGAGCAGGAATGGTTAAGGTTTTTGCTCAAGGACCCAACAGTGGCTGGTTGGTAGTGGTGGGGCTTGAACCCAGGTCTTCAGATCAACAACTCAGCACCTTACCCATTTGAGCTACCACTGTCCTAACGTTCCAAACAACTGCTGTATACCACCCACATCAGGCCAAAGACATGTCAAATAGGGTACTATTGTGGAGTGTATTTTAGAATGTACTTTTCTGTACTATTAGTAACTAGTACAATGATTTCTTTTAAACTACATAAAGAACAAACATGTTTTAATGATGGATATATGACACACAAGTATTCTGACATGAATACAAGCAATACGTTAAGCTACAGTATAGTATTAGTGAGTTCAGACACTAATGTTTGTCGGGGTCTGGGGTGCAGTCAGTGTTCCAGTTCATCCCAAAGGTGTTCAGTGGAGTTGAGGTCAGCGCTCTGTGGCATATTGGCATCCCATGTCTTTATAAAGCTTGGGTTCTTTGTGCACAGACCACTGTCATTGTGTAACAGTGTTTTGAAGAAGAAATAATAGAATTCGACAATTCTACTGGTTGTATAAGTAAATTATATGTGTTAATATAAACATTGTGCTTTATAAAAAGATGAATGTATTTCTGTTTTTGTTTTTGTTCATCTATAATTTATTGAAGGCGTATTGCGTAATGTATGATTCATGTATTTCAAATGTCCGGCTGAGCTAATTTTAGCGCCTCTCAATGGGTTTCCTGATTTGCTGATATTTTGTTAAGCAACAGTTAATGACAATCGTTATTATTGCACAAATGGATGCATTTCATTACCCGAATTTAATAAAATATATTACTGTTTTACTTTATTTAAGATTTCTCTGTTTGTTTTTTTAGGGGCAACAAATATATAAAACCACATAACAGAATTTTTACTATCAGAAGTCTGTTAACCTCTAAATATCAAATGGATTTAATAAAGGCTCAGAGAATTCATGCAGAACAGAAACTATAAGTAGACTAAATATCAACAGCAGCTGTCAATCAGCTTGTCATCGTCTCATTAGGGTAAAAAATCCGACATTGATAAAGGTGATTTAAAACGTGACGAGCTGGTCGAGATGGCAATTAAAGTTGAGCACCACATTTTTAAAACAGTATCAGATACACCTACACTGTTTTTATAAATGTGGACACAAACTTGTGTAGAATGTCAGTATATGTTGTAGCAATACAATATGTCCTTCACTGAAACTAAAAGGGCTCAAATATTTTCTAGCACTTGTGCATGTACAGCAACACATAAAGACTTTATCTTTCCCACTGATCACCTTTGGGATGAACTGGAATGCTTATTAATGCTCCATGGGCACATTCCGAAATTCGAGTGAAATACTTCACAGTAGAGTGGAAGTTAATGGAGTAACTAAATCTGAACGCACAGGTGAAAGTCAGGTTAAACTGTCGGCCATCCAGTGTTTAAAAACCAACAGTAAGTGATGTGTGGCTTAGATATATTTGAAAGATTTGTATCTTTTTTCTTTCCCAAACTCAGAAAGCTTCACAAATAAGCACTTTTCACGAAGGGCATCTCACCTTATATAAATCATTTACTGCTTTATTTTCAATACAAGATTACTGTGAACTAGAAGTCATTAAAGACATCAAAGAATTCACTCATTAACTAAGCTTTAATTGGCACTGATGTCTACAAACACATGAGATAACCACAGGGTATCATTTAAAGAGTGTTCAAAGGCATTCGTCACTCTTGCACATTAATAGTACAGGTATTTCACAAGGATGTGTTACAATATGCTTAACTAAAAAATATTTATATCTGTTCCTATTACATTAATACTTGCAAAAATAATATTTCAGATTTACATATGCACATTTTAATATACATAATTACAATATACTTTCCAAAGCCAAAAATTTAAGGAAAACACACTTGTCTTGTGTTATACTGTGTTTTCCCAAACTATTTCCCCAAACTGGCATTTCAGTTGATCCTAAAGGTGTTCATGTTTGTGCAGACGTTTTTCCACTCCAATCATAACACACACCATGTCTTAATAGAGCTCGAGGGTTTTGTGTACAGAAACATTGTCATGCTGAAACAGTGTTTGAGGAATGATGTAATGATAACATACAAACAACATACAAAGGACATTCTGGACAAATGTGAGCTTCCAAATTTTTGCAACATTTTGGAGAGGAACCACGTGTGGATCTGATGGTGTTCATAAACATTTGGCGATATAGTGTAGCTTTGTCTTACAGTTTGGTTTAAAATCTAAAAAAATTGAATTGCATTCTAATGAAATTGGTGACTATAAAATATATGAAAGCATATATATATATATATACATACACACACACACATATATATATATATATATATATATATATACATATATATATATATATCACACACACACATATATACATATATATATATATATATATATATATATATATATATATAGATATATATATATATATATATATATATATATATATCTATATATATATATATAGATATATATATATATGATTTTATAGTCACCAACTTCATTAGAATGCAATTCACTTTTCAGATTTTAAACCAAATTGTATATATATATATATATGTTATTTTCATATTGATCACATGAGTCAGTGGGCCTTTATGTCATTTTCATTACATCCAGATAGAAATGTGATTTACTAGTCATTTTAGAATAAGGGAAATTAATCAAAAAACCTTTATATTAATTTGCATTGACTCTACAACCCCCAAATCATGGAAGTAAATAAATAAATAAATGAATAAATAGCCCCAGAACAGAATACGCTCAGCTGTATACACATTGATCGTAGTATCACGTGTAGGTGATGGTTGTTTATATTAAACCACTTTTTTATATGCATTTTAGTTAAACACACATCTATTTAGAAATGGCTTTCAACACTTGACCAGCCTGACATTATGAGTAAAGTCCACATGTTCGGACCTGGAGACAAGGGACCTCTGGATTTTGGGTTCTTTTTCTTGTAGCTTTTAAAAAAAACTGTATTATTATAATAACTTTTTATTATAATTATTTATTATTATTATTATTATTAAGAAATTTCCCCGATGTGGAACGAATAAATGTATATCTTACCTTATCTTATTAGATTTTATTTTAAATAACCAAAGTGTCACTGATTTAATTTTAGCAGTGGTCATATGTTATCTTGTTCTCTTTTTTTAATGCCATTTTAATGCTTTTACAAATATGAATTACTTTCCTGTTTGTAACACATCACACAACCATGTACACTTACAGCACCTCTTCACTGTATAAAAACAAACTTTTAGGCTGCCGTAAACACTACCAAAACGTTTCTTTCAGGCTATGGATCAGCTATGAGAATCATATATGTAAGCAAACATGTACTTATTTTTTAAGAGTTCTTTTCCTACTACTGTTGATTATAAATACAGCGTCAACAATAGTGTTTGCAATGTGTTCTTTTATTTCATACAGACTTGATACATTCCTGAATCAATAGTTGTGTATACACACACACACACACACTGGCACAATAGGGAGAAGTATGTATGTATGTAGTTGTAATATTTCCTGTTTGATTTTGATACAATAAGGCACCCTATTATCATACTATCACGCCGCACTTACATACACACTTTAATACCACATTTTGTATTGTGTTTAGTCCGATAACAGAGAGGATCCTTGTGTGTTAACACAATCACTGGAGTCAAGGGTGATAACAACAGTCGCCTCACAGCGGAAAATGGAGCCGTGCATCAGCTCACAGCTTTGCAGCTCAGGCACAATGTCCTTTACACAAACAGCCTGCAAAGTAAACATTAAAGAAACATTTTAAAAATGCTAAATAAACACAGTTTGCAAACAGCATATTCAAGTTTGCTTATATATGTTTTTTTGATTTCTCATTATTTCTATCTATTTTTTTATTTAGTGTCTTAAATTTAGTTTATTTATCTGCCCCATCTAAAAAGGGGAGGCATGCTTGTTTTAATTAACTGCAAGTTGCTAAGCTATGTGCTATGTGGTGCTGAAAGAACAGCTCAGAACTCTGCACGGAATCGCAAAGTAAAAACATTATGTAGATCATATATAAGGGGAAATTTTTGATAATTTTTTTGTTTGTACTTTTAATATTAAACTAGTAACGCACTTGAAGTAGTTTTTTTTTTATTATTATAGTCCCACTAACTTATTTTGTAATGAATTGTCACTGGATTATGTAATACAGGCAATACATAGATAGATAAATATATAAATAAATGACTTCAGGTTGCATAAAAGTTTTGGATTTATTTTTAGCATTTACATGTTTCTTTTTCTTTCCACATCACTGAAACGTCTTATGAATTCGATTCTGAACTTAGAAACGAGTGTGTAAAATCTTCTCTGAGGAATGAGTGTAAATGTGCAGTAGAATAACTGACGGACGGCTTACCATATTTTTTAAGGCGAAGTTGCGTGAATTTGCCGGTGAGATTGCGTTATTGTCGCTGTATTGCCCGCTGTCTTCTCTTCTCATTGCTGATCTCCTGATTCCTGTGAGCAGACCCGATGCTCTGCCGACTGAATAATAACTGGGTCCGGCTGCTTGTTTGTACCAGGCTTCAGCTGGGGTGTAAACAACAAGCAGGCAAATGGCAATAAGCAGCAGCGATCGCTCACTACACTGCCTCATGGTTCTGAATCACGTTTCCAATAGACTGGAAAATGCCCTGGAATTCAGCTTTATATAGCTGCCCCTGTGCTCGGTGATGATTCATTTCCGTTACGATCAATAGAGCCAAGTTTCTGTGGTAGCTTCACTACACAGGGTGAATGATGTACCTGCAGGTTTCGATCAATTAAGTTCATTAATAAGAAAAACAAAATGTTTATTTATTTGGTATTCATTTTTATTCTGTAACAGTAATGGAAGGGATGTGGTTTTTGGAGGAAAAAATAACCCCTGCAACACCCCCCCTCCCCCTTTTATTACATACACCAATAAGTCAAATAATCAAACCAACCTGCTTGATTTTGTGTGTTTTTCAGCAAAACATGGACCCCAGAAAACAGCAAGATGATGTGCTGTAATATTTGGCACCAAGAAGGTAGCAGTATATTTACATTTATATTGACAGCATTTTGGCAGACGTCCTTATCCAAAGCAACTTACACAACTGAGCAAATAAGGGTTAAGGGCCTTGCCCAGCAGTGACAGATTGGTTACCCATAAACAAGAATGGGGAAAACACACTTCCAACAACGTGTCCAAGTAACATCCACCTAGATCAGGGGTGGCCAATCTCAGTCCTGGAGGGTCCTGCAGAGTTTAGCTTCAACACTAATTTAAACACACCCGAACTAATTATTCAAGATCTTTCTCGGTGTACTTGTAGCTTACAGGTAAGTGTGTGAAGGCAAGTTGGAGCAGAACTCTACAGGACACCGGCACTCCAGGACCGAGATTGCCCACCCCTGACATGAGATTAAATATTTCAAAAAACATGAAATCGGGTCCACCAGTTTCCCTTCTCTCCACAGTTTCTTTGTGTTCAGATTAGCACTAAACACGTCCTGCCAACCATCAGCTCACCTTTCTGTATTGTAGGGTCAGACTTCTGACAACAGACTTTTTATACTAATATAAGTCTGTTTCTTTTGTTATTCCGAGCTCACCGTCGCCACCAGATCCAGTCTGTATCCAACCCAGTTTGTGGATCAGCACCCGAAGACAATAAGGCAGTTTCCCTATTGATGATCTTGTCTTCTAGACGACCATCGGGACAAGACCACGGAAACTTTGCTGCAGCACGGATAACCTACTGGTTTGTCTGCTAAGAGGAGAATTTACGGTCTGCTATATTTTCCCTTTTTATTAGTCAGAACAGACCAATAAAAGTGCAACCCACTTTGACCAAACAATATTTTTATAAAATCCCTTCCCCATCTTACAGTTGAAAACAGTTTAATGGGCAATATGATAGGATACTAGAACTGACTAGCTGATTAGGAATACCACAGAACAGAGTGTTAACTATTTCTCTACCTGTCAGTGTGACTGGAGAAAAATCTAAACGTCTACTTTGATTTACAACAATAAAACACAACATTCTGTGCATATTTTATTTGTTTAAACAAAACGTGAAATAACAAAATTGAACATGATTTTACATACATTATTCTCCTTTAGTTTTCAAGTGAGAGAAAGTAATTATCACACAATGCCTCAGCAGCCGACAGTCGTCCAGAACAGACCAGGAGCTTTGAGAGGAGGCTTTGAACTTTGACGTCCTGTCAATGGCACATTTCCAGATAGAGATAATCAGATTAAAGAGAACTATGAAAACACTTTTCAGAAATATTCACTCACCAGCTGTAATTCAGACAATCTTGGACTATGTTGCTCATTGTTAACATCTCCACTGCAGTCAGGAGCATGAAGCTATTTTAGAAATTAAAAAATAAATGTTATTATTTTTGCTTGCCAGGCTAAGTATTGTCCCAAGGGACATTTATAATATTTAATTAAGTGCAATGTATTATTTAATTTTTCTACCCAAAGCATGAGGCCTCCAAAAGCATACATGTCAGTGGCTGGGGAAAGTGACTCCCCCTTTCTTAACTCTGGAGCCACCAGACTGATAGAACCAGCTACCATGCCGAAGTCAACAGCCCTCTGCTCCTAAAAGAACACAAGCATACATATGGAAGGATGTATATAAACCAAAGAAGAGCCTGGCTTCATCTTATATTGTAGGTTAAAACTTCATAGATAACTTTATCTTCCAAATGCTGTAAATGTAAAGTACAAAGAGTAGAAAAAACTTATTGACTAAATTATGATTAGTGTCAGTTTGAATAAAAAAGTAAATACAATACATTTAGACATTTCCACTCTAAACATTGTTATACTTTTATATGAACATTAGGTGCATTTTTTAACTTTCCCAGAAATGCTACCTTACCTTAAAACTAAAATATCACACATGTAAAGTGTATGTGAACCTCCTACTACTGAAGGCTTTAGAGGCACTGAAGAGCCTAGCTAGCATAAATATGCAGCCATCATAATCACCTAGTCCAAATAGTGACACTAAAAACTCCTAAGCACTTTTATTAATAGTGGGAATGATGCACAAATAAATATTTCTTCTGCAACATAGTAAAAAAAAGACAGCCAAAGCAACAAAAGGAGTGAAGGTCCCGGAGTCTCCAGATCTCAATTCTATAAAAAATTTGTGGAGGGAGCTGAAAGTTTGAGATGCCAAAAGTCAGCATTGAAACCTTAATGACTTGTAGAGGATCTGCAAAGAGCTGTAGGACAAAAGCCCTCCTGAGATGTGTGCAAACCTGGTGGCCAACTACAAGAAACATCTGTGATTGCCAACAAGAGTTTTGCAACCAACGATAGTTCCCACATCGTTGTTAAACCTATTCAAGTACTGAATTGACATGTATATAGTTTATTCTGATAAATAAAGATAAAGATACTCACTGCTGTCCTTGTGAAATCAAACTCCCCGACGATTCCTTGCTCTCGATTGAGAACAAACACATTGTTGGCATTCAGTGAGGCATGGATAATGCCGGTTTCATGTAGACTATGTAGTCCAAGCAGTACTCCTCTCATCACACTCCCCATCTCCTACAAACCAAATTAATAGCAAGTATAAATAAATAGTAGTGTCATGAGTGGTAGAGCTACAAGTCACAATTTAGACATGTGCCAATATGCATAAAAAAATTTTAGATGTCTTTATTTTTAAAGGTTATTATTTTTTACATGCTGATTTCATATGTAGGGAAGATTTGACAATCACATCAATTTTTTTTAACAAAACAAATAAGTTTAGCCAGAGTTATCAGAGTCCTGATAAAATTAAGCTCTGCTGTTTTTTTGGCAGGTCTAGATCTCTAATGAGATCATTGAGCTGCTTACTTCATCCCAGCTTTTTTCAGAGCTCAAAATGCCTTTTGTCAAAAATTCTTTGCGGCCTCTGATGACAGGACCAGACGAATGCTTTATAAACAGAGGACTTACAGACGGGGTCAGTGGGCTGAGTTTCTGCACAGTCTTTAGACTCCCGCTTGGGTAATAAGGCACCAGGATGTAGGCCAGCGGATCTGACTAAAACACACATTAGAACAATAAGGTCATTATCAACATTATTTAAACATTACAGCTTCTTCCTTAAACTGTACAGTAATGTTGAATTGAGCCATTTTAAAGGCTGTATAATCCTTTAAGCCCAGAGCCTAAATTCCTAGTTAGCCTTAAACTGCTTGTTGCAGATCGCACATTAAATCCTCTGGTATTTGAGATGGCAACTGCAGGGATGTTAAAGTACACCAAAAAAAATCAGCTGTAGAAAACAGGCACCTTGCCAAAAAACAGGCCCAGAAGAGGCATAGCATTCGAGGGACACCGACTCTGAGCTTGGTGATATTGCACAGCCTGCTTTATCATTCTCACTTCTGACTCTTCATCCACGGAGTAGCTCTGGAACAGACAAGGAAAGAACACAATCAGGATTGTTTGCAAAGGATATAATTTGTATAATAAAATGAAATATATAAAGGTGCTAGTTACTGATCTGAAGACCAGAAACACCTGGGTTTGAGCCCCACCACCGGCAAGTCAACCACTGTTGGGTCCCTGAGCAAGACCCTTAACCCTTCCTGCTCCAGGGGCGCTGTATCATAGCTGACCCTGCGCTCTGACCCCCAACTTACCAAGATGGGATATGCGAAAAATGCATTTCATTGGCTCTGTACGTGTACCTTGCACAAAAATATCTAATAGCAGTTTAGCTGCTATTAATAGTCTAGAAATAAGAAATAGGCTGGAATTCTAAAGAAAGAACAAGGACACCGAAAAAATTATTTTGTTTTATTAAATTTTTTTGTCCACACAGTCCAATCAAAGTTTCAATTAAGGGATACAGTTTAGCCACTGTCTGTGTCAGTGTTTATATATCGCCCATTCTATTCAAAAGTCTGAGCTTAAGATCAGGATAATTGCCCCTCGAATACAATCAATTACTAAACCAGCTGATGGTAAATATCACTCAGTTACCTTAAGCACCACCTTCTGGCATTGGAACTCTGTACACACTAAGGGTCTGCGTCCACTCAACTCTCTCATCGGCTCAGCATCGAATATATCTCGATCCAAACTCTTCATTAAAAGACCCTCAGACATCTGGCAATATTCCAAGACAAAAATTAATAACCAGAACTATAAAAGTGCTAAAAAATACAGACAAAAATGTTTGAAACAACAAATATACAGCTAAATACATTTCAGTTTATTTAATTGAGAGTTATTTAGATTTAGCTTTTATTAAGCTATTAGTTTATTTATTTCGGTGGAACTACCAGGTAACTACTGATGTCTGCATCAGGATACAGCTGTGGAAGCTCAGGAAAGTTTCCCTTTACCAGTGTACAGAGCTCTACCTACATAATTACACAGAAATGTATGTTCACCGCAAGTAGATTGTACCGTTTACGGAAAACAGACAAAAAAACCCAACTCTTTGAAGCTGATGCTTACATATTTCTCTCCCTCATGCCCAATTTGCTGAAAGAGGGCATTTCTTATCTCAGCAATCTCTTCCTTTTTTTTCAAAATCTCAGGCAGGTCCAGGTCATCAGCCTGTCAAATAAAAGTTTAATCAATCAAATAATTATAATCATATTCCTATTTTGTATTTGAGTCAACGCTGTTGCAAAAAACTGCCACTCTTTCTGCGCTGCTAAGACATGAAACTGAAATAATACAAACACGAAAAAATTATATTTACCAAACAAACAACACAATGTAAAATAGCAGACGTGCCTCTACGAAGGATTTAAGAGATTCGTGAAAATCATATTTAATTAAAAGTATTACTAAATAATTTACCTGAGTACAAGTAGAAGTACTGGAAAATAATATGACTCGAGTATGAGTAAATAAGTATTTTGTTAAAAAAATATTCAAGTTACTGTGTTACAAATTACTTCAGTGTGTAAAATTTGATTTTACACCACTCAGATGCAAGTAAATATGATAGTGATCTCAGTTCAGCACTGTTTTCTGGGCTGCACATGTAGAGATGCTTCATAGTGCAAAATCTAAACGAGTTGTCCTTACTGTTTTATGCTTGAACAGATCAGATAAATACACTGCTCAAAAAAATAAAGGGAACACTTATACAACACAATGTAACTCCAAGTCAATCACACTTCTGTGAAATCAAACTGCCCACTTAGGAAGCAACACTGATTGACAATCAGTTTCACATGCTGTTGTGCAATTGGAATAGACAACAGGTGGAAATTATAGGCAATTAGCAAGACACCCTCAATAAAGGAGTGGTTCTGCAGGTGGTGACCACAGACCACTTCTCAGTTCCTATGCTTTCTGGCTGATGTTTTAGTCACTTTTGAATGCTGGTGGTGCTTTCACTCTAGTGGTAGCATGAGACGGAGTCTACAACCCACACAAGTGGCTCAGGTAGTGCAGCTCATCCAGGATGGCACATCAATGCGAGCTGTGGCAAGAAGGTTTGCTGTGTCTGTCAGCGTAGTGTCCAGAGCATGGAGGCGCTACCAGGGGACAGGCCAGTACATCAGGAGACGTGGAGGAGGCCGTAGGAGGGCAACAATCTAGCAGCAGGACCGCTACCTCCGCCTTTGTGCAAGGAGGAACAGGAGGAGCACTGCCAGAGCCCTGCAAAATGACCTCCAGCAGGCCACAAATGTGCATGTGTCTGCTCAAACGGTAAGAAACAGACTCCATGAGGGTGGTATGAGGGCCCGACACCCACAGGTGGGGGTTGTGCTGACAGCCCAACACCGTGCAGGACGTTTGCCATTTGCCAGAGAACACCAAGATTGGCAATTTCGCCACTGGCGCCCTGTGCTCTTCACAGATGAAAGCAGGTTCACACTGAGCAGACGTGACAGAGTCTGGAGACGCCGTGGAGAACGTTCTGCTGCCAGCAACATCCTCCAGCATGACCGGTTTGGCAGTGGGTCATTAATGGTGTGGGGGGTGACATTTCTTTGGAGGGCCGCACAGCCCTCCATGTGCTCGCCAGAGGTCGCCTGACTGCCATTAGGTACCGAGATGAGATCCTCAGACCCCTTGTGAGACCATATGCCGGTGCGGTTGCCCCTGGGTTCCTCCTAATGCAAGACAATGCTAGACCTCATGTGGCTGGAGTGTGTCAGCAGTTCCTGCAAGACGAAGGCATTGATGCTATGGACTGGCCCGCCCGTTCCCCAGACCTGAATCCAATTGAGCACATCTGGGACATCATGTCTCGCTCCATCCACCAACGCCACGTTGCACCAGAGACTGTCCAGGAGTTGGCGGATGCTTTAGTCCAGGTCTGGGAGGAGATCCCTCAGGAGACCATCCGCCACCTCATCAGGAGCATGCCCAGGCATTGTAGGGAGGTCATACAGGCACGTGGAGGCCACACACACTACTGAGCCTCATTTTGACTTGCTTTAAGGACATTACATCAAAGTTGGATCAGCCTGTAGTGTGTTTTTCCACTTTTGAGTGTGACTCCAAATCCAGACCTCCATGGGTTAATAAATTTGATTTTCATTGATAATTTTTGTGTGATTTTTGTTGTCAGCACATTCAACTATGTAAAGAACAAACTATTTAATAAGAATATTTCATTCATTCAGATCTAGGATGTGTTATTTTAGTGTTCCCTTTATTTTTTTGAGCAGTGTATATACACACAATTTTCACAATATTCCCATAAACACAGTTTTGTTAAAAGTGAATGTGAACAGTTATAACAGGAAAGACACTAATTTGTTCTAATTTTATCACTATTTACTGTACTTGTTTTTAATAATGTTCATGATGAATAATATTTACTGTAGTGGTTTTTGCTGTGTAAGTGTAAGTTCCTCATGTAAGTGTTTTGTAGGGTATTCATTTTTGTTCATGGTATTCAGCTGCATCAGAACAAATAGGTTTGCTAGCTAAAGTTTTTTTGCCTTATTTAAAGCAAAACTTTAATAAGAATTAATAATCACTATAAATTAAATGATACCCAAACCTATTTAAGTGTCAGACAGTAAAAAATATTAAATGTAAAATTGATCTAAAACAATTCTTAGTTTTTAAAAAGGCTCTAGCACAGTTTTTAACCTAACCTTTAGGAAAGTTGAATAATTTATTTTCAACAAGTACCACAATTTTAATTATACTCAAAAACATGAAAAAAAAAGGAAAAATCTACTCCAGTACTGTGACGAAAGTATATTTAATTACTTTCCACCATTGCTGATACATATTTACGTTCTTACACTTAAACTGATGAATATCTTTACCTCCTCCAGACAGCCCACCTCTACCAGTTTCCATCTCAACTGTGAACGCAGCGTCTTGATGTGCTTCTTTATTTGCAAAAGCTCATCTGCTTTAGGTGCCCTGTTTTTCCATTGCACCATTTCCTCCTTAAACTAGTGTTAACATTGAAAGAAAGCGTAGGCTATTTAACCTTTCTTAAATATTAGCACAATTAGCAGAATTTGAACAATCAATTTAACAATACACTAAATACAGTACCAGCTATTTTAGCTTAGATTTCAAGCTCTCTTTTTACCTTTTTGCTATTTTCATACATCTCTTTAAGAGCACACAGCAGCTGCTGCTCTTTCTGGATACATTGCATCAATGTACGACATGCAGCTGACATTATTTTCATGTCCTCCACATTTTGCTCCTACGAAATGAAACCCAATGAATACTTCATGCCCAGTAGAAGGAAAACAGAGTTGCTGCTTTTATCATTCCAAATCTGAATGTGAGGATAATCAAAGTCTTTCACACTTACAAAGAATTTAATGTTTAGCTCCTCACACACATCAAACTCGGCCTGCTTAAAAAGCTCTTCCACTCCGGCTCCAACCTCCTCCAAACTTACAGTGGTCTTCTCTGTCAGGCAAAAAAACTAAAGAAAAATTATTATAGTAAACCAGACACACGGAAAAAGAATGCCTTTATATACTAGCACTGATGTTATGCTTTTATACTGTCAGGTGTAACGAAGTGCACACTATTATGAGGCTTATAAATTATTAAATAACTTACACTGCCCTCCATAATTATTGGCACACCTGGTTAAGATGTGTTAAAAGCCTTAAAATAAATTCATTTTTTATTGCAGAAGCATACTCTCACACTGAAAATTGTAGAAAAATGTAACCTTCAACTCAAGTGAATTTTAAGGGAAAAAAAGACTAAGAAATAATTATTTTTCATACAATCACCTGTTCCACAATTATTGGCACCCCTAACAATTCCTTGGAAATAAATGTAATTGAAGTATTTCTGTCATTTCTACAGTAGTTTACACAGTTGATCAGAGTATCTAGGAACATTTAGTTACATTTAGTAATTACTCACTTCCTGTTTCCCTGGGGTATAAATATGACGTGACACAGAGGCCATTTCTCTTATCCACTCTTCAACATGGGAAAGACAAAGGAACACACAATTCAAGTAAGGCAGATGTGTGTCGACCTTCACAAGTCAGGCAATGGCTACAAGGAAATAGCCACTCACCTGCACCTGCCCATATCTACTGTCAGAGGAATCATTAAGAAGTTTAAAACAACTGGAACAGTGGTAAACAAGCCTGGACGAGGACGCAAGTTTATTTTGCCTCCATGCACAGTGAGGAGGATGGTAAGAGAAATAAAAAGTTCTCCAAAGCTCACTGTTAAAGAATTGCAACAAATGATAGCATCTTGGGGTCACAAAGTCTCCAAAACAACCATCAGGTGCTATCTACATGCCAACAGGCTGTTTGGGAGGCATGCACGGAAAAAACCTTTTCTCACTCACAATCATAAACGCAAACGTCTGGAGTTCGCTAAGTGGTACTGGGGCTTCAACTGGGACCGTGTGCTTTGGTCAGATGAGACCAAGATAGAGCTTTTTGGCAACAAACACTCTAAGTGGGTCTGGCGGAACACAAAAGATGAGTATGCAGAAAAGCACTGATGCTTTCACTGTGAAGTATGGGGGGAGGATCGGTGATGCTGTGGGCCTGTTTCTCTTCCAGAGGCCCTGGGAACCTTGTTAGGGTGCATGGCATCATGAATGCTTTGAAATACCAGGACATTTTAAAGCAAAATCCGGTGGCCTCTGCCCGAAAGCTGAAGATGGGTCATCACTGGGTCTTTCAGCAAGATAATGACCCTAAACATGTGGCCAAATCTACACAGAAATGGTTCACCAGACACAGAATCAAGCTCCTCCCATGGCCATCTCAGTCCCCAGACCTCAACCCCATTGAAAACCTGTGGAGTGAGCTGAAGAGGAGAGGACTCAAGTAGCTGGATGATTTAGAGAGATTGTGCAAAGAAGAATGGTCGAAGATCCCTCTTTCTGTATTGTCCCATCTTGTGAAACATTATAGGAGAAGATTAGGTGCTGTTTTGTTCGCAAAAGGGGGGTTGTACAAAGTATTAACATCAGGTGCTAATAATTGTGGCGCACATGATTTGATGTAAAAGAATTATTTCTTAATGTGGGATTTTTTTCCCACTGAATAAATGCACTTGAATTAAAGGTTGGATGTTCCTCTTTTTTTCATTGTGGTCCTACATTATTTAGAACAAAACTGAATTTATTAGAAGCTAAAGAACACATCTTATCCAGGGGTGCCAATAATTATGGAGGGCAGTGTATTAGCTTAAAGGAACGGAGTTTGGTGTCTTTTTGTTTAATTTTTGCACTGTACCTTGCTGGTGTTGGCTGCCCAGTTACTGAGAGCACAGAGGGCCTGATCTGTTGCCTGGCGCACATTTCTCAACTTACAATGCTTTTGAGTTTTCCACTCACAGAACTGCTCTAAAGTCTGATCCAGTACAACATCTGTTGGGACTGATCCAAATACAGCCATCAGTGATGAGCTGACATCCTGGATAACAGTTAGAGGGATAAATAACCCACATGTATCATTAACACACATAAGAGGACAATCTTAATACAACCATCTTGAATACAAGAACAGATTATTTACACACAAACGCACACACCGTTAGAGTGTTCAAGCGCTCGCTAATTGGAAGACTTCCTATCACCACAAGGAAGTCATCTATGGCAGTTAGGAGAACACTGCGAGCCTGGTTTCTGCTGTTGATCAGGTCCTCTAACTCCCCCTGACATGTAAATCATACAAGCACCCATATAAATAAAGTGTCCTATAGAAGTTCAAGTTCAAGGAGCTTTATTTTCATTTCAGCCATATATAGCAGATGCAGTACACAGTGATATGAGACAACGTTTCTCCAGGACCTCCCGGTGCTACACAGAATTTCACAAATTAACAAAGAGCCACTGAACAGAATAAACATAAAGTGCATTTGTGCAACCTGGTGCAGACAGTGCAAAACAGACCTAAACATTTTCTAATGGAAATAGAATAAATAATAAGTTAATAAACAGTGAAAATTCTAATAAAGGCATTTTATTTACATTTTGTTTTTCTGGCATTTGGCACACACTCTTACCCAGAGAAACGTTTTTAAAAATTGAATTTAGTGGTCGGCCAGTTTATCAATTTTATCAATTAATTGGCACCAAGTGATTATTTAGCGGCAAAAACTCAGCCGACGGTATTTCCGGGCTGCATCTATGGTTGGAGCGGATGAGACGGGTCTTTTGTCATTATACAGTGCCAAAGCCAACATATCTATGGTGAGAGCGACCTCTAGAGGTGAAAAATCACTGACAGCATGAGCACACAGTGCCTGGACAGCACAGACATTTCAGATGAACATTTAAAACAACTTGATGACAGTTCATACTATCACTTAGAACAGAAGTCATGTGGTATTTGCTAACCTAAATAAAAAGGCTAACAGCTTTTTGTGACTGACAGAAAAACGTAAAGACCAACACGTCCATTAATGGACACCCCACTGCCCCTGACACCGATAAATTTGAAATGGAATTATTAAAAATTGCCACAGTAAAATTGTTTAATACTTGGTGTAAGCATACAGTGGGTCTTTGAGTTGGTTTTATTAACTAAGAATTTAAAGTCTCTATTTTATAAGGTATTACATTTGAGCCACTAGAGCAATTATATTTACAGATTTGGTGATGTTGATAAATTATTAAAACATTTCATAGTTAAATTGTTTAATATTTTGTGATAGCATAGAGTAAGTCTTTCTAATGTGATCTCTATTTTATACTCTCATTATTATATCAATATTATATTAATAGATATGACAAAGGAAAATGACTTCAAATATAATAGTTGTATTTGTTTGTCTCAATACATCTATTGTCTGTTTAAAACATAAATCCCTATGAAAAGCGTTTTTTTTTAATATAAATACTGTACATTCTTAGAACGCTCTGTTTCCGTATTCATTGTGTTTACCGCTATGTATGTAAAAGCTGCACCACATGGTTATAGGTACAGCTAGGTTAACCAAGTTTTCTTAAGTCACAGCTGTCTTAACTGCAGTGTCGGAGGTTGGAGATGGTCCCTTGAGCGTAAGAGATTTTAGAAGGCATTGTATTTTTATTTTTAGCCTGCAGGTATTCAAGGTGTACAGTGTCAAGGGAACCTAGCTACTCATATGTAGAACCCAACACAGGACGTGCAGACAAAATATATGATAACGTAGCAAAAGCTAAATTAGAATTTGTAATGCTTTCATTTAGTTAAGCTATAAGCTGGGTTTATGATTTACTGAAACTAAGTAATAAGTTACAAAGTAATTCAGCTATAAGCACTTAATTTTTTCTTTATTTTGTAAATATTGCTTCATTAATGACTGCATTTATATTGTAACTGGAGCATGAATTGAACAGATGATGTGTGATTTATGTGTTGTACTTTCAATATTCTGCAATACACAGCCACAAGACTGTGTTATACATTGACAACCAAACCAGCAGTAGGGCTTAATTAGACATATAAGTGTCCTTAAATGCCTTTAAAATCACAACTGCAAAATTTATTTAAAACATAGCAATAATGATTATTTTGTCCATATTGCACAGCGCTAGTTTGGAGGTGGTTATACATAGGCTATATTCTTGGAAAGTTTCTGGCTTATTAAGACATGTAAAGCCCAATTATTGTACGTGATGGTATTTTAACTGCTTATGTATGTTTTTTGCAGAGAAATAAATGAGAGATTTGTGTGCAACCACAATTATGCGCCAAGGAAACACAACACAGCTTGTAAGTTTTTTTGATACAGATTCCTTATTGATTGAAGGAAATTTTGAATTTAGTGCCAACTTAAATACTACTATAAGCAAAGATCACAGAAAAAAAGAATTTAGGTTTTTCTAAATACATCAATAAATAATTAAATGCATAAATAAATAACTATGAAAACAAAAGCTGATTAACAATTTTTAAGCAATGTATTTAAGTGTCACACGATTTACTAACTGATTAATTACTTACAAAAAGAAAATCTATCCAACCTTTTTTTTTTATGCAACAATTTGAAATGACCAGATAAATGATCAAACGTTAAGATATAGATAAACGTTAAGATAGATAGATAGATACATCAAACGTTGATGAGACATTAGATCATCATAGTCACTGTCAAAGTGTGTTGGCCAGTGTTAACTAATGAAGTGCAAGCAACAAAAGAAATAAGGCAAATAGTAGCAATATGCAACACCTACATTTTGGGACTCTTGAAGCTGCTTTAAGGCCTGTCTGTAGTCCTCCCACGCCTCCGCAAGTGTTTCTGATGCAACGGGCATGACAATTGTGTTATTGACCACAACTGGTATGGATTCCGACAGACATTTCTCTGCCGTGCACTTACTTTCCCTGAAAAAAGGTGAACACATAACCATACAACACACAACGAAAGAGACAAACACTGTGTCCACAAAGCCCTGATCCAGTATGTAATTATGTCAAAGAATAGAAGTAGGGTTGAGAGAAATATTCAATGTGTAGTCAATGTATCGCAAAGCAGAACGTAGACGATTCTGGATCGATTCAATAATTTGTAAGAATCGATTTCCTGTTTCTGAATGTTAATTGCTAGTGATAAATTGTAGCGTCCGGACAGTCTGTGGCATACACATAACAAATGTATGATGGTAGCACGTCACTAAAATAGATTTAGGCTCTGTCCAAAATCGCATACTAAACTTCCAGCAACAATATTTTTTTCATTAAAGTACTTACTTAAAGCACTGGAAAGTGACCCAACACTCCTGCACAGACACTATTCTACGAGGGAGAGACGACTTGTCGTATACAGAAGTGGAGATGCCGGAATTTCAGTGTTTTACTTAAAATAATTGTTCCTTGTACTTAAATTGCACTCGTTTAACATCATCCAAGTTAAACATTATCCAATTCAATTTTATTCATACTACCTGTAACCATACTAGAAGAATGTACTTTTTCAACAGCCGGAAGTGCATACTCACTTAAATTTAGCACATGATTTCCAATATTACCAATGGACTGTGTGAATGTCATTAAAATAATGCTATAGGAAGCAAATGTTATGCCCTGGGGTAAAATGCACTTGGATAGTAGTGCAGTGGTTAAGGTGATAAATTGGGGATCAGAAGAACTTGGGCTTGAATCCCAACTCACCAAACTGTCACTGTTGGGCTGCCACCATTAAGGCCCCCAGCTCAGTTGTGCAAATAAAGTAAACGCAGTTTGCTCTGAATTAAAGTCTCCCAAAATGGAAATGTTTAGATAAATTCTTGGTGTGTTACATTGATATAGTTGTTTTTTTGTAGTTAATCGGGATCAAAAATCAAAACCGATCAAAAACCAATATGTGTGTGTGTGTATATATATATATACACACACACACACACACACACACACCTGCATTTTATATATACATATATAACAGTTTACCTGTTTCTTCTAACCGTGTCCACTTTTTCAGCCAGTCGAATGAACCTCTCACCTACCCTTGATTCCATGCTGACTTCCACACTTACATCTTTTCTTGGACGCATCTCACTCACTTTCTATAAATAATTGTACATCATGTTACTTAATTACTAGTTTATCATTTTAGTGTACATAAAACTAATTATATTGTATTTCTGCAGGTTAAAAAACAAACGAGATTTAGAGTAAAAAAAAAAAAAAAAAAAAAAAAAAAAAAAAAAAAAAAGCATAAAAAAGCCCTAATTTTTTTATAGATGCTCTCTTGAACCTCCAGCTCTAATCGGACATCATTCAGCTGCTGTTGTAGAAAAGCAGTGTGATTTTGGAGGTCACTATTTTCCTGCTTAAGTTTATTTATTGCCTTTATTTTCTCTCCTGCTTCTTCACTTGCCCTCTGCAAAAAAAGGACAGCAAAAATAGTTTGTAGAAAGATTACTATTTATAAAAAATTATTAAAATAAAAAATTCAAGATGAATCATACATTTTGAAAAAAGCCGCCAGTCAATTAAGAATGACTAATAATAATAAGTTTTTGGGCAAAATAATAAAAAAAACTCTATAAAAAGGTCTTTAGTAAAAATAGAGAAAGTCTTTAGTAAAAATAGAGAGTGGGAGTAAAGGGTCACCTCCAGCTCTGATGTGGCTTTGTTCAACATTTGCTCAGTGACCTGACTGCACAGATGTTGGATGACCATCTCTGCATTCGACTGTTGGTTCTCTTTTACCAGCTCCCGCTCTGCTTCTGGCAAGCAAGCAGCCATTATATTTTTGCTGGGACTTTCCTCTCTAAAGCAATACAGAAAGTGTCTGGAATCAATGTTACTCCTGACCTCATCTTGTTGTCCATCATTAATAAAATATCTGACGCCTACTGTTCATCATCTTATACAATCACTTCAAATACAATATGCTTATCAGTCAATTGATCATGTTTGGAATTGGCACACTAAATACTCTGTACTCAGTTCTGAAAATCTGGTTGTAACCATAGTGTTTCATATATCCAGCATTTCAAAGAGCTGCTTAGTTAAAGGGATTTGTTATGGTTCTGTCCCATTCTTATTTAATTCACAATTCCACTCCTACATATAATCCACGTCCTACATATCCTACTATTAACAAAACATTCCAAAATCTTTTTCATTTTGTGTTGATTTGAAATTATAAAAAAAATGTAATCATCTTCAAATGTTTAAATTAAGTAATATTGCATTGTATATTTACACATAAAGTTTTACTCACTATACTGCCACCCTACGATTTCCATTTGAATGTATTACTATAAAGAAAATGTGTGATAGCATACATCCCAACTAGAGGCTTTTGGTTGGAGATACTGGGTCGTAACTTGGGAATATATGCCAAAGAGCCTATTCCATCACAGTCGCTCTGAGATTTCCTGGAAGGCCATAAACCAGTCTGCTTCTGAAGAGCCGTAGTGGGAGATAGACGCTCTCTGTTGCTGGGTAGATTTACTGTGGAGAATTTAAACTTAAACACCTCTTCGGCAATGTCCAGATTGCCCTGGAATGCCTGAACCAGGATTGTTTCATCGAAGCACTGTGACTTTCTATTAATGCGCAATTTCTTTCCACATATCAGGTTCTGAAGAAAGGATTTCCCCTGGAAAAGAATTCAAATTCATTACACAAGTGTATCCACCTATTTGCCTCATGTGGATTTTAAACAGTGATAACATATTTATTTTGGTTAGATCACCATAAAGTTGTTTAAAGTGGTCACATCTAAATGTAATGTGAATGTCTTTATTTGCCACAGATAATCTATAGCACAGTGAAATTTGTTTCTTTGCATATGCCAACTTAGAAGGTTGCACCCCTGGAGCAGAAAGGGTTAAAGTTCTTGCTTAAAGACCCAACGGTGGCAGACTGGTCAGTTCTTCCTGAACTTCTAATCAACAACTTGGCACCTTAACCATTTCAAGTGGCCAAAAATAATTGTTTTATGCTGTTGATCTCTCTAGAATTTTTATCCTTCAGATTTTAACATGAGTCTTTTATTCATTGCTGGGTTCATAAGAGGTTTGGTGATAGCTCCGTGGTTAAGGTGTTGGACTGCTAACTGAAAGATTGTGGGTTTGATTCCCAGCACCACCAAGTTACCCCTGCTGGGCCCCCGAGCAAGGCCCTTAACCAGCATTGCTCAACTCTAAATAAGGGGGTCTGCCATATGCTGTAAATGTAACAAAACAAAGCCCAAGAGCATAAAAGCAACATCAGGCAAATATATGGCTGTGATACTGTGATAGCTACTGTAGTTTTACACAACCTTAGGCGGATATATGGGTAAAAGTAAAAAAAAAAACAACCCCAAAAACAAGACAAAAACAATTAAGCATAAAAATTCATCTTCCACATATAATCAAAACATTATTAAACTGAACAAAATGAGACCTCACTCAACTCAGCTGATATTTCCATTCTGTGAAAGTTACCTGGGAGTAAAGTAGTGAATCATGTTCACTTGCCAAATGAAAGCCCCAGAACTTGTATCGTTTGGCAAGTGCGTCTGACTGAAAGTCCGCTGGTAGATCAACAAGATCAGACCTTCCAACCACCTCCTCATTCCCGTAATCAATATAAGCCACATGAAACTACACGTGATGGGGAAAAGAAAAGTCATTGAGACAATAAGAACCTCAACATAGGTTTAATGGGACAGACAAACAAATCATTTAAACAAACAAAAGTGTTTTAATTGGATAGTAATGTAATCTTGTGCTTACCGAGTCATCGATCTGCTTCTGCACTTTGCACCTGTACCAGCATCTGTCTCCTGAGTAACAGGCACCATAAACCTAAAAAAAGAGAAGAAGCAAAGCGTGATGTGGATGTTTAAACTTTGTGCCAGTCAAATCACAAATAAATGATGCGCTTACATATAAAGTGATATGATGCGCTTACACTTTTTTAACCCGATTTTTTGTCATCATTTACAGGCTTTTTTTTCACAGCTTATCAAAGATTCTAAATCCAAACCATCTTTTAATAACCGAACCATTGTTTTCTATTTAGTAACCAATGCGTTGTTTATGTGTTGTGTGGACCAGCGTTATGTTTTTCTTCGTGAGTGGGTGTGGGGGAGGGTCTCATCAAACTATAGGTGTGTTACGGCTTAATGTGATGCTGCAAGACCTTTGTATTGATTAAATCGGTTGCGATCAAAAGATAAAAAAAACCCAATGTAATCGCAGAAACCAGATCTGCTGCCCAGCTGTAGCATATACTACTGAACGATGTGATTTCAGCTACAGAGAGTGCTTTTTATGAATGAACTTCAGCTCACCTTGTGTGGACTCGGTTTCCCTTTCACTCTCTGTGCAGAGGGACAGTGTCCTGACAGAACCGTGTCTATCTTCTCACACACCTTATCCTCAGTCACATTCTGATTAGAAGTGTTGATCAGGGATTGTAAAATGTATAACGTATATTAGTAACACACACACACACACTTGGTATTAGGTTCCAGTAGTGAAGCAGGCTTTGAGGAACGTTACCTGAGCCCAAAAAGTGATGGCATCTATTACATGAGTGACGAGGACCAGCTCCACTAAATTATTACAGAATCAGAAAAAAGGGCATTAATAAACACGTGCTATAACGCGTGCTTGAGTTAAACCTGGCTGGTGACCGCTAGCTAACTTGTTTACATCACTTACTTTTGGCAATGTCGCCGTCACTGGTTAGTTCCATAGGACCTGCAACCAACATCACGACCAGATAACAAGTAAACAAATTATTAACGCCTTTTTGGTCTATAATTAAAAGGGCCGAATAGTTTCTTACTTCTTAAGTCAGTATGACGCTCTTCGCAGTTATTAGACACTCCGTCAGAAAATCCCACTAAAACCCCAATCAGTAAACTCAAGTGTGGCCTATGAAGGGCACTTGAACAGAGCATCTTCATAGTGACTCTCTGTAGTGCGCTGACTACAGGAAACAACTCAAATCAAGCGATAATGTTCGCATAACTAGTTTAAAACTCCTAAAAGTGGGTTGTGCATCCAGTTATGTTTGTTATTTGTCCGTTAGCCATTATTATCGTTAATTATACAGCCATTTTATTACCCTATTAAATTGCTGGAAAATGATCAGAAAAGTGACTTAAGTGAGACTTTAAGAGAACAAAGCGGTGGACGGTGTTTTATTTCGTTTTAATTGACCATATGCTAGAAATATAAACGTTTAAAGTGGAGCTGCGTCCGAAATCACACACTTCCATACTATATACAGTAGTAAGCGAGGCGAATAGTATGTCCGAATTCTTAGTATGGAAAAACAGTGCGCATAAAGTTCCCGTATGACCCACTACTTCTGCTGGAATGTTAATGTGCACATACAATAGACACTTATATCCCATGAGCCCACGGGAGAAACGACCAGTGCTATGTGAAAATGCTGAAAGGTGGCCATGCGGAACTTTCCAGTGCTTCAAGAAAAAAAATAAATTAATATTTGCTGTTGTGACAACAAATGTCATGTGACAATATCAACATGGCGGTGTAGTTTGTCAAAACTTCATTCATACTATGGAAATCCATTTTATACAGAACATACTTTTTTTTACCGTCGGGAAGTATGTACTAACTCAAATGTATTATGCACTTAAGTAGTACATAAGCAATTTTAAATGTTGTATGTGATTGCAGGTGGTGGTTTATTAACATCGAAGTATTATTAATATACTTATTATTATTTGAAATTACAGGAGGTTTTACGCAGAGAGAGAGGTGATGCAGAGAGAGAGAGAAGTGATGCAGTTTACTGCTGATGTAGTAATAATTTTTAAAGAAAACATATTAAACTGCGCTAGCACAGGGGTTACAGTGATGCACTGATAATTAGAAGATTGTGAGTTCAATTCCCCAAATCACCAAGCTGCCACTGCTGGTCCCTTCAGCAAGGTTTCTAACCCTCACCTGCTTAGCTGGATAAAAAATGACAGAAATGTAAGTGTGTGATGATTAGATAAGAGGCATTTCAATAGAATAAAAAACTTAACTAAAAAAAACTAAATTAAATCTTTTAAATAAGGAACATACTGAGTTTTAGAATGATACTAAGAATTTTTTTTTTTTTACTTCTGTTTTTGACAGAACAGTACCGAAATAAACAAGCATTTTTATTTCTAATCATGATACAGTACAGAATGATATTTTACTGTCCATGCTTCTCGCCTGAAATTAACATAAGCAATCTTGTGGTGTGGCAGAAAACGAAAACCCTGCATTGGTAAACGTATAGGTGTAAGTTTTTTTATTGGACTGACACAGATGCTGACACTTCTGAACATCTTAGACAAATTTAATTCTAGCAACAATAACACAAGTTTTTTTTTCCACATCTGTTAATGTGACACATCTACCATAAAATGAATGTGTATACTACAGAAACAATACTGTACATTAAAACTAGTTTCTCTACAGCTAGCACTACTGCGTTGTTGTTTTAGGGTTGTTGCTAATAGTCATTGAGCTCTCTGGATCTCTTAACCATACTGCAGGGCAGAGAGGAGCAGAAAACAAAGCCTGAAACCTGCAGCAGAGCTGGACCTTAAAGTCAGACACCGAGAAAAATGACAGCCACCCTCTGTCATGGTCCAAAAACACACCAATCTTTCCAGGGGGGTTCTGAGAGATCAGGCTCATCTCCTTGTTATGCAAGGCAAAGAATCCAGTGTCGGATTGTTTTGGGATATTTTTATCATCTGTTAACTCCCTCGCTTCTTCTGCTACATTTTCTGCCAAAGGTTGATTTTCTTCTGGTTTATGCTCGTCGTTCAGAAGACTTTCCTGGTTCTTTTTTTCAGGATATGATTCCAGTTTGAAGTTATTTGATTCCTGATCGGCCACACTGAGCTTTACAGCACCTTCTTTAGACAGTGACTTTGGCAACATTATGTCCCAACCCTTTGGTCCTTTTACATTGGTTGTCATCTTGTCAGAATCCTTGTTGTGCTGTTTGTTCTGCCACCTGACACACCACGATTTGCTGTCTTGGCCCAAGCTTTGGTACAAATTTTGACTGTTTTTGTAAGTCACACCCACAGCCCAGTTGCAGTATTTGTCCAATGGTGGCTGAACCTCCCAGTAGTGCTGCCCACTGCTGAAGTATTGAGAGCACAGCACCCTAAAGCCCATCTCACTGTTGACCTGGTAGTCCCTCCATGTTTGGAGCCCACTGTGCTCCACTGTAGCAGTCAGACCATCTTTAGAGTGGAACACAGAGGCACTAGCAGTGACTGGATCGAAGTTTACCTCACTGGAATCTACATGGCAAAGAACATAATCATTCAAATAATCTGCAAGTTTAAAAAGTACGACTTACTGAAATAAGCAATGTTCATTCACAAACTGATTCTCGGAGGAAAACAAACTTATAATGAGTCGGAAATGTTTGAGGTTTTTATTCCTAAGTTACTAAAAATTCAATACAATCATGCCTGTTGTATTTCCATAATAAAACCTACATTTCAAAAGATTGCCACGTCGATTGCTGTGGCCGCTGACAACTTTGAAGTCATCTGATGTCAAATCTGTAACAGAAACAAAAGCACACACTGTGATCCCCACCCAGAAATGTAAACGCTACTTCACTGTCTAAGCCAAGGATGTCAGACTCAAAGAGGTGGGTAGAGTAGCCAAAGATTTTATTTAAGTACAAGTAAAATTAAATAAGTTACTATAAACTACATAAGTATTAATGTTTAAAGTTACTTGAGTAATAAAGTATAGATAATTCGATTACTCAAGTAGTGTTACTCTGGATATGATTAAATAAAGGGAAAATCCTGTATCCATTAAAAAGACTAACGATTGATTACATAAACTACATGGAAAAATATATATATAAAAAAGAAGTTAATGTGTAATATTGTATAATAACTTACAGTACGGTTAAAGTGCCCATAGCTGCAGAATCACTCTCAAATAGTCATTATTTACATTTACAGCATTTAGCAGACGCTCTTATCCAGAGCCACTTACATTTATCTCTTTTGTACAACTGAGCAATCAGGGGCTTAAGGGCCTTGCTCAGGGACACAGCAGTGGTGGCTTGGCAGTGTTATCTTAACGACCAAGCCACCTATTCCCATTATTAATGAACTTACAGCAACATTTTTCCTAGGTTGGAACTAGAATTCCTGTACACTGATATCTAAACTTGTTTAGCTCCTATAAAAGGCATCATATTATGTAACTGTTCTTTTTAACCCTTGATGTAAAAATTAATTGGATGCGAGTCTATGGGTGTCCTGTTTTCACTGTTATCCTCGCTTCTTTTCCTTTTTCGGTCATTATTTTCAGAACTGAGAATGCTTTAAAATATTAGCGGGTTTCACATACGTACTGCGGACTATTACAAGACTTATGATCTCATTATAAGTAACATGATGGAAACTAATTATTTAAACCACATTTTAATCATTAACATTTTAGTAACAAAAATGCCATCAAATGTAGTGAATTAAAAGTAAATTTCCGTATTTAAATATGACCCTGAGTAAGAGTAAAAGTAAGGTCAGTTAAAACTATTTTTAAAAGTACATTTTTCCCAAAAATCTACACATATATGTAACACAATAAATAAATGTAACACATTACAGCCCAAATCTGCAGACTCATTAAGATAAATGGGTTTTTATACACTTAGTTTTTAATAGGAACACCTGTAAATCTACTGAATGTACGGATAAAAATCAGCACAGGTCAACACAGCAGGTCAACACCTTAACCATTGTGCTACCACCTCCCATACAGTTAGTTGGGTCAGAATTTGATGCCAACAGCATGAATCTATGTATCCAACCTGTCTTGTGTTATCATCTAAAATTTGCCACAGACTACTTAAGTATTGGTGCTGACCATGTGAACTATTTTATTGCCATCATTTACAGCATAATTATATACGGATGTCACAATGCATAATTCGTTCACTTGGGGACCTTCCCAGTCAGTATGATCAGATACAGATTTTTATAAACTCTTACAATGCAATTATTTTATTCGACATTTTATACTTAGGTACCGTTTCCTTTAATGAATGGATTTCACATGTTAAAAACATTCGAGATATTGGTGCATGCTCAGTGCCTAACTGCACTTCTGTGTTGTGAATTGCTCTTATTTTATAGCATTATAGTCAGGAGCTAAAATTGACATTTGGCAGCAACCAACATTGCTGTGAATTCTCTAAATCAGTTATTTTGATAAGATCTTTTTATTGTCATGAAATCACATACCGGTAGCATATTTTTTCAGTAATACTGTAAAGTTTATGTCGTTTATTTTTCTGACCTATGTTGTCCCCTAGTGGAATGAGAGAGACACACAATGTTTCTCTAGCAAATGTAGATTACACTGTGATCAGCTGAATGCTTACAGTAAATGTGTTTAAAGCCCACAGAAAGCCTTGCCTTCGTCTTGTAATTCCTCTCTTCTGTGCAGCATGTCACTGAGCTGAGTTTCCATACTACTGTTAAGCTTCTGAAGATCCAGTATCATCCTCTCCACAGCTTGGCCATTCAGCACAACATCCTGCAGCTGGCCAACCTCTCGAGGCAGTGATGGTAGTGGCTATAAGAAGAGCAGAATCTAATTAATTTGGAACATATCTTTTTCTTTTTTAAACAGTAGTCACATACTAACCAGTAGAAAGTTGAAGTAGGATTGATTGTTTCTGAACTCATCAAGTGTATCCATGACTAATGATATGGAAAGCAAATGATTGTTCAACCTTTTCTCCTGTTGTTCTATTTTTTGAAGTGCTCCTATTTTCTCTTCCTCTATAAAGGATATGTCTCTGTTCTGGGCAAGGGTGATGGTGTTTATCAGCGCTTCAAAGCAAAGCTGCACATCTGTAATCATCTTTTCTGCAGCATCCTAAGGATATATAAACAAAAATATAAACAAAATCTATCAAATATAAACGAAATCAAATCAAATAAAAGCTAGCAAGGTAAACCAAATGATAAACTTTCACATTATTATTTAACTCTGAAATTAATCCACAAATCACATGTGTTCTAAATTGTAGTGCAGTCAAATATAATCTCATCAGGACCAACCGGCCTTCCTCTTTTCATCCTCTTTAAAGCCATGCTAACTTCATATGAAGTAATCTTTTGAACTTTCTCCTGCTCCACACTGTTTACCTCGTCTACCTTTTTCTTCCTCTTATGCTCCTCATTCATCAACATTTGAAATCACTATCCATAAAAATATTTGCCAATATTTTCTTGTCAGACTTTCACACATCCATCCATCCATTCATCAATCCATCCATTCTTTGCAAAATTCTCCAATCTTTGTGTTTTGGTCCATACTTTTATAGCAAATCTACTGTTCATCATATGCAATGCTATGAAAAGGGTCTGCATCTTACCATTATACCTTCTGACATTGCATCCAAAGCAGCCAAGAGTTCATTAGTGGCATCCTTTCTGTGCTGAGCTTCTGCTTTAACTGGCTCGATTGCAGCCTGAATAAATGTGTTAAAATAGACAGCATGTTATAGTAAAGAAATAAACTTGAAATAGACTTAAATGGTGCTATATAAAATGACAGGGGGCATAAAAATCATAACAACAATTTAATCTATGAATTATGGTTAACATGAATTTGTGTTTATTTTAATTTTAGGACTGTCAGGCTCAAATTCGTGTATCTTACACAGTACTTGTTTATAATATTGATACTTGTTTACTAAAATTTTATCATTTTATGTAGTAGCTTAATAAAACTTTAGTTAATAAGGATTCTGTAAGTGTATTGCACACACAGCATTTTTTTTGGCCTGACATTAAAATTAAAGCGCCATGCTCTGTAAAACCTAGTTAATTAAGTCATGTTTTAGCAGTTGGTTTATTATCTTCACTTACACTTATGCTTCTAATATTCCAGCTCACCTTCCATTCCATCCTCATGTCTTCCAGTAAGCGTGTGTTGCACTTGCGATGCTTGGCTGTACACTGCCAGCAGATGGCAGTGCCGTGGTTCATGCAGAACAACTCATGCACTTTGTTGTGCTTCTTGCACAGCAGATCCTTGATGTTTGAAACCGGAGTGCACAGGCAGTGTTTGGCTAGCATTTGGCTATTAATGTGGGGTGTGACATGCACACTGCAAAAGTTTGACAGGCACGTCACACAGGTTTTAACTGCTGACAGCTCCCTTCCCTCCTCACAGACGTCACATTTGATCGTTTCTTTATCTGGAGTCAAGCCGTCCGTAGGCTCTGGCCACACCTTTTTAACATGCTCCATGATAGCGCAGAGGATGGTGTTACTCTTTAGGTCTGGCTTTGAGAGAAATTTTCTGCAGCAGTAGGGGCAGGAAACAGATGTTCGGGCCAACTTCCAGTGATTACTGATGCACTTCATACAAAAGTTGTGCCCACATGGTATAGTCACTGGATCACTGAGGAGTGTGTGGCAGATGGCGCACAGTAGCTCATCCTCTGGGAGAAGCATCGGTATAAGGGGCGGCTTGGTGGCCATCTCTGTTTTTTTTTTTGTCAAAAGGCCAACTGGTAGAAAGCTATGGTGATAGTATGGAGGTAAAATTGTGAAACATTTTACAACAGTAGGACTGATAAATGTCCTTTGTAGTTCCAGCCCTTAAATGATCAGACAACCCCTGTCACTTTGACCTGTATGTAACACAGCGTACTGACGAATAGACTGGTACAAAAAAAGCACATTTTGGTTTTAATGGAGGTTAGTAATAAGACAGAGAATTAATAAGCTGCTGTTCTTTACAGTGGAAGATCGTAGTAATATCATATGCTGAGTGACACAGTGACAAAAAAGCTTACATAACAATGCAAAAAAGCCTTTTCATGAAAAATCCCAAATGCGCTTTAAATCGTTATACTCAGCTATAATTGTTATACTCAGTTAATATAGCTTTATTATTTACATGGTCTTCAAACCGAAGGTGTAAGGATTGTATTGAAATATGGCATATGATAATACTCAAAAAAATGACATCACAGCATGCAAAAATACTAACTTATACTCTGGCAAAACTGTTCTATAGCAGAGTTTAAAGTGTTAATAAAGATCCTTAAAACTGGCCATAAAACTGATGCATTCTACCCCTACAGCTTTTTTATAACCTGTCGGCAGGTATGCTAATGTCCCCAAGTGTAAATGAGTGTATGCCTGTTCTGAGAAGGACTAGCATCTCAATTAGGGCATGTTCTTCTCTTATATTCCTGAGAAAGGCAGCACGACATTCTGCTTTTTAATCTCTTAAGCAGTTTTACTGCAGTTTGTTTGGGCTGATTTATTTCTCTGTTTATCTCAGTTACAGTATGTGTACTCACTCTCTCTCTCTCTCTCTCTCTCTCTCTCTCTCTCTCTCTCTCTCTCTCTCTCAATTTTATACAATTTAATGGAACAAATACTAAAGTTTATATTTGTAGATGTGGGTCAGTGCTTCTGATAGTGTTTAGTCCAGCAGAGAAGACATTGCTGGCCCTGACTGCACACCACTGGTAAACAGTATCCAGGTTAGTCTTTTGCAAATATATAGTAATGCTTTATTTTCCTTTTTCATCCAGTTTCCAGAAAAAAAGGTAAAAAAAAAATCTATCACAATTAAATCTGCAAAGAATCATTCCGATCTTTAAGGACGGCTTGACTGGTCCTATCCTTTCTTAGGGTTCAAGGCAGGTGTGGATCAAAACTCATCGTTCTGAGGTGATGAAGCTCTTATTAATGTCAGAACAGCTCAGTCATTCGCCGGCAGCAGAACAGATCTACTGTATATCTTTCTCAGTTATCCAAACTAACTTAAAAAAAAAAAAACATTAAAGATGTTTTAGACTCATTGTATTCTTAAACTGTGATCTGGTCAACCGGTATTGATTCCAGTATTCAAAGGACCAGTATTCACTGATGAAGGCTACTGTAAATATAGAAGATTTATCTGAAGATCCCTTGTAGAATAAGTCTGATTATTATTATACCATACAACCATAAAATAACGTTAATCGTTTACCTTATGAAATGATCTGATTAGACTATTATCCTGCCAGAACTCTTAATTTATCTGGTTTACCTTACCAAAGTGCTGAAACCATCGGGTGCCTCCGCTCCTGTCCGGTCAGCAGATCAGTTCCTTCTAAACTCGTGATTTTCACGCCCATTTTCAGCAAACCGAAACTTCAGCTGTGCCACAAATTCATTTACGCTGAAACGAAAGCACTTTTTTTTTTGCTGGGTGAATCAGCAGATGATGTCGTAGACCGACTTCGGGTTTAGTCTTACGCTCTGACTGTAATATTAATATTAGTCCGATACACCTGTAGAGGTAAGACATTGTTTATATTTATATTTCTATATCTATATCTATATATATCTGGCTGCGGGCTTGTGTTTTTATTTGAACCGGAAGTCGATAGCAAAATAGCTAACCGGACACTGGGACGGAGCGGAGCAGAGAAGAGCAGAGAAGCTTTGCTTCTGTGGCGTTTTGACTAGTTTAAGCCTGCGCACCATTGAAAAATAAGGTTAGCCATAGCCAGTTAGCATGGAAGAGAAAAGGAAAGTGCTAGTCTGCTAACTGGCTTTCTCTCCCCCTCAGGGTGCGCGCGCGCGCCTTAAACTGAACTCTATTATTTCTACCGCAGGCTTTTATTCAGTTTGCTAACTAGCTAACAAAAACATTTTATACTGACAAGTGATAAAGCGTAGATTAAGTTAAGTTAGTTAAAACGTGACTAAATACAGGTACCCTTACAATATACGTCGAAAGAATGATATTGGTGATATTCTGTTGCTCTGAACGAGTGTGACAGGTTGTCATTTCGTACAATGGAAGTTGAATAGTACGCGTAAGAAGCGAGTGATTAAAGGCAAGAAAAATAAAATTTACCTAAAACTAAAAAAAAAAAGAAGGGGAAAAGAGTTTGTTTTGGAGTAAGAGACCTAAATAAAACCCATATGGCACTTAATAATGCTGTAATTTTAATGAAAATAAATAAATCATGTTATTTAAAATATTTTGTGTGCTAAAAGTGTGGACGAACAACGCATCGATTTATGCAGGAATCCAAGAGATTCAGTTCACATCGTAGATCAGGATGAAGTAAAAGTGTAACAGTAGCGCGGTCAGTGAAGAAGATCAGCCAGTTTTATAATATTTCACACCTAAAACAGTCTCCAAGGTTTCCTCCGGATAGATTCTCATATCACAGCATGTCACTTTCAAAGAAAGTGGCATTAAATATAATTTTGAAACAAAATTTCGCAATTCGGACGTAACCCCAGGGATAATTTCCCCGTCTTTCAAAATCCCCCAGTTCCTGGCAAACATCCAACTCTTTCAGAGGTTGCTTCAGTCCAAATTGTGCTACAATAATAATTTAATGGCTTATGTATTTTTATAGCCATGTGATGATTTGTTGTAGTTGAAACGACTTTTGTTTTCTCGCCGCTAAAGAAGAACTAACTGGTGCAACCTTAGATATATTTTACTGTCCTGTTTAAGCCAGTGACAAAAATAGTAGAAGTAGGAATTAGAAGTTAGAAGTAGGAATTAATAACGATATTTGTTTTTTTTAACCTTTGAACAGCTGGACATAAACATCATTTTAACATTAATATTTTAGAAAAATGCTATTTAAAAACATTCTAATGTAAAGTATTTTTGGCCATTTTATCAGAGTTTTTAAATAGTTTTCGATACTTTTACTGCTGTAGTCTTTAATGTCCTGAAGGCTGACACATCTGTAGTCTTTTGACCAAATCCAATTTTGCAACAAGCTGCAACTTCGGTTGACCTACAAAAGTACCGTATGTTATAGGAGGAAATTTGCTGGCATGGTTTAAGGCTTATTTGTGGGTTTAGAGGAAAGAATCACTATAAACACAAATATGCTCTGACTGCAGATTTCCATGCTGGAATACTGTTGTGTCTTGTGTTCCATACTGTTGTGTCTTGTGGAGTGTCCCTGCCAAACACAGGGAACGAGTGCTTATTAAATAGATGAGTATAAAGATTTAGTTTAGCATATGCTGTAGCCTTTACAGAAAGTAACCAGATGTGGTGTCTTGTGTGTTTTGTGTTGTGTTTGTAAGTCACAAAGCAAAGAAAAATTACTAAATGTACATTTATATCACCAGAACATCAGAGAATACCCCTGTTTCTATAATTAAGACATTTCTTTTCCAGGATGAAGTGCCCGACCTGTAGTCATGTTGCTGTGGAAAAAACAGCAAAGTTCTGCAGCCAGTGCGGAACTGTACTCACAGCTAAAATCCCAGATAAAACCCAAGGTAAGTTATTCAAAGAGAAATCGAGCCTATGAAAGAACGCGTTTAGCCGAATCGTGATAAAAGTACTGCAGTTAATCTGTCTATGGTTTGTTTATTATTTTATCTAACCAAATATCAGACGAGACTGCACAGTCTGCAGTCATTTCACAGACAGCTGATGCAGAAATGACGACAGAAACAAAACCAGACCCCCCAGTCTTGGACAATCGTCTAAAAGCTGAGTCTCCTAAAAGACCAAATGACAACAGCCCGAATGTTAAAAAAAAGGTACTTATGCAATTAGACTCACACACATATGACAGTACTCATATTTATCTATTCATCCATTTATCCATCCATCCATCCATCCATCCATCTATCTATCTATCTATCTATCTATGTATCTATCTATTATGGCTGTGCGAACATATCTGATTGTTACTGATATTGTGATTGTGATTTACGATTGCGATTCAGATTCAATAGTTTGCATCACACTCTTTATAGATTCCTTAATTCCTTGTAGTCCATCAGATGCCTTTTTACCAAATAGATAGTTCACTTCTTGCTGCTATTATGCAGTCAGTGCTGCCTAAATGCATTTCAGTTAAAAAAAAAATTTTTTTTTTAGTTAAATTTTTTTTTTTATATTTCCATCAAACAAAATATATTTTTCTTCTAATGCAAACCGCTGCCAGTTAAAATAGCTACATTATCAGTAGTTCTGCACAGGTCTTTAGCTTGAAGTCAACACTAATATAGCGCACAGTAAAACTAAGATGGTTCAGTCGTCCAGCTAACGTCTGTTGTTATAACGTAATATTTTTGTTTGGTGTCTGTCACAAAACTTAATTAATCCCATATTACAGACGTGCTGTTCTTTTCATGGTATTAATTGTCCAAATGATCCCGCCTACTAAAGGAGAGAGTGTAGCCAGGCAGTATAGAATGGTGGTGTGTAGGATGAAGATGTTGGTCTGGAAGAAGAAAAGATTGAAGGTAGAGAAGAAAACCAAGTAGTGAGAGCTGAAAAAGAAATAATTTAGACAGGAGTTGAGTCAGTTAGTGTTTCTAGATAAATGGCAAACTACAGCAGAAGTGATCAGGGAGACAGGAAGAAAGGTGCTTGGCGTTTACATAAGAGTAGAAAAGAAGATACCGAGACTTGGTGGTGAAATGAGGAAGTTCAGGATAGTATACAAAGAAAGAGGTTGGCCAAGAAGAAGTGGTACATGGAAAGGACCGAGGAAAGTAGACAGAAATATCAGGATTTGCGGCACGGAGTGAAGAGGGAAGTGGCTAAGACCAAGCAGAAGGCATATGATGAGTACACTAGGTTAGACACTAGAAAAGGAGAGAAGGACTTGTACAGGTTTGCAAGGCAGGGGGATCGAGATCGGAAGGATGTGCAGCAGGCTAGGGTTGTTAAGGATTAAAATGGAAAGATGCTCACAAGTCAGGCGAGTGTACAAAGAAGATGGAAGGAGTACTTTGATTAAGTGTTGATGAATGAGGAAAAAGAGAGGAAGAAAAGCGTAGAAGAGGTAAACAATATGGAGCATCAGGGATCACCTCTGAGCCCCTTCTGTGGTAATGGATCGGTTTACAGGCGAGGTCCGACAGGAATCTCCTTGAACAATGACTTTTGCAGATGACATTGTGATCTATAGTGAGAGCAGGGAGCAGGTGGAGGAAAACCTGGAGAGGTGGAGGTTTGCTCTGGAGAGAAGAGGAATGAAAGTCAGTCGTAGCAAGACAGACTACATGTGTTTGAATAAAAGAAAGGGAAGTGAAACAGAGCAATGGAGAATGTGTAAAAGAGGTGAAGAAGTGAGTACAGGCAGGTTGGAATGGGTGAGGAAACATGTCAGGAGTGATGTGTGACAGGATAATATATCAGCTAGAATTAAGGGGAAGCTGTACAGTGGCGAGACAAGCTATGATGTATGGTTTAGAGACAGTGGAGCTAAGGAAGAGACAGGTGGCGGAGCTGGAAGTAGCAGATCTTAGGATGTTGAGATTTTCTTTGGGAGTGAAGAGGTTGGACAGGATTTGGAACGAGTTCACCAGGGAGGCGGCTCATGTTAGATACTTTTGGGGAGAAAGTGAGGGAAGAAAGGTTAAGGTGGTTTGGACATGTACAGAGGAGGGATAGTGAATATATTGGTAGAAGGATGTTGGCAATAAAGCTACCAAGCAGAAGGCAAAGAGGAAGACCAAAGAGGAGGTATATGGATGTGATAAACGAGGACATGTTAGTGTGTGTGAGGGAAGAGGATGTAGAGAGTGTGTGTGCGTGTGTAGGAGGGAAAAAAAAGGGGAAAAAACTTTGCAAATTGGCTGAGAGGTTGAAAACCGCTTCAGTGGGATCAGTTAAAGTAATGGCGCATTTTATTGTCAGTAACATTAACAGCATTATTACGGGGGGATAATTAATCTGTCATACTACTTGTTACTGTAAAAAAATGCCCTTAGTAATGTTGTTTATTTAGAATATCGTTATACCCATTACTTATCTTGAGACATAAGAAGTGTTTGGTTTGTGCCACACAGAACTTTGAGTTTTGGCCAGAAAGCTCTATTTTGGTCTTATCTCATACAGACCAGAATAATGCAGGGCTCTTAATATGGTTCACTGGTTCACCATTTCTCCTCTTGCAACTGCTGACTGGATGGTGTGGTGGACCTTTCACTTGCTGAATAATAATCCAACTGCTCTGACTTTTGTACCCTTTGCGTGATCTGTTTTTTAAAAAAACAAAAACATTTAAACATCTGTGCAATTCTCTTTAGTCCTTATTTTCCTTCACATTTACAGCCTGACCAGTTATTCTCTATCAGTGGGTTATTTATCCAGAAATTATGAGTGAATGATTAATTATTCAGAGGAGGATACCAATGGTAAAGTAACTGTATTCTCGTTAAGGCAATTTCTTTCATCTGTGTAACCTGCCAGCTTCGTTATCACAAGAATAAAAAGATTTACGCGAGCAGATGTACATATTTATTTTTCTGTGTCACCTACCAATAATTGATTTTGAGTTTTGGTGTTCTAAAATAAAATATCCATAAGAGTGACATTTCAGTCTACTATTTATATTTTCCTAATATGATAGACTAGAGTCAGTGGTCTGAATACTGAATACTGAATACTTTTTAAACAAAATATTTACATTGCAGTCTTAATTTTGATAAAAATTAATTTACAGAAAAAAAAGAAAAAGAAAAAAAGGAAAGTGTCAGAGAAAGATAGCAGTGACAAGGGCAGCGGGCCTGTTTCGTTGACCTCTGACCTTTCAGACATCTCCCTGACTGATAAAGACATGGGAAGGACACAGGAGGAACCCATGTCCTCTGACAGTGAGGAATCAGTGTGTCCTATGGATGAGTCTCCTGACTTGGCTAGAAGTCTGAACAGCATTTCTTCTGGATTATCTTCTGACAACACATCAAAAGAAAAAAAGAATAATCCTATGATGGTGGAGAGACCTGCATTACCTGATTCACATGCCAGTGAAAACCTGGCTTCAGGAGAAGAAGGCAAGATGAGTTGTCCTGGAGTAATGCAAGAGCAAAAATCACAATGTGATGAAAAGGCCACTCACCTGGACAGTGATGGCTCACTGCCAAACGCCCCAGAAACACTGAAACAAGAACAGGCGCCTGACCCAAAGAAACCCAAGCATAGGGTTCAGAAAGATGAATTTAAGACAAGTCAAAAAGATAAATCTAACAGGACACCAAGCCAAGAGGATGAATCCAAAAAACCACCAAGTCAGAAAGATGAATCCAAAAAACCACCAAGTCAGAAAGATGAATCCAAAAAACCACCAAGTCAGAAAGATGAATCCAAAAAACCACCAAGTCAGAAAGATGAATCCAAAAAACCACCAAGTCAGAAAGATGAATCCAAAAAACCACCAAGTCAGAAAGATGAATCCAAAAAACCACCAAGTCAGAAAGATGAATCCAAAAAACCACCAAGTCAGAAAGATGCATCTAACAAGACACAAAGCCAGAAAAAAACATCTAATAATACACAAAGCCAGAAAGATGAATCTGCTGAAACACAGCCCATTTTGGATCAGAATGCCAATGTTGATCAATCTGCAAAAGCCTCAGCTGGACCTGGCACACAGAAAAACCAGGAAGTATACAAATCTAGAATGGTGTTTGGACCACAGAGCAGAACTGAGGTAATATTTATTTATGTTTAATGTGATGTAAAAATTAAAATGCACTGAATGATGAATCACATACAAACTATTTATTTTACTATGCACAGGTGGAAAGTCTAAGCTCCAGTGTTGATCCACAGCCACTGGAAACGTGTCAGCCTGTGCAGTCTGCACGTGAGAAAGGAGATGCTTTAAGTAGCCAGAAAAGTCCAGAGAATAGAAGAAAACAAAAAAGAGAGGAGAGAGATACCAAAAAAGATTCTACTCCAGAGAGGTGCCTAGAATTCAGAATGTCTAATAAAAGTAGTAGATAGTCACCTGTATGCTTTTTCTACGCTAGTTTATTAATTTATCTTCCAATAATTTGCAGAATTCCCACTTCAACTCAGCAGGTTTCCGCCAGTGAGAGACTCACCATTTACTTTCATGCAGTCTTGTCAAAGGATTTTAAGTTCGACCCTGATGAAGACCGCGTATTTATTAGAGCTGGTCCTCAAATTTGTGACTGGGAAACTAACCTAGTGGAGCTGAGTGTGACACGGTAACAATAAAATCTTTCTTAAAGTGTAGCTTCTGTGTTCAAAGCTATGCTGGGAATTACTATAGAAATAACAGGTGTATGATTTCAGGGATCTTAATGAACATGGACTTCTAGTGGAAGGAAGTCTGGTGTCTACCAAAGACAAAGCGGAAGCTGTCTCAATACCCTACAAGTACGTGGTGTACAAGAAAAAAAAGAACAAATATGAGTATGAGTATATCTACAAATTGGATACAAATAAAACCACAAACAGATGTCTATTTGTTAAAAGACTTCTACTTAATGCAGAAGGTGAGTAGACTCTTTTATTTGCAGGTGTTTAAGTGAGGATACTTTGAATGTTCTAGTTAGTTTATTCCATTTTATGACGGTTTGAACCATACGATTTTTTTTATAATAATTTAAGCTGTTTATATAAACGAAAATGTAAACGGACATTATTCTGTTACACTGTGGAAATACAATACATATAAAAAAGGGCTAAATATTGTTCATTTTTAGCATTAATAAATTGATTCTGATGCCGGCTGTATTTAAATACTTTAAACATTTGTATTGTATAATTTAATAGGTTTTATTTGGTTAAGCCTAGACAAAATGTTCTATTTAACTGTTTAGTCGAATTATCATATGTACAGTATATTGATATTGGGGTGCACATAAAAATCAAATAATAAGGTTTGTATACAAGGTCTGATCTGTTTATGTATTATAGGAGAATGGCATCAGTATGATGACATCATCTGCCAAGAACCATCTAAAAACGTGTTTAAACGTTTGAAAGAAAACTTTTGGCCTGAACAAAGGAAAAGTGTAATTGAAGGAAGGGAGATTGCAGGGCGAGTTATGCTTGAGACAATCTTTGATTTTCTCAGAAGCTGGACTGACATCAATCTCAGAAACTTTATCTTCCAGCTTAAGCAGTTCCATCACATCTATGGAAACCCCTTTGTGTTTGAGGAGAAGGAAGAAAAGTGGTTAAATTTGAATTACACTGAGAAAGATGTAAGTATCTCTTATCTAATTACGCTTCAGGTACATCATCTTCTCTGCTTAACCAGAAGTATGGATACCATGGATTTGCCCTTTTTTATTTTAGGTTAGTAAACTTCTAAAGAACTTTATCATGGATCACATCACACCAGAACTGCATAAAGATGGCTTATCCAAAAAAAGTGAATATATTAATGTACCCCTGAAGGCTGCCATCATTACATTGTACTTGTGGAAGCAATATGAACTTCGCCTGGAATTTGGGGAACTTAATCGTCTTTGCTCTGCCCTTTGCCTGCCGAATTTGCCTAAAAATGAGTTTATACCCTTTTGGACCAACATTCGGAAGTCATTTTTTTGCTTAAAAAAGTAGGTGCACTTTAAGTCTCCACAGGTTTAATTGTGCGGATCATAATTTTCTTTTAGATCAAAACACATTTAGCCAAAACTTTTTACATTTAATTTACACCACATATAAGTACATTTATCATAAGAATTAATTGCACATGTCTGTTGTTGCTAATTTAGCCAATGTAAGTTTTTTTTTTTTTTTTAAACCCACAACGATTAAGAAATACACCTTATTTAATTTTATTATTCATAAATTCAAGCATTTCAGGCTGCAAAAATATAGAAGGACTTGTAGAATTTCCTTTTTTCTTATATTATATATAGATAATTATTGACTATTTTACAATTTTGTGAATGATTTCCAGTTTTGTTTTTGCAATTAGTCCTGACAGTGCCATAGATAATTAACTCATTGTGTTTTATTAGGCCAGGAGTCAATGGTGTGTGTTCCGAATTTACACTCTAAAAATGCTAATATGTCATTACTCAGTATGTGTTGAGTAAGAATTTAAAAATGTACAGATTATGAACGAGAATAAATATTTATATATATATTCAAAAGAATCTATATGTAAATATCCTGTCCTAAAACATCCTAATTCTATCTGCCTAGCTTGCCTGACACCCTGGTGGATCTAATTAACACAGTGAAAGGACAAGGAATGACTCGATGGGTTGTTGCTATTCCACTTCTGCATCTGCTTAAAGGAATTTCAAATCCATTTGAACCCATTTCACTTACAGCAAACACTAAAAATGAACAGGCATGGGTTGGATTACAAGGACTAAAATCGTGCTCTACAAAGCCGGTAACTTCAGAAGGCAGAAGGTATTGTTTCATAGCTTTTGTGACATACTCTGCTTAACCACCACTTATTCACTTAATGTGTTACTTGTTTAAAAATCTGTCCGACAATAAATCAATGAATGCCTACTTAACATTTTATTAGGAAGTAGGCACGTGACAGTAGGTATTGAGTTTCTATGCTGCAATTAACTGATTAAGCTTTTCTTCTGGTATATTACATAAAAAATACAGATTAAAAACATAAACCAGCTCCAGTGATTTGTATGTAGAAAGAACTTTAAATAGTTTAAATAACAGGTAGTTCATCAAACATTTAAATACATATAAATAAAACAAACTCTTAACTTGTATTTAACAGAAGGTGCAACTGCAAATAAAAACTTTTTTGTTTTAAATATATTTAAGAGCAAAAGAACACAATAATCTACAAACCCGATTCCAAAAAAGTTGGGACACTGTACAAATTGTGAATAAAAACAGAATGCAATGATGTGGAAGTTTCAAATTTCAATATTTTATTCAGAATACAACATAGATGACATATCAAATGTTTAAACTGAGAAAATGTATCATTTTAAGGGAAAAATAAGTTGATTTTAAATTTCATGGCATCAACACATCTCAAAAAAGTTGGGACAAGGCCATGTTTACCACTGTGTGGAATCCCCTCTTCTTTTTATAACAGTCTGCAAACGTCTGGGGACTGAGGAGACAAGTTGCTTAAGTTTAGGAATAGGAATGTTGTCCCATTCTTGTCTAATACAGGCTTCTAGTTGTTCAACTGTCTTAGGTCTTCTTTGTCGCATCTTCCTCTTTATGATGCGCCAAATGTTTTCTATGGGTGAAAGATCTGGACTGCAGGCTGGCCATTTCAGTACCCGGATCCTTCTCCTACGCAGCCATGATGTTGTAATTGATGCAGTATGTGGTCTGGCATTGTCATGTTGGAAAATGCAAGGTCTTCCCTGAAAGAGACGACGTCTGGATGGGAGCATATGTTGTTCTAGAACTTGGATATACCTTTCAGCATTGATGGTGCCTTTCCAGATGTGTAGGCTGCCCATTCCACACGCACTCATGCAACCCCATACCATCAGAGATGCAGGCTTCTGAACTGAGCGCTGATAACAACTTGGGTTGTCCTTGTCCTCTTTAGTCCGGATGACATGGCGTCCCAGTTTCCCAAAAAGAACTTCAAATTTTGATTCGTCTGACCACAGAACAGTTTTCCACTTTGCCACAGTCCATTTTAAATGAGCCTTGGCCCAGAGAAAACGCCTGCGCTTCTGATCATGTTTAGATATGGCTTCTTTTTTGACCTATAGAGTTTTAGCCGGCAACGGCGAATGGCACGGTGGATTGTGTTCACTGACAATGTTTTCTGGAAGTATTCCTGAGCCCATGTTGTGATTTCCATTACAGTAGCATTCCTGTATGTGATGCAGTGCCGTCTAAGGGCCCGAAGATCACGGGCATCCAGTATGGTCTTCCGGCCTTGACCCTTACGCACAGAGATTGTTCCAGATTCTCTGAATCTTTGGATGATATTATGCACTGTAGATGATGATAACTTCAAACTCTTTGCAATTTTTCTCTGAGAAACTCCTTTCTGATATTGCGCCAATATTTTTCGCCGCAGCATTGGGGGAATTGGTGATCCTCTGCCCATCTTGACTTCTGAGAGACACTGCCACTCTGAGAGGCTCTTTTTATACCCAATCATGTTGCCAATTGACCTAATAAGTTGCAAATTGGTCCTCCAGCTGATTCTTATATGTACATTTAACTTTTCCGGCCTCTTATTGCTACCTGTCCCAACTTTTTTGGAATGTGTAGCTCTCATGAAATCCAAAATGAGCCAATATTTGGCATGACATTTCAAAATTTCTCACTTTCAACATTTGATATGTTATCTATATTTTATTCTGAATAAAATATTGAAACTTCCACTTCATTGCATTCTGTTTTTATTCACAATTTGTACAGTGTCCCAACTTTTTTGGAATCGGGTTTGTAATTTCAGGTATCTCCTCTAGTCTGCTATGTTTTGTTCTTCCAGAATTACAAAAATATGAGCATGTTTAATTTTTCTGGTTTAAGCATTGCACGCTGAGGTAAAAGTATGTGTCCCTTGGCAGTAAAAAAAAATGTAGTGGATGGTAAAGCTGTTATATGGAACACCTTCTTCACTGCTGGCCCATAGGCCAGTGGTATCGACATATCATTTTCCCTGGGCTATACGCTTGCCAACGTTCTCTTTTAGTCTGTTGTACATTCTGGGTAATTCTGTTTTTGGAAAAAAAAAACTTTACTGAGGAACTCAGTAAAGTGGAAGTATCTTTATCAGTTTTTGAAATTGTCTGTAAGGTAATTATGTAATCTTGGTCTCTAAAGGTACAAGACGCTGCTATATAACGCTTTGAGAATGCTTACTGTGTGATCACAGTCTTAAAGCATGCGTGAAGTAACATCTATTTGACAGTGATAAGTGACGAGTATGTCACGGGCGGGGTGATGTCATCAACCAGAAAATACAAAGGCAATCATCCAGCTATGGTAACTCAGGCTTCACACTGAGGTGTGTAGACAGGGATGCCAATGGTATGGCCATGTGATGAAGCCTCTCATTCCCTCGAGAAACCAAGATCACATACATAACCTTAGAGACGTTCCCCTTCGGGAACACAAGCTGTGTCAAAATGCTATGGAAACGAGATGCTCATGAAGCCAAGTCGCTGTGTTGTTGGCCTCAAAAGCGAAGACCGCTGGGCTATGTGCTGTCCCAAGCATTACGGTGCCAATGGGACCAATATTTACCTTACTCATTGGGTCTCCACCCAAGATCTCGACTGGTGTGTCATTGGCTCCATTCTGAACGTTATTCCTAATCTGCTAGATCCTATCCCAGCTGTCATTGGGTGAAAGGCAGGGTTAGACCCTAGACAGGTCAACAGTCCATTAAGGGCCACACAGAGAAACAACCACACACACTCACACTCACTTCTATGAGCAATTTGGAATTACCAATCATTCAACATACCAATCAACATACCAATCAACATGTTTTTTGACTGTTGGAGGAAACTTGGGTACCTGGAATAAACCCATGCAAGCACAGGAAGAACTTCACACAGATATGCCCCTGCAGAGAAAATTACTTATACCCTGAAATAGATTTTTGGTCATATATCCAATAGTAGTAATATCTGATGTATCTTTCAGATCCATGCTGAATCTCATGAAAACAAATCATTATCTCGTGGAAGTGGACACCCTGGTGGTTCGATCATGGATGTTCCTGTTGTCTCTTGATGAGCTGGTGGAATACTGCACTAACATTCATGTGAACCTCTTTGATGTGTTGCAGCTTTTCTATCTCAAAGCTCCAGCTGATATTTCCTACAGTGTTCCCAAAGTGAGTGTCAAAATCTCAGTTTTTAAGTGTGTTACACTTAAAAAGTAAACAATGTTTGGTTCGATTAAAACAAATGGTCTGATTGCTTGATTAGCACTGTTCATTTGAGTAATTGTGACTGCTGCCATCCTACTCCTAGTGTGCACCAAATTTTCTGAGGTCACATCTTTTTTTGATCGATTAGATATATTCTGTCCTTGTCTTGTTCATCCTGTTTGTTAATTAAACTGCACCAGAGTTCTGTTAAAACCGGGTTGAGACCCATCTTTTAAGTGGTTTCGGTCTGCTTTCAAATGAACTCTGGTCCGGTTCGATTGATCTTCGTGATTCTTTGATCTCAAAGGACAGAATGCTTAAGCATGACAACCTGGTTTATCTTATCAAAGTACCCATGTTGAAAGGCATTAGAAACGTAGTCACCTTGCAGCAATTCTTCGTTTCAGCAGAAATTGCGTTGTGAAATATATGTCACAAAAGCTGACCAATCAGGTTGTTAATGTATCACTATGCTTTTAGGTTCGGTATTCTTAGGTTCACTGTCAAAAATGCAACAGTGAACACTAAGTGGTCCAGGACCAAATGTATCATTTTCCTTTTTGGTCTGGACCAATTAAACAAAACTAACCAAACTACGAGTGTAAAGACACCCTAAGTTAACTGCTATAAAAATCTCAATTATTATTATGTAAGGATTGAAAAATAGCATGTTCAATAAACTCTACTAACAATGTTTTTTTTTTAATAAATTTATGTCTGGATTTTTTCCTCAACAATAATAGTTTGATACTTTTCCACAGAATGTGTCAGATATGCTGACATTCATCCAAAGCCAGCTTCTTGAACAAAAATACAGGTAATCAGGACTTGGTTATTAACAAAATACCACTACTTATATAGCCTGTATGAGTTTTAAGTGAATACAGGTAAGCTCTCATACTGAAATAGGAGATACTGCCACAAGAATACTTTGTGTCGCTTATATACAAGCAGAATTATTACAAGCAGAATGTCTTTTATAGGTGCTTCTCTGATGAGTATAGGAAAAGTTGCTTAGCTGCATCTGTGAGGCTGCTGGAGAAGATATGCAAAGGAGCGAGGTCTTCCTACAGCAATACAGACATTCCAGTTGCTTGCTTGAACCTTGTGGCTTCAGTTTCATACTTTTCTCAGTCGTTCCCCAAAATGGTAAGGTGTATATATAAAGTGGCAATAGCAATATAGTCAAAATACATTTAATATTTCAAAAAAATATTATTGCTTTTAAATTATACATTTTTAGAAAACTAAGCTTTTAATAAATTTATTAAATTTAAAAAAATTCTTTTTTTACATAGCTATTGCTAAAATGTTTGCTAAGCATATTCTAGTTTAAACTCAAATGAAGTAAAATGGGCTTCTGCAAATTTGGTGAAATTGTTAAATTTGCAAGGACTCGATTCCACTTTTAAACTATTATCAATGAAGACATATGGAATTACGTGCTGTGATGACTGTACTGTGCAAAATGTGTAAATTGCAATAAAGGGATTTGACTGGATGTCCGTTATAAAGATGTCTGCGTTTATTTAAAAAAAATGTTAGCTCGTTTTTTTTGCCTTGATTTCTGTAATCGCAAAATCATACTGAAAAATTCAAAGTGTGTGTAAGTGTAAATAGGTCTTATTGGTGTTTGTAAATTGTTAGTAAATTATGGTCTAAAATATTTTATTTTATATTGTTTTTTTTCTAGGACTTTCAAGAGGAAGACACGAGTCAAAAACCCATAGAGGAAAGCGCCAAGATAAATGAAATTTTGTCAGAAGCGTTGAAAATTGTCAGAACGTGGGTAGAACAAACCTTTAAAGAGAGACTGGTGTATGCCTACTTTTTGAGTGCCACCCTCACCTCAAAGATTGAGGTGCGAAATGCTTAATTGTACAGATATTAGCATATAGTTATTTAATATTACATAATTATTCTTTCTGTCTTATTTATCATAGATGTGGAATAACATTATCTCTGTGAGCTTTGAAAGTGAGGAATTTACAAAGGAGTGGAGAGACACATTGTCTAGAGATTTTGAGGGAAAATTTCAGCAGGTTTGAAATGCATCTAAGAAAGTTAAGTGAACCCAGTAAAACAAATTATTGCTTACACAATGCACATTTTATTTCAGGAGTCCTCGATAGACCAAATTGAAGTGTACTGCAGTAGAATTGAAGAGCTTAATGATACCCATCCTTATGTGGCAAGAAGTATTGAGAAGTGTGCCCTACAAGCAGTTACCTCAATGTGCCAGGTATTATACATTTCACTTTGAAGTCAAACCCTAACACACTAAGTAATATGTACATTTTTATCACAGACAGGCCTCAAAGACCAAAGTCTTACATGCAGTTTAATAGTTTGTAAAAGGTTACAGGTAAACAAAGAACTTGCTTATTGATTGAGGCAAAGATAAAATTGATATAATTATAATGCTTGATTACTGTAAGGAGGAGGAGATCTGAGAAGGATCAATATGCAGGTAAATAGTTTTATCGAAAAACACACAGGAAGTCCAAAAACGTAGTCTGAAACAGGCAAAGGTCAATATACAGTAATCCACAAAGTCAGAACAGATAAATCCAAAACGTTAGACAGAAAGCAGAATACAAAAAAACAGGCAGAGATCAAAAAAACAAGAAAATCAGTCCACACATGAAACAGTTGGTAAGTTGCATAATACAAACAATACTTTGCGTGATGCTAGTTTAGTGAAGCAGGATGCTGGTGCTAGTATTCAGGAGATAGCGTCCTCTGGTGGTGGGAGGGCGGAATCAATACAATTACATAAATATATATAATTGCAGACGTGCCAAAATTACATACACACTTGCGCTATGCACTGCTTACTCTGCTGGATAGTGTATGAATTTTAGAAGGAATGTATTTTCTCAAACATTCCAAATAAAAAAAAAAGATTTTTTGCACCTAATACAATGCTTATAGGTTAAACAAAATAAATCCCACCACATAAGCTGATTAAAGAGATGTTTGTCTACAATGACAAAAAAGGGAACCTGTGAATGTTGAGTAAATAATATTTCCAACATTACACATATTTCGGCATGTTTTTTTACATATTTAAAAGTCGTTATTAATTATCTGGATGTTTAAAGAGCCCTTCTTGTTTTACTTGCAGTGTTTATACTACACATAACATAGTGCATGGGTATGATATGAAATTCATCTTTTAAAATTGCATCACCTCAACCTCGCGTCACCATTGTATACATCATACATATTAAGACATGACTGCAGATTTAAATTTGGCATCTTAAACATGTCCGGAAAAAGTAGGTCGCCTCTGTACCTTAAATTGGGCCCTCAAGGAAGTCTTACTGCAATCTTACATACAGAACTAGAGGTGGTCAACAAAAAACTAGTTAATATATAAATCATCAAAAACAGATAATTTTACACTTAAAACAGTCGGAAATTAAATAATTTTTGGGAACTTATTTTAATCTTTTAATTCAACATTTTTATTGATGTATAAATACTGCTAGTTGTGGTGAGTGCAAAAAAAAAAATTATGCATTAGTATATTATATTAACCAACATGTATTAATAAAGTAATTTCTAATTATTTTCAAAAATGTTAGCTCTTCCTGAATACATGCACAAAAATATCTAAACATTTGCATTATTGAGTCAGGGTCTATGCCATGTAATGTTTCCGATACATCATTACCCACAAAAAGACTACTTAATTCAGCCCAATTTAGCTGCTCATCCTTTTTTTTAATTTTTTTTTTCATTTGTTTTTTTTTTGGCACCTTAGATGAAGACCGAAGCAAAACTTTTTGAGAAATGCAAAATAAACTGGAAGTTCGGAAAGCTCATTTCTGCAATTGTTCAGAAATCTTGGCCAAAAACTGAGAGTGGGTCATACCAAGAAAGGGAGGAATTGGTTCTCAAGCACCTTCTCAACTGGACAGCAGCCAAGAATGTTTTCCAACTTTATGGTAGATATGTTTATTTTTTAAGCAGGACCTTGATTTGTTTTGTAGGTTATCTTAACATTTTTAAACATTGTTGTAGGTGCTGATGAAAAACTGATTGATCAGCTGTCTGAAGAGGCTAAAGAAAGACTTACTATGGCCACATCATTATTAACAAATATTTCCAAACAGTTCATCAGAGGAAGTATAACGATTAAAGTTCTTAATCACATCTTGGAGAAGAAGGATACTTTCATTGAACTGGTAAAAATAGGTAATTATCCAGGTTGGCTATCATAGTAGTAATAGTACGTCCCCTTAACCTATTATGTAACTGGAGTTTGAACACTAAATTTAATCTAGACTATAAAAATATGTTGTTTACATCTTGATTCAAAACATTTATGTTCTCCCACCACTGCATAGTCAAAATGCATATTATTATTATTACTTAGAAATAATATCAGAACTGTTTATGACTAAAGTGAATTATTTTATTTTAACAGACTGTTTCTGTGAAAATGAGAAATGCAAAGATACCAATACTATGAAGAGACTACTCCAGTTGAGACAGGATGAGGTGAATGCCGTCTATAATGACAGTGAGCTTATCAAAGGGCTCATTGCAATGTGCCGGAATATTCAGGAGTATGTAACAGGTATATATATATATATTTATATATATACATAGCCCAAATATACTCTGAGTGTTGCAATTTATTTACATGTCTTTGAGTAAATGTTAATTTTTTCTTGTTTCAGTTGATCTTGATAATCTCGAAGAAAAACAACAGGTTGATATCGAAGAGATGGAACTGGATAAGTTCATAGAGATTCATTTATTTGACCAGATCTCATCCTCAACCGCTGGCTATGTCACATACTTTTCTCTTGAGGACACTGTTTGGCACATGGCTGAAATTTTCCACACATTTAAAGAGAGCTATGTTTTTAAGATCTGCTGGAAGAGTCAAGCTAAAGACTTCGCTGAAAGTGCTAGTAGCGAATGTGAGTCAGACGATGAGGAAGACTTGCGGGCTACAATTGATTTGATTTATGATGAGATCTTTCAACCATGCTACAGTAAATACAAGCAGATATATGAAAGCTTGAAAGATGGCAGCATGGCCTTTGAAGAAGTTGATATAACATTTAAAGCCTACATTGGAAAATATGAGGAACTAGCGGAAGAAGCGACAGTTATGTCAAAACTGGACCCGACAGACGACAAGCGGTGGGTTCAGAGAAGGATTCAACAGATAGAACAGTATCACGAACTTCACTTAGCAGTGGAGTCAGCTCAAGCGGTCATGATGGTGAAGCAGACACTTGGTCTTCAAGGAGACTTCCAAGTTTTGGAAAAGCTACTTATAGTTGTAAGTCAGGTCATTTTTGGTTACGTTCACACTGCAGGCAAATGTTGCTCAATTTTTTTTGCCCACATGACTTAGACCGTCTTAACTTGCCCATTAATTTGTTGTCATCCACTGCACATTACCTTATAACTGTTGGATGCTGCCTTCATTGTTTTCCATGTTTATTTTTTTATATGTTAGGGTGCTACGCAAGATGTAGAATTTGTTTTTTGTGCATACGAGTCAGTTTTGGACAATGATCAGTTCCCAATCTGATATTGACCACATTTAAAAAAATGTAAACAAATATACAAAAAACAGAATTAAGCACTAGGCCTCGCAGTGTGAAGGTAGGCATAGTAATGTGTACCCTAGTCGGTCGTTTACTTGCTTTTTCTATTACTTTGTTAAGTAGAACATTACTTACACTTGGTTTGGATTTTTCCTAACCTAGACAGAGTTGGACTTCAAGAAGGAGCCTCTTAATAGTATTGACAATGAGCTAATGCAGGCCAAAACTGTACTTGTGGACATCACAGAGCCACGAAGGCTTTGTCTCCAGGAGCTGGGCTTAAGAAAGAACTTTGTTATGTGGGTCAAAGAAGCTCTTGAAGGTAAATAGTTACAATGTAAATGGAAAAGTAAGCTGCCAACACCAAGTGAATGATATTTTTGTTATTGCTTTACATATACTTATTTTCAATACTGCATAAAGATTTCTTTAAGCTATTTTAAGCGGTACCAAGAGCAGGGCCTCTTACCAGTGAGTCTCATATGAAGTGTTAAGCCTTGAGAATTGAATCAGGTGGGTCCAGAGGACAGAAGTAGTTGAACATATTGTGTGTGTTAAAATTGTTAGTTGACACAAACTCTAAATGAACTAAATTAGTCATTCTGAACCAAAACTGCTGGGTTGGTCCAGCCACTGTGTGCCTTTTCTTTGGCTCCCATATCGAGCATGACCTTGAATCATCCTGAATCACTTGTTTTCATCTAAGGCTTCATGGAGGTGGTCTCCATAAAAGGTTAATTAGGCCATGGTTTTCATATCCACTCCTGTCTATTTCTTCTTCTGAACTACTATCGCCAAGCCACAGGGACTGAGGTGCTGCTTTCATTTCATTATACACCAAAATAAAGCGCTAATCTCATTCAGTCTGTGCTAGTGTCCTGATAAGTTCTATAAGTTTATAATAATGTGCACAAAGGAGTATTTAGAAGTGCCCAGTGGTAGGCTGGAACTGCTTACTATTAATTATTCCCACTTGGTCAAAGGCATCCCTTAGAGTGATCTATGCCAAGAGGGGAGTAGCAGAGCCTTCCGCACTCTCTGAATCTAAATCACATTGTGGTGCTCATACTCAAACATTTCTTTTACTAATGCTTGACACCTTGGTCAGATTGTCCCCAGGTTTACTGGATCAGTGAGAGGAGGGCTAACCTCATTGTCACTGTGAATATTCGGGAATATCCTCATGTGCACAGACCACCTTTTTTACATGTGCATTTTTAATGCACTTCCTTTAAACTATTTACTTTTAATTGAGGTTTGATCACATTAAATAGGGTTCATTGCGGCATGTCTGAGTTCTAAAACAACTCTTTATTTTATCATATGACACTCTCCTGGAAGGTCCTGGATTTCGGTGCAAAAATGAACCACCTAAGTGAAACAGATAATAAAGGATAGGCGAGAGGAACTGGTTTGGTGGGCCCTTCTTGTGCAGAGATAGAATAAAGAAAAGATAAGATGAGAGTGAGAGAGAAAAGAGAAATGTAGAAAAGATGAAGCTTGCCTGTGCCTAAATAAGCCACCAGATGATCCTCTGTCACCTGTCCCCTCATTGTGTAAAACTGCTTTGTGGCACATTCTGTCCTGCAAAGAAGCAGGGAAGCAGTAACAAATCAAAACTATGATGTTTATTGATTTCTTTTTATATATTATGTATGTAGACGTGTGTTTATTTCTGTCATTTTGTCCATGTTGTTTACTTCTTGAAAATTCTGGGGCAATTATAAACTAGCCCACCACAGTGGACCGAATTTGTACATGAGTTTTTTTCCCCCCACCATGCAGATATCAATGAGCTAAAAGTATTTGTGGACCTAGCTTCGATCTCTGCGGGTGAAAATGATCTGGATGTAGACAGGGTGGCCTGTTTTCATGATGCAGTTCTTGGCTACTCCCCAATATTTTATGAACTAAAGACAGATGCAAGCTTTAGAGTCTTCAAGGAGGTATTGAAGAAGCTCTGGAAAGCACTCGATAATGATCCCAATCTTCCAAAGAAACTGGTAAGACACACTTTTTTGTAGTCTTATCCTCCTTATCAGATGCCTAATTTTACGATTTTTTTGGTTGTAGCGTGACACTGCAAGACATCTTGAATGGTTGAAGACAGTTAAGGATAGCCATGGATCTGTAGAACTTTCATCTCTGTCATTAGCTTCTGCTATCAATAAAAAAGGAATCTACTTTATCAGTGCAGAGAACCAAAAGAAGGTTTGTTCCACTAAAAAATTTGTAAACCCTTTAAACCCCCTATTTTCATGGTTAGCAATTACTGTACACGACATTTGAGTTTTTTTTATAACTAGTGATTATGGCCTATTCCCCATTAAGAAACAAGCGTTTTACAACATTTTATTTGGGCTATGATCCAAAGCCTACAATCCATGCATCCCTTTTTTATACTGCTTATAAGGCACAGGGTAACAAAGTCTCTGAAGACTATTTGAGGGTGCTCTGAGCCCATGGCAGGTGCCAACTTATTTCAGTGGATAAGCACACATACACTGTCACCCACATTCACACAAGAATTAACTGGTTCATCAATAATTGACCTGAGGCAGAAAGCATTGTAGTGTGTAAATTTAGTGTATTAATCTGCTCATTATAAAAAACTACTTCAATGTTTTTATGTCAAAGTAAAATTGGTTTCTCTAGTTTTAGTATTGAAATAACAATCTTATTATAATTTATTGCAAATTTATTTAGAAATAAACGACACTGTAAAAGGTCCACAATTTTGTGTGCACTGTACAAGATTAGCATTTAACGTGATTTGAAAATAATTTGCATTTTTGTGAAGTTGAGTCTGGATAAAGTCTTGAAGCTCCAGATTACAGAGGAGCATGCCGAAGACAATGAGGTACGATGCTACTCCCTTGATGACCTTAAGGAACTTCAAAATAAGCTTATGCTTATGTCTGGAAAAGGGGACCAAGGCCAAAATGAAGTTGATCGATTTGCAGAGGTAAGTCGTAAGTTTCAGAACAGAAATGCCAAACATACACTATATAGGCAACAGTTTGTGGACCCCTGATCATCACACTCGTATACTGTATGTGTTCTCTAAAATGTTGCAACAAATTAAGAAGCATAGAATTGTCTAGAATGTTTTCAAATGTTGCAAAATTACATTTTTTTTCTTAAATTAGGGGCCCAAACTTCTTGACAATGTGAGTTCCATGAAGGCATGTGTTTCTATGTTTTGTGTATAAGAACCTAACTGGCCTGCGTAGAAGCTCTGTATAAACCCCACTATACTTATTTGGGTTGTTAATTGGAAGACCAGTAGAACCTGGGTTCAAACCCCACCGCTGCCAGTCTGCCACTGTTGGGTCCTTAGGCAAGACCCTTAACCTTTACTGCTCGGGGGCGCTGTGCAATAGCTGACCCTGTGTTCCGACCCCAACTCTCTAAGATAGGATATGCGATGAAACAAATTTCACTGAGTATGTGTGACAAAATAAAGACATTTACACTCACATGTAAGGAGTGTGTCTGCTAGTGGCAGTGATTGATAATGATGGTTGTTTTAGGTAGGTTAAACCTCTTTAGCTGCTATGTTTTGAAATGATCAGTCTCTAATTTTAATGGTTAGTTTATTCTAACAGTGAGAAACAGAATAACAACAAAAACATCCAGTAAAACACATTTAAAAGAAAAAAAAAAAACCTCGCCAAGCAGCTTGGTGAAATGGTGACAACGCAAAGGAAAAAACCCCACAAATTAACTGTCAATCTTCCTCAGTCTGGGGCTCCACTAAAACTACATGAGGTGAGATCCTGCATGATCATGAGAACAGTAAGAAATAAGACCAGAACTACAGTGGATCAGATCATTTTTTTCCTCACAATAAGTGAGCCTAAACCTGCAGCTGAACAGTAATCAGAACATTAATTATTTTTTATTATTATCTTTCAACTGCTTTATAAAGCTCCACTGAGAGAGGTTTTATTCCTGGGCACTTCTAGAATAATAAAAGCCTCGAAACCCACACTGCCTCCAACATTTAATGTCCCCATGTGTGAGAGGTTTCCATGGTAATTTACATGCATAAAGCCACTGCTCATTCAATATTTAAAAAAATTACCCTCTTTTTTCCATTTTTCTTTGATTTATGTTGTAGAATAAGTTTTTTTATTCTAAGACCTTTATAAAATGTAGAGATTACACCTTTATTTAAAGCACATAGGTAAGCAACTGTAGATATCTTCAATATTGGGTCATCCAAGTCTGTTTTAATTTTGATGTTGTTTTCATCACATTGCGTAGCTGGAGATATCTTAAAAAAATCAGATTTCTTAAGACCGTACTCATTCTTCAGACTGTCAAAGTCTTTCGAATCTCCTTTTTCAGTAAGAGAATAATGTTGTTCTTCCGTTTGAGACCTGAGATTTGAATCTATAATCCATTTTATTTGGATTTTTTAAAGCAGTTTATATTCTTCTTTTACTGTATTCCAGATAGTTAGTTGGGCGTTAATTCATGGGTTTTGAATCTTTTCTATAAATCTTTTCAAGTTTTTACATACCAATAATGCTTAAATTAAGGGATAATTCATTATTAAAAGTTCAATGTTTTTCCACCTAGCTTGGTATGTTGGATTACATATATTAATTAGACATTTGGTCTGGACCGTGAGATAATAATCCCTAAAATTGGGTAATGCCATACCTCCTTCTATTTAATTCAGACCAATGTTTTAAGGAAATTTCTACAGGAAATGCTTGAACCAAATAGAGATATCGTGGAAGAATATTCATCTTAATCGAGTCAATTTTATGAATCAATTCTAAATCCAAGGAAAGAGATGGCATTACATTTATGTATGTTCTCTTTAATATTTGTTAAAAGTGGGTTAAAATTTACTTCTGCTAGTGCTGAAATTTCTTTTGTTAAATATATTCCTAAATATTTCAGTAAATATTTCAGTTTTATATAGGAAGAGCCAACATACGGAATCAAAAGCCTTTTCTGCATCCAAACTTCAAGTTTGGATATGACTTACAATATGCAGAGATCGTCTAATGTTGTCATGAGTTTTGTCTTTATTTTTATTCAATTCAATTTTATTTGTATAGCGCTTTTTTACAATGGTCATTGTCACGAAGCAGCTTTACACATTCAAGATATATATAAAGTCTTCAAGATATAAACCCATTATGTATTAGCTGGAGGAGAATCTTTTCCAGTCTTTTAGCAAGGATGCTTGTATATAACTTGTAATTGACGCTGTATCTCAGTTATCGCAGCTGTTAATCTTTGATTTTGTTTCTCTGTTGTAACTGGTAAATTGAGAAATTCTAAGAATTGTTCAATCTGTTGTTCGTCCTCTAGGCGTGGTTGTGTATACAGTAACAGTAATATTTTAAAAAAGTTTTTCGTATGTCATTTTGTTTATATAGTATGATTTTAGAATTTGGATCCCTTATTTTATATATTGTATTATGTTTGTTGTCTTTGTAGCCTCCTTGCTAAAAAATAGTTGATTTTGGAGCCTGATTTGTTATATTTCTGTTTCGTAAATACTTCCTTCTTTTTCTTTCATTTTTTTGTGAATACATTATATTTATTTACATTAACAATTATTTAATTTTTTTATTTTAATCATCAGGTTTAATTTTTGTGTCTTTTAGTTCATTATTAAGATTTGTTAATCTTAACTGCTTAAATTAATTTTCGTAGACGCAGTAAGAAATAATTATGCCCCTAATGACAGCTTTTAGGGCATCCCATACTGTGTCCAAGTTAACTTCCCTGTTATTATTATTATTATTATTATTTTCTATTTATTTAAGGTATATGCTTATATCCTCTTTAATTTGAGTTTGAATTTTTTGGTTATTTAGAATGCTTGTATTTAATCTCCACAGTGTGAATTATATCTAATATGTATAGTGCAGACAAATCAACAGATCCAGTATCACTGCTTTGTATTTTATCGTGATCGCAAAAAAATAGTCCATCCTTGAGTAAACGTCATGGGGCATGAGTAAAAAGTAGTCACGGCCTGATGAATTAAAATCTCTCCGGAGGTCCAGTATACCCAGCTCTTTCCTTAGAACATTTATTTTTTTATTTGATGATGTGGCATTTGAGTTTTTGACAAATCTAATTTTGGATAAAGACGAATGTTCCAGTCTCCACCACATATGACAATTCCTTTGGCTTCTATCATTAAATCACCTCCGGGGGGCGGGGGGGGGGGGGCTTGGGATAATTGTTAAATTCTGTTATAATAGTGTCATCTACTTTCCCTCAGACTATTATATATCTTCCTTGCCTATCTGAGATCTCTGAGAAGATTCAAATGATATTTTTTGCAGAATTGCTACATCTCCTCCATGGCCTAAATTATAAGATGAATAATCCACTTTATAGAGAATCCCATTCTCTTTAGTTTTTTTAAACTAAAGTGAGGTGTGTTTCGGCAACACTGACTATCGTAGCAAGCCTAATTTACCACTATCTCCACTGTTTTTACAGTGTTAAGCTCCAGGTTGTTCTGATTGCATTGGATGAACATTTTCTCTCCTGTTTTCTTCATAGTTGACCTCAGTGAGGGTGGCGTCATACACAGTCTTTAGTAGTTTAACAGACAGGTGCTCTGAAGGGGCAGTCGTTGGTTGTTCATAGATTGTTTCAAAATCTTTATGGGTGTAATAGGTGTCCACAAACATTTGGCTATATACTGTAACTTGTTTTTATTACATATAGTTAATAAATTAAACATGAAAATAGATTAAACATTGTACTGTATAATAGAGGTATAATATAGTTTTGCCTTCACAGGTTTTTGCCAGCGTACAGAGATTAGGTACTGCATTTATGGACCTATTTGCAGCAGGAAATCCATTGTTCCGTCTTTGGGAGGCAATTATTCACTGTAATAGTCAAGAGGCATGCATAGTTATGGACTTTAACTTGGATGGTGTCACCAGTGTTGTCATGTTAAGGGGTGATGTGGCAGAGCAACTCCTAGATGTCTGTAAGAAAATGGAGCGATGCCTTAGTTTTTGGAAAGATTTTATGGACAAGCAACGATCTCAGAATTACTATCTCAACTATTTTACAGCAGAACAGATAGTCTATCTGTGCAGTCAGTTGAACCAGACAAACTTGTCACATCTGGAAGATCAAGCACTTATTATGCTCTCTTTTATCAAACCAAACTGTACTACCTACAACTTGAGGCAAAGCTGGCATGTTCTTCAGTATGAGATGCTAACAAATCCTACAAAGCAAAATGAAGACATTGACTTTCAAACTTTTGCTGATGTTCCAAATCAAATTGAAAATGAGATAGATATTAACAGTGTCCCTTTTTCTGATTCTGGTATAGAAAATGATACTAGAAGGTTTGATATGATTTGGAATATGTACATGAGAAATATGAAAACATTTCTTCCAAAATCACTTGATGTCAGAAGTCTAGGAAGACTTTTGGAGATTTTGTCTGATATCCCCAGTAAAACTGATATAGATGATGATGATGATGATGATGATAATGCGGAAAAAAGTACTCTTGGAAATCTTCACAAAAATGTACAAAGAGTGCTTCCTAGGGGACTGGTTATTGGAAAACCCAATCTTATTGTCTGCCCATTCACAGAGATTCAAACTGCTTGCATCTCCATTTACATGAGTAGTGAAGATGAGCCACTGCCCACATATGATGAAGTGCTTCTCTGTGATTCTTCCACCTCATATGAACAAGCAGAGTTGTTCCTTAGGCGCTGTCTTTCTGCTGGTTACAAAGGACAGAAGATATACACCATGCTTTATGTGGACCAGCTAACCTACGAAGTGAGCTACAGAGTAGAACAGTTTTTCCAACGCCACAAAGCTCAGAGCAGAAATGACTACAGACTGGTTTTGATCTGTAGTACTGATCGAGAACATGCCTACCTTCCCTCAGTCTTCAGTCAGTTTAGGCTACACATGGTACCCCAAGAACCTCTTGGGAGAATTCAAGAATATCTTACCAAGCACTACACAGTCCCAAAAGGCTATTTCAGCGCTGCTGCTGTTTTTAAAACAAAACAATATGCAGGAGTTGTATCCTCAAGAAGAGCAGGTGTTGGTGGGTATTTTAATACAATTTTATACATTTTATTGTTTAATAAAATAAAATAAATAATTTCCAACTTTTGTGTTTTTAGGCAAATCACTTTATATACGTCGGCTGTATGAAAAAGTAAAGTTGATTACCACGAAATCCTCACAGCTTAAGTGTATCCGGTTGACAAAGTCAAAAGTGGATGAAAATGCTGTTCTTCAATCAATGCTTCATGGCCCCCAAAGAGAGCTAACCATTTTTCATTTTGATATTACATCTTCGGTAATCGATTTTAAAAATATTTATTTAAAAAAAAATTATAGTTTTGTGATGTTAATGACTTGTTACATTATAGGTACAGAAAGGTCTCCATGAATTTCTCTTTCGGCTTCTGGTCTTGGGTTACCTAATGGACTCAGAAGGAAGAATGTGGAAATGCAACAGTAAACACCTATACATCATTGAACTCCTTCAGTCTAGTGCAAATATTTCTAGAAATCTTCCAAGATCTGTAAGTTAGTTCATGTAGATTGTTGACAATCACAACACATTCTTTCTTCCATAATTAACAACAATTATACTGTTTTCTGTTATATCACAGAGTGAAAGTGTTCAGTCAGCCTTTCAGGATGTGTTTCCAAGTGTGTACTGTCGAACTCCAAAAGAGGTCCTTGATCTAGAAATGAGAATGTTAGAAGACCCAACCATAATTGTGAATGACCCCCTTATGGATGATAAAGAATTCAGAAATGAGGCTTATCAGCGTCCATACCAGTATCTAAAGCGATTCCATCATGGAGTTAACTTGGATGGATTTATGTACAAAGGTATTGAGGGAACCCATGTGGAATGCCTACAGTTGCTGTTTCTGTATTGTGGTGTTGTGGACCCTTCCTGGGCAGAGTTGAGAAATTTTACATGGTTCTTGAATCTGCAGTTACGAGACTGTGAGACATCTGTATTCTGTGATGCATCATTTACAGGAGACACTTTGCTTGGATTTAAAAACTTTGTGGTTGATTTTATGATACTCATGGCTAAGGACTTTGCTACACCCTCTTTGACTATATCTGATCAGAGCCCAGGAAGGCAACAAATGGACATTTCCGGTGTTAGTGAAGAAGACCTTGCTCCATTTAGGGTCAGAAAAAGATGGGAATCAGAGCCTCATCCTTACATTTTCTTTAATGATGACCATGTGTCCATGACATTCATTGGCTTTCATCTACGGCCAAACGATCAGAATTTGGTAGACGCAATTGATCCATCAACCAATAGAGTGATCAAAAAGAACATAATGACTAGTGAGCTGTATGAGGGTCTCAAGTTGCAGAGAGTTCCTTTCAACATTAATTTTGATAGTCTCCCAAGAGGTGAGAAAATTGAGCGAATTTGCAATGTTCTGGGAATACAGTGGCCCCTTGACCCAGATGAAACTTATGAGCTAACAACTGACAACATACTAAAAATCTTGGCTATACACATGCGCTTCAGATGTGGCATTCCAGTTATCATCATGGGTGAGACTGGGTGTGGGAAGACCAGGTTAATAAAATTTTTGTGTGAGCTGCGACGTAGTGGAGTTGCCACAGAGAATATGAAACTTGTCAAAGTCCATGGAGGAACAAGCGATGACATGATTTATACCAAAGTGAGAGAGGCCGAGTCCATAGCATGCAGCAATAAACAAGATTATGGTTTTGACTCTGTACTCTTTTTTGACGAGGCAAACACAACAGAGGCCATCAGCAGCATTAAAGAAGTACTATGTGATAAAACAGTAAAAGGTGAGGTAATGGTGCCAAACACTGGCTTGCAAATTATTGCTGCATGTAATCCATACAGGAAACACTCAGATATAATGATTAAGAGATTGGAGTCAGCTGGTTTGGGATACAGAGTGCGAGCTGAACAAACGGATGAAAAGCTTGGATCCATTCCCCTTCGGCAACTTGTGTACAGGGTGCAGGCCTTGCCTCCGAGCATGATTCCATTAGTTTGGGACTTTGGACAACTTAATGACCAAACAGAGAAAATGTACATTCAGCAAATAGTTCAGAGGGTGGCTGAAGACCACTTTTTCAGTGTGGAATACATCAAGATTTTTACAGATGTCTTATCAGCTTCACAAAAATACATGAGGACAAGAAAAGATGAATGTAGTTTTGTAAGCTTGAGGGATGTTGAACGTTGCATGCAAGTTTTTACATGGTTCTACCAAAATAATGAAATGTTGCTGTCAGAACTTGCCAGGTACGAAATTAATCAGAAAGCACAAAAAAATGAACACAATCAAAGAGACAATGATGTAAGAGACCCTATTCTGTGGTCATTAGTGATGGCTATTGGTGTGTGTTACCATGCCTGCTTGGAGGACAAAGAGAAGTACAGAAACAAAATATGTGGCTACTTCTCAAAAACATACAGCCCCGTGAATTTAATGCAAGAAATTTCAGTAATGCAAGATCTTCTTCTCAGTGGAGTTCCACTAGGTGAAACAATTGCAAGGAATAATGCTTTAAAGGAGAATGTTTTCATGATGGTAATTTGCATCGAGTTACGAATTCCTCTTTTCCTGGTTGGAAAGCCTGGAAGCTCCAAATCATTGTCCAAAACCCTGGTAGCAGATGCTATGCAAGGTCAGGCAGCTCATTCAGACTTGTTCAGAAAACTAAAACAGATTCATCTGGTGTCATTCCAGTGCAGTCCTCATTCCACACCAGAAGGTATCATCAATACTTTCAAGCAATGTGCACGTTTTCAAGAGGGCAAAAATCTAAGCGAGTACATCTCGGTGGTGGTACTGGATGAAATTGGTCTAGCTGAGGATTCTCCTAAAATGCCTCTTAAAACTCTTCACCCTCTTCTTGAGGAAGGGTGCATAGAAGATCAACCCCTGCCTCACAAGAGGGTTGGATTCATTGGTATATCAAATTGGGCTTTAGACCCAGCGAAGATGAACAGAGGAATATTTGTTTCTCGAGGTGATCCTGATGAGAAGGAGTTGATTGAGAGTGCCAAGGGCATTTGCTCCTCTGATGCAATGATCCTTGAGAAGGTTGGGGATTTTTTTCAGCCTTTTGCCAAAGCTTACCTCAAAATCTGCAGCGAAGGAGGAAAAGGGTTTTTTGGCTTGCGTGACTATTACAGCTTGATTAAGATGTTGTTTTCTATTGCCAAAGCATCAGATCAAAAGCCAAGTGCAGATCAGGTTGTGGAGGCTGTGTTAAGAAACTTTAGTGGGAAAGACACTGTGAATGCAGTTACTGTTTTTACCAACAGGCTTAGGTTAAAACCTAACCTTGAAAGCATCGATACCATTGAACTTGTGAGACAAAATATCACAGCAGTTGCTCAAGATGAGGAGTGCCGCTACCTGCTGATTCTAACAAAAAATTATGCGGCCCTACAGATACTTCAGCAAACATTCTTTTCAGAACAGTACCAACCTGAAATCATCTTTGGCTCAAGCTTCCCTAAAGACCAACAGTACACCCAGATTTGCCGTAATATTAATCGTGTTAAGATTTGCATGGAAACTGGTCAAGTCATTGTGCTTCTGAATTTGCAGAACTTGTATGAAAGCTTATATGATGCACTCAATCAGTACTATGTTTGCCTTGGAGGTCAGAAGTATGTGGATTTGGGCCTCGGAACACACCGTGTCAAGTGTAGAGTACACAAGGACTTCCGGCTCATAGTGATTGAAGAGAAGGACATTGTCTACAAACAGTTTCCCATTCCTCTAATTAACAGGTTGGAGAAACACTATCTGGACATTAACACTGTGCTGAAGAATGAACAAAAGCAGCTTGTGAAAATTCTTGAAGAATGGGTTGACCATTTTATTAAATGTAAGCATGCGCCTACTCCCCAGGCAGCAAAACACTGCCCAACCGATGTTTTCATTGGATATCACTCTGATACCTGTGCTTCAGTCATCATGCAAGTTATAGAAAGACAGAAAGGAAGGATGGAATTTTCAGACCCCGAGCGACAGCTGTTGGATGAGGCCAAACTAATTCTACTGAACTGTGCTACACCAGATGCTGTGGTTCGCTTGGATAGTTCAGCCCTTTCTAAAGTGGAGAGTGAGCACCTTTCAAGAGTGTACTTTGAGGACCAAAAGCACAGCTGTATGGCTGACTTTGTCTTTGGTCACATTCAGCAGGTGGAGTGGAACCATTCCTGTTTTACTGAGGTAAGAGCACTTTGAATGAAGTTTTAGGACTTATTTAGATGAAATATATTTACAATAACTGTGTATAATTACAATATGTGTTGAAATGCAAGCTAAAATGCTTGTTTTTGCAGATTTTTTTTTTAAAACAAAAATGCCTACTTGAATTCGTGACATTGCAAGCACAGGACTTTTTTATTTCAACTAATACTAGTAAAGACACAGAGAATTGCTGTCTGTGATGGCTATACTTACAAGTATGTTTGGTGCATATGAAATTAAGGGCTTCGGCTTAAGATTTTGTTGGAATGCCTTTTGTTTTAAATACTGCACACATTCATCTATAGAATAATTCAGATAACCTTATGAAAACTTAATTAACATTTTGTCCAGAGCTGTAATAATATATTGCTAAGGTCTTGTTTTAATAATGAAAAAATTTCTTTTGATGAAAACCTTTTTTTTTTTCAATATACTGTATAATGTAGTCGGCTGAACTTATTTCTTTAGACACATAACTTTGCTGAACATAGACCAACTAGGAAAACCATAGATTATAACACTGCCCCACATGGGTGCATCACTTTGTTAGTTTTTTGCTGATAGAACCCATGACTTGAAACAGGGGTCAGGGTCAATCAGGGTCAATTTTCAAATTAATCAGAAGCTACTCATTGCATCAGTTAGGGTATACGGCTGTCACAACTATTAAAAAAACAGATAATCACAATTATTTAACATAATCATGGTCTTTGTATCCAACCGCAATTACTGCACAGTCATATTAGCCACAAGAGGAAGCTGTAGTATCGGTGGTACCCTACTTCCAACTGAAGCATGTAAGCAGAGTGAAGTGGGAGCTTAGTAAGAAGTGGAAAGGTGGGTGATTTTGCCAGGAGTTTCAAGCAGGTTGAGTAAAATATTTACAGTGTAGAGTTAAAAAGGCACACATTTTATTGCATAGTGTTAACATAAAACAAGGAGTAAATGTGATAGAAGTGCAGAGTGAGCGAAGAAAGAGGAAATCTCAGTTGAGCTGAGTGGAGCAAGTATAAGATGTTAAAAAGACAGCATAGATATGTATTTATTTAAATGTTAAGTGATAGGTCTTCACTCCTCTTCCACCATGTTGGTGCCAGAAGTTTTGATGGGGTTTTTTAGGGGATGGTGGGACCAGTCAAGCAGTGCTCATGGGTCTGAGGAAGCTCATAATGAAACGAGTGATGAGTGGTTGGATATAAGAGGGTGCATGTGGAGGAAGCGCAGCACTGGGCTGGTTTGTAAAAAAATCACTTAGGCAGCTGCATTCTGAATCATCTACAAAGGACAAATAAATTAATCATCAAATAGACAATTTACAGGCAATAAATCGACATACTCATAATCATTTGACAGTTGTCAGCGCTAGGGTTAAATTACATATTGGCAGCTAAAACATAGAAATCAATCCAGTCATTATTTCTTATACATATTTTGTAAAAAAAAAAAGTATATAGAAGAGGTTATAAAAATTCTTGTAAAATTTCTATATTACAAGATGTATGTTTTATACATAATAAATAATAGGTTAATATTGAAAATATTTAGCCTTTTATTCCTCCTTAGACACAGAATATTATAATAACGTGAAAATGTTGTTATGCCATTTGCTCTGTACTTGTATTTTGTATTCTATGACGATCAAAGTTGAATCAATTCTAGCCAATAAAATCTAAGTTTGTAATGCTGTTCATTTATATATTTAACTTAACATTATATATATAAAAAGAGTTTTTAATAATAGATTTTAACTGACTTCTACTCCATATCTTAGTGACTAAATGATGGTTTATAATTACAGTTGTGTGTTAGAAGGGACTTAAGAAAGAAAGAGAATATCATCCAGGTAGCATTGCTGTAGGTAAATAACAAAAATCGAATACTGATATATTTCAGGGTTGCTTACAGAAATGCTTTGGTATGTGAAATAATGCATACAGAATACTGTGGCAATTAAAAAAGGGCTAATTACGGTCAATTAAAGTGATAATTTTATAGAATAATATAAATTGTTTTAAAATCCTGCAGGTAACTACCTTCTCCAGACTTTTAACAGCATCAGACATTGAACAGCTACAGGAGGTAGTTCCAAACATCGAACTTCTTGCATTGCAACAGTTTGATACAGAGCATTCTTTCCTCAAGAAAATCAGGTTGGCATAAATAGCAGCATATTACACATTAAAAAAAAAGGATGGTACTGTTCACTCCACCCTAACAGTCAGGACCATTTCTGACATCTTATAGGAACTTTTTAAACTGTACATCTGGAAACAAGATGCTAATTATCCAGACCGAATTTGATGAAGCCGTACAAAGCTACAACCTTATTGCTTCAGCAAAGTATGTCTTTTTATTTGGCTTACTAACTTACTTACTAACTTTTTTACTAACTTATTTTTCTTTGACTAAGTAGGACTTTGATGATGTATAGGAGCCATGATCTTTACTCTTTTTAGGTACTCCTCCATTGGTGAAATCAACAAATTCCAAAAGGAACATGACAGTAGGGTGTTTGTTTACTTTGTTACCAAACTACCAAGAGTGGAAGGTGGAACTTCTTATGTTGGATTTCATGGAGGTAAAATTTTCAATCATATGGCTAATTTAATATGAGATATTATATACTTAGAATTATGTGGACAACTGACCATCTCATCCATATGTAAACCTTCCCACACTATTGTCTTTTTTAAACATTTTCTGAAAGGTTGCTTATACTTGGATAATTAAATGGGCACTAATCCTCAAGAACCACATTTCAAAATATCATAGGAAGCTGTAGATGAAGGGACTGAATGTGAAGTTGGATGTGTTAAATATTTAAGTAGATAAACATGGTATATTGCCATCTTTGTGTTTCAAACGATTTTAATGGGTTATGTTTATAAGTGTGTGATGGTCAGGTCTTTGTAAAAAAATAAAATTCTAATATACTTTTCTGTTAAGGTCCCTGGAAGTCAGTCCACATTGATGACCTTAGAAAATCAAAAGATATTATCTCTGATATTAAAGCCTTGCAGTGTCTGACCATCAGTCAGCTGTTTAAGGAAACGGAAGATCAGTCTGAGGGTAAAACTCCTCCAAAATGTACTCGTTTTTCATTGCAGCTACACTTTTTGTTTCAAGAGTTTGAATGAAAACGCATATGGTTTCTTTTCTGTCACAGTTATGGAAACAGAGGATATGTATAGAGAAGAAGAAGAAACTGAAAAAATGGAGCAGGATGACAATACAGTAAATCCTAACATAAAAATATGCATTATGCAAATTTAATTATTTGTGTATACACATGAACTTATTAGGAATTTATTGAACTACTTTTTTCCTTGTGGTCTCTGAAGAGCTGGAAAAATGTTCTAGATACCACAGCCCTGGTGCGTAGCTGTGTTCAGAGTGCAGTCGGCATGCTGCGAGATCAGGGGGATGTGGGTTGTCGCAGCACCAAGAGAGTGGAAATTCTCTTAACTCTCTTGTCTGATAGTGAAGAACTTCAAGGTGTGAACATCAATTTTTAATAAATATATGTTCAATAATTAATTTAACATGTATCTTATCACCGAATGTTTTGCTTTCCTAATCAACAGCAACATTTTTAAAAACTATGAAGCATCGTCTTTATTCTCTCTTGATAACCCATGATGAGCACACACACTCAGCAAAGAATTGGGTTTTCAAAGAAGCATCCAATATTGACTCTTTACAAGAGGGTGGAACATTCAGGTAGGACAACAATAATAAAAAAAAACGTCTTCAATTGCATTTAAAGTGAATCTTTATTGTTAAAGTGAGATTGGTCTTAGTACAAGCCCAGTTCCAAAAAAAAGTGTTCTGTAAAATGCAATAATTTCATCATCCCTATTTTATTTACAACAGAACATAGAAAACATACATTTAAACTGAGTAAATGTTTCATTTTAAAAAAAAAAAATCTAATTTTTTAAGGACATGCTTATTACTGTGTAGAAACTTGTCTGCTTTTAACAGCAGTCTGTATACATCTAGTAACTCTTATTCAATTCTGCAATGATATACATATTTTTTACTTATTTTTGCACCTTTTTGCGTTTTCTTTGTAAGTGACAAAGTTGGACAGGATTAATAACAAGTTCATCAGAGAGATGGCTCATGTTAGATGTTTTGGGGAGAAAGTCAGGAAAGACAGATTGAGGTGGTTTGGACATGTACAGAGAAGGGGTAGCGACTATATTAGTAAGAGGATGTTAGAAATGAAGGAACACCAAAGAGGAAGTACATAGATGCGATAAACGAGGACACGTAGTGAGTGTGAGTGAAGAGGATGTAGAGAATAGGGTTAGGTGGAGACAGATGATTGTGTGGGGCTCAAATGGTTAAGACGCTGTTGTTGATCTGAAGACCAGGAAGACCTGGGTTCAAGCCCACTACTGCCAGCCTAAATTGTTAATCTAAAGACAAGAAAGACCTGGTTTTAAGCCCCAACACCGTCAGCCAGCCACTGTTGGGTTCTTAAGCAAGACCCCTAACCCTTCCTGTTTCAGGGGGGCTGCATCATAACTGACCCTGTGCTCTGACCCATAACTTACTAAGATGGGTTATGTGAAGAAAGAATTTCACTGTGCTGTAAAGTATATGTGACAAATAAAGGCATTCACATTACAAGTTTTTGGAATTGGAATTGTACAATAAACAGTTATTTGGATTAAAGTTTAATTCAATTTTGTAGCAGTTTATGACCTTTTTTATGTTTTTATTTTTTCTTCAGTTGTGATTAATCAGTAGACTACAAGTAAACAAAATATTTTTTACTGTCACTGGACTGATATATTTGATATTTTACATTTTCAGAAACACCTTATGGAAGCGGGTTCAAGCTGCTATTATTCCTTTCCTGGCACAGCTGGTCTCGGTTATTGATCGCGAGCACAATCTCGACCTCTTGCTAGATGAAAACTCTGGTGAATCAGTAAAAAAATTGTGGCTGGACATCTTTGGAAATGTCAAGTTATTAAATGTTCCATATACAAGAGTGGATTCCACGTAAGTACCGCATATGTACATCACTGTATTCATTGACATTTGCATAAATATATTTTTATAAATATATTTTATACTGTCTTTGATTTCCAGCTCAATGACAAAGACAATTCTTGTCCAGAACTGTATTGTGATTTATAAGAATACAGGCTGCTCTATGCCGTTCAGCTGGATAATCAAAGATCATTTAGAGGAACTCTGGTTACATGCATTGCACAGAGAAGGTAACAGAAATCTACAACACTTACAACGGTTATTATGCCTTATTATGAGCACAGACCTGATAAATTAAATATATTTTTTTAGATCATGTAGCCAAATCATGTGAGGGTGGAAAATTATAATTTATGATTGCTAATTGCTACAATATTGATTACTTTTAGCCCTTTATTTCTTTAACAATAATTTCTTCGATGTTTAGTGGAACACTAGTTGTGTCTAGATGTAAATGAAGTCAGAATTTCTAATTGTTATTTTAACCATATATAGCAGACAAAGTACACAGTGAAATGAAACAATGTTCTATAATGCTGCATAAAACGACAAAAAACTACACAAAACAACAAAGAGCTACATATAATGAATAGCAAGAACGAGAATATATTGTCATAGCAACATAAAGTGCAAAGTGTACAACATGGTTCAAACACTGCAAAAAATACAGTTCAAATAGACAATACAAACAGCACTGCTGACAGTGGAAATAGACAATACAAACAACACTACAGACGGTACAAACAAACAGTACAAACAACAATACTGACAGTACAAATAGACAATACAAACAACACTGCTGGCAGTACAAATAGACAGTATAAACAACAGTACAGACAGTACAAACAACAATACTGACGGTACAAATAGACAGTACAAACAACACTACAGACAGTACAAATAGACAGTACAAACAACACTACAGACAGTACAAATAGACAGTGCAGACAACACTACTAAGAGCAGCAAGATTTTTGTGCAAAACAACATTAAGGTGTCTGTGAATAACAGAGTTAGGGTTAGTTCTAGACCCTCTTATTGTTTGTATACAATCTATAACAACATGCAATTTTTATTGTAATTGTTCTTGATTTTAACTCTTAAAAGGCCACAGTCTGAGACAGTTTGAGGAATTCTTTTGGAAGACTCCACTGGGTAGATATATTGCCAAAGCTGAGCAGGAAATGCAGCAGGAGTTTTTCTACAGATATCTTCAGGATTTTATCTCTTTGACAACAACAATAACAACCGAGGTTGAACTAAAGGTCAGCATTAAAAAAAGGTCTTAACATAAATATTTAAATTTAGTTAATTCATTTACAGAGGAAACGGGTATATAAGCAATTCTACCCCTCAGCTCCTAGTGAAGGCTTTGTCCTGCTGCGTTAATGAATTGAGAAGCCGTCAGGAGGCAGTGCAAAATGAAGTGACCTCTTTACCCTGGATCCATGCAGCCTACCATGAGTTTAAAAACCGCCTGCAAAATTTCTCCAGAATGATAATCATTGAACCCCAGATTGCTCAAGTGCTACTGGACAACACACAGTCCAGAGACGGCAAAGAAATGGTAACTGTTTGATTATTTTCACATAAAATACATCCCATTAGTGGTTCCCAAAATTCTAAAGATTACTAATTCACAGTATTCAATCTTTATCGACCCCAGGTGCTGGATGTGTATGCTGCCCTGGCCTGTGTTGAGTATCTGGAGCCCCAAGGCCTGGATGCTTGTATAAATTGTCTGACTTGGCTTCGACAGGTGAAGAAGTTACAAATCCCGATTGAGTTAGTCTGCTCAGAGGCAAGCATTCGACACTATGGAGCAATGAGCAAAGCCATTATTCCCCGTGTCCAGTAAGTAAATACTTTTTGAATAATGTAAATAAATGCACTTTAAAGTAAAGCAAGTGTAAAATTTTTCATTTAAATTCATTTTGAACATTTTTAGACATGGGTGGAGACGTATCCATGCCATTTCGCTATTTGTTGAGCACATACTTCTGGATATAGAGAACATAGAGAAAAAGCTCAAGCCATTGGTCCTTGAGCACACACGAAAGTTGGCTCAAGTAAGCCCATTTTAAGACCCTTATAGACAAACTCTCATTTCTCTGGTACACGTTTAACTATTTTTCATATTTTATTTAAGGTCTTGGACAAGAACTCTGACCTTAAAATGAAACAACCATTTGAGGCAGTTATTGCCATTCTCAAAACTTGCAAGGATGGAGCAAATGAGCAGATTTTTAGGTACAAATATGCCCTGTTGTTATGATACTTTACTGATGGTAAAAAATGAGTACAATCAATAGTGGCTGAAAAAGTTTGTTTGCTGCTGTGCATCCAGGTTTGGTTTCCAGCCATGTCCAGTGTGTATGGGGGATCCTCATGATCCTCTGAGTCTTCCTTGTGATCATGTCTATTGTCTGGCCTGCATCAAGCAGTGGCTGATTCCGGGACAGATGTACTGTCCACTCTGCATCCAAGGAGTAGATGATGACTTTGATCTACAGCCATCTGACACCATTCGGTAAGATTAATTCGATGTAATGAAATGTTGTAGGTCAAATTTACTGAGGGTATTTTTAAGATTAAAATTCTAACCAAGTAAATTGTATGTTTTGATATATAGGACCCTGATCAAACAAAATAGCCACTTCAGAAAGCAGTGCAATGCCTTCTTTATAGACTTTGTCTCCACCATTTGCTTCAGAGACAACTCACCACCCAGTAAAACAATCATCCTCCACCTGCTCTCCTTCCTCATGGTGGAGGCAGGGTCTGTACCTACTATCAGAGGTGCGATTATCTGTATATCAGTAAAAGTTTATGATGTATTTATGTTGATATTTGGTGCAGGCTAGGGAATGTCATGATTAATTAATTATTGATAATTAATCGTTAATAATTTTGTCCATCAGATGTAACTGGATCAACATGTTAGACCTGTGTAAAAAAACATGCATTGGTTTTTCTGTCAATAATAAGCCAAATAATTTATTTTTAAAATGTTTGATTAAGTTTTACTGCTAACGTTAAGATTGTGGGTTTGATTCCCAGTACTACAAAGTACCAAGACCCTAAGCAAGGCCATTAACCCTGAATTGTTCAGCTGTATAAATGAGATAAAAGGTCGCTCTGCATGAGGGCATCAGCCAAATGCCAAAAGCGTGAATAAAATGATTTAAAAAAGAACATTTCCTTAAATGCCCCATTCTAGTTTACATTTACAGCATTTAGCAGACATCCAGAGCGTAAAGTGCTTTGAGTCACATCATTGAACAGTTCAATACTGGTACAATAGATCACAAATCCAAGTGTAACAACCACAAAAATTGTTGGAAGAGCAGCATGGATACTTTTTTTTTTTGTTAAATGTCGAGTGCAAGGTATTTAAGAAACAGGTGGAGGTTCAGTTCAAAATATTGGCCAAATCTTTACTGAAATACTATTTTCTTATTTAAGGCTGTGAGAGACGTTTTTTGACCAAGGCTTTGTCTCCTTTTGATGACTCTGTGGACAAAAATCCTGTTGTACGGTCTGTTGTGCTCAAACTGCTGCTCAAGTACAGGTAAAAGTAGGGGCATTATAGGGGTGTGATGTTTTAGTTTAACAGGTTTTCAAATGATCTTTCAGGTTTTTCTGATGTATTTTCTTTTGATACCCGTTAGCTTTGCTGATGTAAAAGGCTACCTTCAACAACACCTCACAGAAGTGGAGCAAAGTAACATACTAGAGAAAGCTGACAAAACTGAGCTTTATTGTCTGTACATAAACTGCCTTGAGGTGGGCATTTTTTAGTAACCTAATAGATTTGCAGATTTCTGTTGTTCTTTCTTTGGTTTTTAATGTCCTAGTTTTGCAATTCCTATATTGTCAGTTGGTTGCTTTATATCTGTAGGACTCTATGTTTGAGCGGATCCAGTGGCATTCTGTGGCTGAACAGCAGGCCTGTCTGCTGGAGGAGAAGCATTTTCTGGTGGAATACTTGCGTTCCGGAGCCGTGGCTACTGAAACTGTGACAATAGAACACCTACAGCAGGTGGCAAGAACTCGTCTATGCCTAGACATGGCAGCAGATCTACTAATCAGCAGAAGCTCAACAGCAGGTAATTATTTGCTATTATAAGTATAAGACTAATTGATGTATTCACTGGAGTCAATTGTGTGTTTTGTATGTCAATATTTACCCAGAAACACTGGCATCCTGATGCCAGACAATTTGTTTAGCATCAACTTAACTCTAATCAGGGCATTAGATCCAAAATATACCCAGAAACACTGGGTAAAAATAACCTGAGCTCAGGATTTAACCAGGAACCACTGTGCTGCTCTGTGTGATGAGATTTTGTCTTAAAGAAATGGGATTATGTAGAAATTATGCAAATATTTTGGACATGAGGAATTGCCATTTTCTAAAGCTTTTAAGCTCCAGGGCCCATTTCTTTGTGCTAAGACTGTTCTTTAAATAATATATTCTTTACATTCAGAACCATGAAAAAAGACCAACATATAAAACATATACAGCAAGGGGGAAAATTATTTGAACCCCCGCTTATTTTGTTTGCTCACTGACAAATAAATGATTAGTCTGTAATTTTAATGGTCGGTTTATTCTAACAGTGAGAGACAGAATAACAAAAACATCCAAAAAATCCCCACATTTTAAAAAGTTATGAATTGCATTGCATGAATTTGCAAAACAAGACTTAGTCCTTGATGGCAAAACCATTGTTGGCAATCACAGAGGTCAGACAGTTCTTGTAGTTTGCACTCATCTCAGGGGAGATTTTGTCCCACTCCTCTTTGCAGATTATTGAGTCATTAAGGTTTTATGGCTAAAACCTTAAACTCAAAAAATGATAGAAATATATAAGCAATAAAAAGAATGACAAAGCACAAAAAAGAATAAGACGGCAATGATCCCAAGTAGGCAAGTGTACTCTTTATGAGAAGATCCCTCATTTTTCTATATTATTTGTTTTTATGTAGATGCTGAAAAGGAAAGCTCAGCTGGGGTGACTGCATTCTTGGATTCAGTGCAGAATCTTTGCAAGTACAGTAAGAATGACTGGTACAGGGTCTACCTCATTAGAAAACTTTGTAGTCTCAGTGGAGTAGAATACATCCAAAAGCTCCTACAGGAAGATCAGCTAAGCTGGCTGTTTCCGCAAGAGGTTCTCCAGATGGTATGTGTTGAAAAAGATTTCAATCTTTTTCAGTTGAGTTTTTTTTTCATATTTCAGTACATTAAAATTTCCTTTCAATGTTTACAATTGTAAAGAGAAAAACCAGTAGTCAGATTGACCAGTATTTGGTGTGTGGTGTGGAGTACAAGGCTATTCGAGATGCTGTTGCCAAGGCCATGTTAGAAGGGAAAATGGAAACAATCGAAGAAGCATGCAAGGTATCCCAGTGTTTGGGCATACATTCTCTGATACATTTCTGCAAAATTAACCTTCATTAATAATTTGTCTTGGTGTTTGTACAGATTTGCCAGTGTTCACCTGAGAAGAAGAATGTGTACATTTTATTAGCTCTATTTAGAGAGGTCACTACTTTGTATAAAGCTAACAATCCTAACATCCACCCTACACCTGAGGTGAGGATGTTTGTCTCATCTACACATACTACTCTGCGCTTTCTTTTTTTATGCACATATATGTCCTATATGGCCAAAATTATGTGAGTATCTGACCATGAATTTTATATAAAGGGCCCCTTTCAGCCTAATGGTGATCCTGTGCTGAGTGAGCTCTTCCAACATATGGCTTGATTCTGAACTCGACTCCACTGAACAATTTTAGGATAAACTAGAACACTGACTACTGATATTCTTGCCTGATCTCACTAATAAGCTTCTGGCTAAATAGGCAAATTTTCTCAGCCATGCTTTAAAACATAGTGAAAAACATTTATATGTATGACTAGTCAAGGGTCCACATACTTTTGGCCATATATTGTATATCGAATCTAATAGACTGATTCATTTTTATTTATTTTCTCAGCAATTGGCAGCACTTGATGACTTCACCAAAAACTCTAAAGTCTTTGTCGTGCCAGAATCTAGGGACTTTGCTCAGGCTCTAGTGCATAACCAACTGCCTGTCCTGCATTTACATCCCAGTTTATTGGCTAATGAGTTTGTGATTCTGGAGCTGACTGTTCACCTGGCAGCAGTGCTTCTCTGTACAAACCAACCCTTGTTGCAGCCTCTCATACAGCTTGCATTCTTTCCCATCGATATGCAGGTTTGGCTGATTAATTTTTATTATGTGCAAGGTTGTGTTATGGAGTTTTTTCTAAATACAGTTATTTATGTTATAGAAAGCCTTTTTACCCACTATGCCAGATGACATGCTTGCTGTTGCTCAGCAGGTCATGGGGCAGCTGCAGTGGTATTGTAAGTACAAATTTGTGGTATTTCATCACAAAAGAATTGTTCTAACTGTTCTGTTCTGTTAAAATGTTTCAAAAAGCCCATGCCATTTAAATGCATTTGATGCATTTTAAAAATACTTAAATCTACTTTTTTTTCCAGTCTGTCCAAATGGTCACCCATGCACTGTTGGTGAGGTAAGTCAGATTAACAAAGATTTAACTGGATTATTAATATTAATTTACTCATTAGTAACATGTTTTTCTCTTCATCCACATTTAGTGTGGCCGGCCAATGGAGAAGAGTCACTGTGTAGACTGCAACGCAGAGATAGGCGGTGTTGCGCACAATCCTGTTCAAGGCTTCCAGCCAATTGCAGTACAGTAAGTCAGCAGTTCCCAACAGGGGAAAACAATGGGGCCTCTGTGGGGGTCGCATCATACTTTGAAAAGTGTTGAGCAGTAAGCATTAAGGAGAATGATCTTGCAGATATTGCATTAGCAAATTTTATCCATGATCCCCTGGTTGATCAGAAAAATAGACAAATTTGTAATACGGCCTCCACAAAAACTCACTGATTCGCCTTCAGCAGCTGATAGTAATGACTAGGGGGTGTAACGGTACACATATCCGTACCGAACTGTTTTAGTACAGGGCTTTCGGTTCAGTACACGTGTACCGAATGCAATCCTTACGTGTGGCAAAAATGTACGTTTCCACAAAAACATATTAAGTGGTGGACCACACGTTTCTTTAGTGTCCGCCTCGCACAACACTCTTAGCTTAGCCATAGTCTAGTGAACGCCATTATGGCCAATGCGAATGAAAAACCAGAGCTTGAAGTTCCATGTTTGCCTGTGTATTTTGACAATGGGCAAAGACAGGTGGACAAGACGAACGCAGATATTGTTCAGCAGTGATTAGGTTCGTTTCTGGTAACACGTCAAACTTGATAACCCATTTGAAAAGGCGCCACCCAAATGTAAATATCACTGCTACAAGAGGAAAAACAAGTGTAGTGCAAACGCTGCTACCTACATCATTTAAACAGGCTAACCGTTAGGTTAGGTAAAAAAAAAATCTGAGCCGTGATTAATACTGCACTGTAATTGATAGTCATTTATACATTTTATTTTTGCTTTACTACCTTTTATATCTTAATTTATTCAAGAATTATGTTATTTGATATACAACTTCTGTGTTTTATTTTATTTTCAGATATTTATTTCTTTCATTTAAACCAGGCAAACATTTTATTTAAAATTATTTTTGAAAAATGTATACTGTTAATGTTAATAATAATAAATGTTGAGCAGTTTTACATTTTTTCCCCTACTGTACCGGAATTAAACCGAGTCGCAGTGTTGGCAATACTGGAAACACACTGCAGAAATGCAGAAAATACCAAGAGCAATAATATCTTTAAATGTGAAGGGGGCTCTAAAATATTTTCCTAGGGAAAATGGAGATCTCAGACAAAAAATGGTTTGAAACCACTGCAGTAACTATTATTTATTAATAGGGATGTGACAAAATCTCGCGAGATCCAATGTATCCGACTGGTCTCGTGAGAATGTTTTAATAGAAGAAGTTCCGCCACACTTAAATCATTTGTGTGGTAACACAGGTCTTAATGCGCAATTCTGATTTGATGACTATATTCAATTTTTTTTGATGACTCGTTTACATTATCTTGAAAAATGGACCTGTATCCGATATCTGCATTTACACTATACACGGCAAAACATCCCAAGGTGGACGTACTGACCAGAAAAGGAAGTAAAAACAGCGATAATCAATGAAAGCAATAGACGAAAATAGAATGATTATTTAACTGGTTGCTTTTACATCATATTTAAACATTGGCCAAAAAATGCTTCCTTTAGGTGGAGCACCATTGAGAGAGATTAGGTCACTTAATCGTGTCGCTCGTTTGCTTAGCTGGGTGAGACACGTGGCTGTTTTTTTGCACCGCAATTTTCAACAGCTGCTACAACTGCCACCACACAAATTAATAACGGACGCGGCAAAAAAACCTTTGTGGCAAAACATTTTGCACAGTGTTTAATGTTGTTAATTAGCGAATATAATTAATTAAAATAGTACAAGTTGATATCAAAATGCTGAAAACGTTTTTCAGTTGAATAAAAAACTATTTTTCTCTGTACTTCATCATTGAGGATTTCTTTAAAAAGACTAAAGATCTCATCTTGTTCTCGTGAACCCGGTCTCGTGTCTCGTCTCATCTCGTCTTGTGGGATAAGTGTCTTGTTACACCCCTACTCATTAACCATTTTAGTGGGAATTTCTGTGCATTAGAAATGCATTAAATGGTTTCAGTATTTATAGTACCAGTAAATATACTGTATGAAGCAACCATTTTTACTTATTATTAAATGTTTGCCACAGCATAATGGACACAGAAGGTTTGGTACGTTCCAGCCATGTGACTCTAATTGTTTTTAAACTTACTGTTGGAAAGGTAATGCCAAATATCACTGCAGTGCACATTTTCTAAAAAAAAGGATATTGTTTTTTCTTTGTGGAATTTTTAATGGTTGTGTAATTATGCTATTAATAATTTCTTTCAGCCCCAGACTCATTTTATGTAGAACATAAAGTATTACATATATTCTATAACACTTCTATTTGTTAATGGAATCTAACTGGGTAAATGCCAAATATTGACCATAAATGATATCTATATTTCCTGTTAAAAAAATTTTGCTTGGTAACAAATACATAAACACACCACCTGAGCGTTATAGCCATTCACCAATTTAGTACAGTAGTAATATTTATCACTGTCACTACAGTACTGATGGGTGTAATATTAGACCATAAAATAGTATTTGAGACATTTTGTAATTTTTTCTATTTCTAAAGCTTTTATTTTGAGGCATGGTGCTCTCTGGTGGACACTTATAGTTTTGTTTTATATATTTGCCAACAGTAAAAGATTTTTAGATTAAAGACAACTAAAAAAATATTTGCAAATGTTTTCTTTTAGTTTATTTAAACTGTTTAAAATGACCAAATAAATTTTGATTTTTTTCAGGACACATAATATATATTTTGTGTATATCTATGCTTTATTTTGTACCATGTGCATAGTTTAGAAGATGATCATTGTTTTTTAATTGCAGAGGTGACCGCACACAAACAGGGCACCTCCTGGGGGATCCACATCGCAGAGATCAGCCAGATATGCAGGACACGAAGAACATGTCTCCTGGTCCATTTACCCTGCTCAGGTTGCTGACACATATGGCCATGCTGTTAGGATCCTCCAGGCAGCCCCAGGTATAGTATTCTGAACTCTTATATCCTATTGTATCCAGTGAGGTGCAGTAACGATTGTGGCTGGAGAGACACTGAATGTTTGGGGGTCAGATTTACAAATCTGTTATTAAATAGAGAAGCTTAAACATAGCCTTTAATTGGCTGATTGGATATTGTTTACTGTTTATGTTTCAGATACATATTTTACAAGAAAAGAATGCTTAAAATATAGCGACTCAGAGCGCATCTGTTCAGCAGCCTCCATAAGTTTTTGTTGCCATTACAATTCACAGTTATACTTACTAAAACCAGATTAAGGTGTATATGTATATATATATATAGAGGATGAAAAAGGCGGTTGGTGCTGATGAGATACAGATTGAGGTGTGAAATTGTCTAGGAGAGGCAGCAGTGTAATTTTTTACTACATTGTTTAACAGGATTTTAGTAAGTGAGAAGATGCCTGAGGAATTGAGGAAAACAAGGGTGAGATTATAGGATAGATTTTTTTTTCGAATAAAAACAATATAACCATTCATTAAGCGCAAATGAGTCTTTAAAATTTCTAGTTATTTTAGTAAAAAAGGTAACAAATATGATTAACTTAAATCACTAAAATAAATAAAATAAATAGTTGTCACCTGCTAAACAGGTTATTTAACATTAAACGTGCCAGAGGGCATTTTACATGTTTTTTAGCTGCATTCCAAGCTAAAGACCCTCTCTGATGGAGCACTTGTTGTTTGTGCGTTTTACTAAGCCCAAACTGTACTGCATCTGCTATAGGCTGTTGAAATGACAATAAAGCTTCTTGAAATTGAACTTATGCACTGCTTTTTAGAAAAATGTCTGTCTTTGACACTATTCGTATACATGTAGATTTGGCTCTATTTCTATGCCACTGAAATAGAAATGAAGTCCAAATACAAATAAACTAGATAAAAATGAAAGGTAAACATTAATTTGTAATTTGTTTTTATTTCTAAGATAGTTATTTACTTTTATAAGGTTTCTTTAAATATGTAAATTTGCTTTACACGTTGGGTTGGATTTTATGTGGTGGTCTAAGTGTCCTCTTGTTTTTGCTGTATTTTGTTAGGAAGTGGCTGCAATCATTAAACCCCCTGTGCCGAATCCTGCAACATTTCTACTGGCTCACCTGCTGAAAGATATTGAGCAGCTTACAAGAGCAATAGGGAAGGGGGCAGATGACACAATTTGCACCATCCACCTGACCATCTGCATTCTTCTGGAACCTCATCAGCCCAGTCAGTGTAAAAGCTTTATTTTACAGCCATCCAATATTCACCAATACACACTAATATTGTTTTTACTTTCTTATATTTGTCTTTTTTCAAATCATAAAACAGGGCCTCTACCTTATGATAATCTGCTCTCAACAAAAGATGCCAGAAATAACTGGGAGATCACAGTGACCACTGATATTATCACATGCCAGCTAAAGGTAGATGGCTTTTTTTCATTAACCTTAATTCCCTGCTTTTTGATGGCACTTAATATACACTGCTCAAAAAAATAAAGGGAACACTAGAATAACACATCCTAGATCTGAATGAATGAAATATTCTTATTAAATACTTTGTTCTTTACATAGTTGAATGTGCTGACAACAAAATCACACAAAAATTTATCAATGAAAATCTAATTTATTAACCCATGGAGGTCTGGATTTGGAGTCACACTCAAAATTGAAGTGGAAAAACACACTACAGGCTGATCCAACTTTGATGTAATGTCCTTAAAACAAGTCAAAATGAGGCTCAGTAGTGTGTGTGGCCTCCACGTGCCTGTATGACCTCCCTACAATGCCTGGGCATGCTCCTGATGAGGTGGCAGATGGTCTCCTGAGGGATCTCCTCCCAGACCTGGACTAAAGCATCCGCCAACTCCTGGACAGTCTGTGGTGCAACTTGGCGTTGGTAGATGGAGCGAGACATGATGTCCCAGATGTGCTCAATTGGATTCAGGTCTGGGGAACGGGCGAGCCAATCCATAGCATCAATGCCTTCGTCTTGCAGGAACTGCTGACACACTCCAGCCACATGAGGTCTAGCATTGTCTTGCATTAGGAGGAACCCAGGGGCAACCGCACCGGCATATGGTCTCACAAGGGGTCTGAGGATCTCATCTCGGTACCTAATGGCGGTCAGGCTACCTCTGGCGAGCACATGGAGGGCTGTGCGGCCCTCCAAAGAAATGCCACCCCACACCATTACTGACCCACTGCCAAACCGGTCATGCTGGAGGATGTTGCAGGCAGCAGAACGTTCTCCACGGCGTCTCCAGACTCTGTCCCGTCTGTCACATGTGCTCAGTGTGAACCGGCTTTCATCTGTGAAGAGCACAGGGTGCCAGTGGCGAATTTGCCAATCTTGGTGTTCTCTGGCAAATGCCAAACGTCCTGCACGGTGTTGGGCTGTAAGCACAACCCCCACCTGTGGACGTCGGGCCCTCATACCACCCTCATGGAGTCTGTTTCTGACCGTTTGAGCAGACACATGCACATTTATGGCCTGCTGGAGGTCATTTTGCAGGGCTCTGGCAGTGCTCCTCCTGTTCCTCCTTGCACAAAGGCGGAGGTAGCGGTCCTGCTGCTGGGTTGTTGCCCTCCTACGGCCTCCTTCACGTCTCCTGATGTACTGGCCTGTCTCCTGGTAGCGCCTCCATGCTCTGGACACTATGCTGACAGACACAGCAAACCTTCTTGCCACAACTTGCTTTGATGTGCCATCCTGGATGAGCTGCACTACCTGAGCCACTTGTGTGGGTTGTAGACTCTGTCTCATGCTACCACTAGAGTGAAAGTGACCAAAACATCAGCCAGAAAGCAGAGGAACTGTGAAGTGGTCTGTGGTCACCACCTGCAGAACCACTCCTTTATTGGGGGTGTCTTGCTAATTGCCTATAATTTCCACTGTTGTCTATTCCATTTGCACAACAGCATGTGAAACTGATTGTCAATCAGTGTTGCTTCATAAGTGGGCAGTTTGATTTCACAGAAGTGAGATTGACTTGGAGTTACATTGTGTTGTTTAAGTGTTCCCTTTATTTTTTTGAGCAGTGTATAAACACTGTGCTGCAAATTGAAATGTATTCTTTTATATTTACATTTATTAGTTCTACATTTATGTCTGGAGTCTGTAGAATTAGATATCATTGAGGAATTAGATTCTGGTTATGCATTTAAGTAGTGCAGGTGGAGGGAAATATTACACTATGTAAGACATATTCTTATTGTTCTTGTTGTAATCTTTTTCTTTGCTATATGTTATTATTTTTATTTTGTTGCCAAAGGTTTTGGAGAGTCACCTGGCAAATGTAAACACATTTATCAGAGATGATGAGAGAGTTTCATCCAACCCAGTAATGAAGGTGACCTTCGGAGAACCTCGCCTGTTCCTGCGCACTTTACCTCAAGGTTCCTTGATTCATAGCTCATCTGTGTGGTGCTGCAGACAGCGTGTTTCTCTCTTGGGTCTTAGCCACATTTTGGAGCAATATGGAGGCAGGGACACACTTCCCATCCTTTGGAGGTTTCTACAAAAGGAAAGCCAGTTTCTAGCTTCAATTGCAATTTCACTGTTTTGAGCTTTGTCAATTACTGCTAATTTTAGCACTTGTATAGTCTAACAAGAATTAAAAATAAAATTAAAGATGAGTTAATGTATGGTGTTGTTTAGGAGGCAGAGTTAAGGTTGGTGAAGTTTCTCCCAGACATTCTTGCTCTCCAGAGGGATCTGGTAAAAAAGTTCCAGAATGTGATAGAGCTTCAATGTGGCACTATAGCACAGTTCCTGCAGAACCTGAAAGCAGGTACTATCTATTTGTAGTCCATACCTTCTAAATACATTTAAAGCGTTATTAGAATAAATAATAATTCAGGTTTTTTCCTTCAGAATCTCTAATGACTTCATATAAAAAACGGATCAATATCTTTCTGTCCACATGGAACCAACTAAGAGCATCTTTGGAAACAAATGGTGAACTTCATCCAACAAATCTACTATACAGTCTCTACTACATGGTCACAAATAAACTGTTGTTTTAAAAAACTCATTTTTAATACTGTGATTTGACTTTCAGGAGAGATCAAACTTCCAACGCAATACTGTCAAGACGATCTAGACCTTAGTGCTGACCTGCAAGTGCTTCTGCCACGAAGACAGGGTCTGGGCCTGTGTTCCACCGCTCTAGTCAGCTATCTAATTGCTTTGCAGAATGATTTAATTTATGCAGTGGACAAGCATACAGGAGAAGAGACTAGGTAAACACCTATTATGGTGACTTATTACAGGTAGCTCTTGTACTGTATTTCAAGCATTTCCGGTTGCCATATGAGCTTGCAGACATGGCAATCATGGGCGGACAAATATGACAATTTGCATTATAAAATTAGCATTATTTGTGCTTTAAATGTGCAGACTTGGATCAAGGGGATTGAAAATTGAAACAGTCTTTAAGGGACAAATTAACTTATTTAGAATTTAAATAAAAGTGTTCTAAAGCATTTGCAGTCAGTTACTGCCTAAAGGCTGGAATCTCGAGTTGCCCTCATTATGCAGTGCGAATCCTTGATTTGCTGCGTTATTTGCTTGTTTTTTCTTCAGCAAATGCAGTGCCGGTAGTTGTTTCAGGTCTGGTATTTAAAAGTAACCTAGCAGTTTTTTAAGCAAACAAAAGGAATGTTTAGCCAGGACCATATGTAACATTGTGTCATTCTCTAGCAAAAAATTTATAGCTAAAATACATGAACTTTAAACATGCTGCAGATAAATTTCATTCCTTTTTCATAGTATAAATTAATTTTAAGTGAATATTTCTCAGATTTCTCTTAGACTTAATTTTGCCTTTTTATTTTAAATGCACAGTTACACAGTGAGTCCAGCTGACCTAACAGAGCTCCATGTCATCAGATACGAGGTAGAGCGAGATCTGCTACCTCTTGTGCTTTCAAACTGCCAGTATAGCATGGAGTGTGGCCGTGAGACCCTATCCGAATATGACCTGCCCAAGATCCAGCAGCAGCTTCTCACACGCTTTCTGCAGGGCAAACCATTCATTGGCCTCACTGTGGGTTTGCAGAATGTGCAAAAGACACAAAACTTTACTAAATGTATTAGTTTAACACCTAAAATAACATGTTGAATATGTTTGACTTATAGGGAATTCCAACTCTTGTAAACAGACATGACCGAAATTATGAAACAATCTTCCGGGATGTGAAAGGCAAAGTTCAGCAAGTAAGTTTGTGGACATATTTAGTTATGATTTCTGAAATATAGATGAGTTGCAATTAGACAGTCTTGTGTTTTACATCTATTTTGTGTAAACCTCAGTCTTTGTGTGTACCATGGTCAATATTAAGCCAATAAAACTTTGCCCTGTTTTAATATTTAATGTGAGCTGTTTCCATAACACTTTTTTTCGTATTTCTGGTTATGCTAATCCGTTTTCTAACAAATAATTTGTATTATAATAACAAACTGACTTATTCTTTGCTCTGGATCTGCTGCAGGAATCTATGACTTCACTGAACCAGTCTACACTGTGTGCCGAGCTGCAGTGCTATAGTGACGTGTGTGAGGCGTTGTCCACTGTGGAAATAGCCCTGGGATTTTTAGCCATGACTGGAGGTGAACCCAACATGCAACTGAGCAATTACCTGAAGGAAGAACTCCAAATGGCTGACCAAATACCTTTGCATGTACTTAAGGTTCGTTTCACAGACATAATCCATTTTTTAAGGAACTTTCACTTTGTGTAAATGCTTTGCCATTTTGTAAATATAAAAATATGAACCTTTAACCTGGTGCTCAATCTACAGGCTCTGAGTAGGTGCTGTCTGAAACACTGTTTGGCTCTGTGGCAGCTACTCACCTCTCTCAAATCGGAGACAATGCTACGCCTTAAGAGGGTACAGAAATTACTTTTATTTACTTCAGTTTTATACAGTGTGGTTTGCGCCATGTATATACAATCCAGTAAAGTTGAACCTGTTTTAATTTTAGATTTAGATTTAGATTTTAGATTTTCTAATGTGTTCCAATTGCTGCTGTTGTCAGTTGTCCATTTAAATTGGCTTGTGCATTTCTCAGGACCCATTTGAAAGGTTTAGTAAAGACTATAAGGAAACATTGGGGGAGCAGGAGAAGAGACTGCTTACTGGCTTCTTCTCAAAGACCAGTGCTGACTCATTCTTGCTGGAAATGCATGAGTTTTTACTGTTGGTATTGAAGAACGCTAATGCCACAGATACATACAAGCCCAACTGGAGGTGAGCCTGCAGAACTGTGTTGGGTTTAAAGGAAAATATTTTAATCTGAATCTTTTCCTTAACGTTGTTGGGTATTGTATATATGTGTGTGATTTGTTTTCCATGTCTTTTATTATTAATATTATCTATTTTTTTAACCAGTGTGAAAGACACTATCTTGTCCTACATGGAGCAAAAAGACATGGATGTCCCACCAGATGTGGTGGAGCTGTTCCCTGATGAAATACTTCTAGCTCACTACATTGAGGCTTGGAAGTTTTCCATTCTCCTCAAGCAAGAGCGAATACAAAGATAAAGCTAAATTTAAAGATTTCTCATCATTATCATTTTTCCACTCCATACATCAGTGTACTTATCTTAAGATTTGCGTTTTTATTACAGTCATCACTGCACTTTCATATTAGCTGGATGTGGGGTAAAAAGTGCCACTTGGAGGTTTAAACTTGACAATGTCTGTATTTGTTGCTGCATAAATCTAATAGCACAGAAAATATAATCAAGCTACAGATTGCACAAGAGCAGTGAATCCTTTTGTTTCGGCTGGCAATCAAATATAAGTTAATACAATCAGTGATTATTTCATTTGTCCTCATCCAAATTTGTGGGATTATTCCATTATATAGCGTTACTGTAAATCTGTTTACATTTACTTCTTTAGGTTTTGTTTGAGGAATATCTCCTATATATGCACTAATCAATAAATAATAAAATAGTCCAAAATTATACTCAGGGACATTTTAAAAATCACATCAACTGGGTGAAAAAAAAGATTGTTGATCCCCTGGGACCAGATGTAGCCTTATACATAAGTTTAAGTGATAGATAAGGACTATAATGCTGTGCTGATTTTTTTGGTTTGTTGTGTTAAAAATCACGAGTAATTTTTGGCATGTTAGTTAAAAACAAGAACAACAACAATAAAATAATAATAATAATCACAGCTTACTCTTAATCATTCACCATGTTCTGGTGCATTTTCAACTGTAAAACTGTAAGTAAAGTGAATTGGTGTAAAAAAATGTTTCCTAAATAAAGTTTCTCTTATATCTTTAGTTAATGTACTTTGTAAATGTAATATTGTGAGTTTTAAAAATGTCTTTTAACACAACCCATGTTGGAAAACCCTAATTTTGTTAGATATTTCTGTCGATCAGACCAGAAAAGACAAGTGATATAAATGGGCTCAGGTGGTGGATACTTTAACTTTCGTAAGTATCACATGATTTTAACTAATAGTAACAGGCTATTGTCCTTTTTTCTCTGTCTCAAGAGACTGTATAATCTATACAAGTGGATGTGTGTGGGTGAAGCCATTTCATTATGGAATGAAGCAGTTAAGTATCTTGTACTTACAGTACATGTGACTTCCAGTGCACTGTGCAATTTAGTTGTTTTTTCAACAGGTATTTTATATTGGTTTAATCTTGGTCTTACTCTTTACTTGCCTTTTTGGCTTATTTGCCTGTACAAAGGGATTTTGCTGTTGATCTATTGTTTTGTAAATGGCAATGTTTTCAACAGCTAGATCAAATATGTGTGTAAATATTGTAAGATCCCTTTGTTGGACCTGATCCTGGATCCGTCCATGGACCTTTTTAGCCTTTATTTAGAGGAGAGGACAGCAAGTGAACTTGAAAGGAAAGAGAGGGGAGATGGAACCTAGTGAAGCCAAAGTTGAAGCAGGGGTTTGCAACAACAGCATGCATATGTTGACATGCTCCCCACTACAACACAGTAATCCAGCTCGTCTACACTGCCCAATGCACTTAATAAAGTGTGTATCTATTATATATCAGATTATAATCCTTATCCAACTTTGAAGTTGGAAGCCAAATCATGATCACACGCCTAAGTGAAATAGGACACCTTCTTTAGGGCTGCCTGAAATGATCAAAAATGTATAGCGTGGTTTGAGCCATTGTTATGGGTTATAACTGAGGCCGTTGCCTTATATAGCCTAAACATTTTCAAATCATTTTGAGGTGGAACCTTAATGTTTAATCAGATGCCAGGTCATTTCAGACAAAGTACAATATTTAATTGATTGGAAGGACAATTTACCTTTGAATGTTACTGTTAAGGCAAGTTGAAGCTAAACTCTGCAGGACACCAGCCCTTTAGGACCGTGGCTTAAAAAAAAACAGATTTAAAACTGAAGTGACTGTATACCGTCAAGTAAAAATGTACCCAAATACCCGTTACCTCTAAATTTATTATAGCTGTAACAATAATAGTAATAATAGTAAACTACAATATTTTGGGCTAAAAGATTCTCTGTATTTGGACAACACCCATTTCAGTAGCTTGAAAGGCATTTATTTCAATCGGGATGTTGTTGTGAAATCATTAACTGTCTGAAAAAGCACTGTTTTATATTGGTTTCTTAGAGGATAATTAGGGCTCTGTAAGGCTGAAATATCAAGCAACAGATTATAGGTTTAGACTCATACTGGCATCCAATATCAATCTAAACCCGGCCATTGCTCATACATATTTTAGTCGTCCATCGGAATTAGAATCTTGTTAAGTTTCACCATAAGAGAACATATTTTTATTAAATGCTGATGTATAAGTGCTCCTGGTTTAACGCCGTCAGCCCATGTGGCCCTGTAAATGCTTACGCTACATTGTGAATCAGCAGGGGTTGTTTTATTCATATACTTATTTTTCCCAACAAGGTTTTTTTCCCCCCATAATGTAACTGCATGCTTTTTAAAACCAAAAGGAACCTGAATTCCCTGCTGGGTGGTTACTCACAACATTCTTCCGCAGCATCTCCTGCTACAAATTCATCACCGGGTCGCATCCCGCTAAAGATCTGCATTTTATCATCTGGAACGTCTGGAAAAAATGATCAGTTATCAGAAATATCAGCCTACAGCATTCTCTATGCTATTTATAACACATTCAAGCTTTCAGTCTTTTTTTTTTTTTTTTTAAATAATTGTAAATATTGTTGCTTGGGAGCACTGAAAGAATTCCCGGTAAATCCTGAATTAGTTCATGCGATCCTCAAAACGTGTTTTTTTTCTATTAATTTTTTTTTCAGTTTTTTGGTAAAATAGTATATTTCTACACTGCCTGCCAAAAAAAAAAACCCTTTTTTTTTTTTTTTTTAATTATACGTTTCTGCAATGTAACATCATTTATTCCCATCCAGAGTTGCATTCATTTTTTGATTAGATTAGATTGGATTTAACTTTATTGTCATTGTGCAAGGTACATGTACAGAGCCAATGAAATGCAGTTAGCATCTAACCAGAAGTGCATAAGTGGCTTATTTACAATAAAAAGCAGTGTAATAAATAAAAAGGGTATGAGGTTGATAATTACAGAGGTGGGAGTAAATGATGTATGGATGTATGATACAGTAAATACAAATTAAATATGAATGGAATATACCGAAGTGTAACGATAGATAGTTATGGATTGTGCAAATATGCTAATGATAAAGTAGTGCAAAGTACAGGAAGTAGCAGTGCAGAAGTAATTAACACTGTATAATCAGCTGTTCAGTGCAGAAACCGTCCCAGGAAAGAAGCTTTTTCAGTCTGTTTGTGCGGCTCTGAGGCATCGGTAGCATCTGCCTGATAGGAGAAATGTGAATGGTCCGTGGTTGGGTGAAAGGGATCTTTGATTATGCCTTTCGCCCTTTGCAGACAGCGTTTCTTGTGCATCACTTTATCCACTTCATGCCCTGATGCGCCCATCACTCTGGAACAGGATAAATCTGGACTTATTAGATCACATGTCCTCTTCCATTGTTCCACAATCCAATTTTTATGCTCCCTAGCAAATTGAAAAACTTTTTTTTGATTAGCCTCATGGGTTTTCTAAAGACTACACAGTTGTTTAGTCTAAACCCCTTGAGTTCCCTCTTCATTGTGTGTGGAAATGCTTTTACTTTCACTATTGAACATAGTTGTGAGTTCTATTTTTTAAAATTTGATTTCACCAAACGTTTAAGGGATCACCGATGACGATCATTTAAGATTTTTTTTCCAACCACATTTCTTACTTGACCCCCTATTATTCTTCCAGCTCTTAATACAATTTTAGTAGTTTTAACTTTCCTCTTAGATGTTTTTTTTTTTTTGATTGATGCATGTCAATTTTTTAACACTTTTAAAACAGATTTTTTTCCATGACCACAGGACGTGGTTGTTTACGAAATGAGAATTTAAACTTGTTGCCAGCTGAAACATAATCATCCATGAAGTATTTATCCATAATTTTTTTTTTATTCATGAAATCTATAAGTGCCATTCTTATTAACTCATGTAAACTTTGGAACATTATTTGCAAGCAGACTTAAAACCCAGATGGATTCAGTATGCAGTAAAAACCAAATCCCCAAAGACTCGTATATTTTTTATGATGCACCTCTAGAGGGCACTGCAGCCTTACTGTTCCAGACAATTTGCTAAATTGTGTCTGCATTTCTACCCACCACTTTTTAAATTTTTTGTAAACAATCTTGTGCTGATTGTAGTACAATCTGCAGGTTAGCAGTTGCCAAGCTTAAAGCATCAAGAGATTTTAATATCAAATCCAACTTTTGCTTGTTTTCATTCATGATTAAAGGCCTAAAGTTCTTTGTGATATTAAAAAAAAACTTTAACAGCATATATATATTAAAAAACAACTAATTTTAACCAATGACATTTTCACACAGCAATTATATCAGAGCCAAAGTGTAATCCAGAGGTGAGACTAACAAGGAAGTATTCTGGAGAGGAATCTAGACTCCCATCCAGTTGTTAGGAACCTGATGTCACCTTGACTTCCATGTAGGTGACATTAGAGACAGTGATTATAAATAATTTCCCTATTATGACTGTAGACTATAGGGTCGGAAAGTACAATGTTTTAACCGGAAAAATTAATTTAAATTTTAACTGTGAACTGCAGACCAAATCCTTCTTCATGGTTTATAAGTAATACTATCCCAGCAATCTCATGGACCTACAACAGACATAGAAAGCATTTGGCAGATGCCCTTATCCATGGTGACGTTTACACACCCATTGCAACCAGCTGTTCTACACATTGCAATACCGCTTCCCCCCAATCTGTCAGTGTGGATCAATCTGCGGCAGCAGTAAAGGATGTGCTGAAACTCCAGCCAGAAGTATGGATTCGCAATGGATCCGGCAAATCTGGAGAGTAGAATCCCTCTGAAAACTGGCATCTAAAAACCAGCTGACGGATTGATGATCAAAACATATGGCATAGTTTGTTGAATTATGGCCAGAGAGAGAATGTCTCTCATGTTTCACTGGTCATTTTTGATTTATCATTTAAATTTATATACATTTCTGTTTGTGTCATTGTTAATAATTAAAAATTTACTATTACAAAAAACTTTGCTCTTTAATCATAAGCATCTTTTGATGCTTTATACTTGGCTACTGCTAACCATCAGACTGCACTACATTCTTCTTAAAGTTAACTTAAATATGTTTTCTAAGACTTGTATAGAAAATATACTATAAAGACTAGAAAAACAAATAGTCTTCTTTATTCTTATTATTTAAAACACACTGATGGCCATCAATGTCAATAACAAGCAGCGTTAATTTGTTTTTATCAGGAGTCTGGATTCTGCTTATTAATGAACTGAAGCTAGGAGCTTTTCACAGTGAGATGAATGCCTAAGTTAACAGTGTTCTAGTAGTTTTCAGCAGTTTCAACCCCGCATTGAGGTGTAAGTTGTGTATAGAGTAAAACAGTGTGTTAGAATGTTGCGGCTACATACCAAGGAACAGACACACGATTATAAACTAATCAGCTAAGTCTCATATCACGTGAAAATTAACCAATAACGACTCAGTAGCCCCAGGTAGTAAAACACAAAACATTCTGGTAATACTGTATATGCTGTAGTGAGGGACAAATACTTGACAGGGACACGAGGTTTAATACACAACAAATGTAAAAATCCTAGAAAGCTACTCAGGCAGAGAACGACTCTTTTCTCAGAGAGCGCAAGATAAAATATGTTATTAAAACTGATCGTTCGTTGTATTGATCCATTGATGGTTCTTGACATCATTTATGTGCAATTAAGGACATTAAGATAAGATTTATGAAGGTCCATTTTGTAGAGTCAGGATTAATTAACTCAGGGTAAATTATGAGCAGCGGAAAACCAAAATAATCCTGGATTAACTTTGTGTAAAAAGCCTTTAATTGTACTACATTTCTCATTACAGGGTCTTGTACAGGGTGAGAATATTGGTCCACCAGGCCTCTAGTGGAGAATTACAGTGCTTAGACAGGTGCTGTGTACTCACTTGAAGATAGTATGTTGTCTGATAAGCAGAGGAAGGGAGGATGGAGATGAACAAAAAGGATGTGCAGGTGCATCTGATTTGTAATGCAGAAGCCTTGAGAAACGATGCACCGTGTTTGGATTTGTCAAAAGGGTATCGTAGGTAAGGTCTTAAAATGCAGTCACTTCTTATGGGAGTTTACACACACATCAGACAGGATAACAAGGATGAGGTCACACCACTGCTGTCTCATGTAACTCATGTTTGGCTACATTTTATGCGTCAGATTTTAGTATTAATAACAGCATAAACTTGTCGCTTATATAACCTATAAACTTATTCTTCCACTAGATAGTCTATTACTACAGTCAACTGGATGTTTATGGGAATCTCTGTTTAACCAATCCAGAGTGTACACTCCCTTATTAATACCACTCACACTTATCTACAAACCACCGGAAAGGCTGCGATATACTCGTGTGTTTTCCCTCAGGCCTCAAATAATTTGCAGAGTGCTATCAGGCCCCTGAAGAGAACCTCCTGGGGTGTTGTTATGGAGCATAGGCAGAGGGTAGAATGGATAAGAGCTTCAGATGGCCTTTAACCACATAGTATGATAACACTTGTGGCTGTGCAGTGAAACATTACCCAGGACTTGCTGCAAAGAACACAAAGCACAGCAATGTACTTTATACAGAACATATAACACTTAGTGTACTTTATTTAATCATTTTTAAACCAGTACACTGGTGTGATGTTCTGGTGGAAATATGGAAATTACTGGTAAATGCTAAGAGCATCCATTACAAAAAAACATTTGTGTAAAAAGCCATTTTAAAGCCCTTAGTGTCAATTTATATATAGGTGTTTATACTGAGCAATGCTGTGTAGTAAAACAAAAAAGGAATTAAAAACAGGTGGAAACTCCATTGCTTGTCTCTAGTTAAAACAGATAAAATAGTCAACTTTATGTGTATTGTTATAATAAAAAGTATTAATTTAACATTAAGAAAAAGGCCTTTAAATGAATTTAATTTTTTCAGCTCCTGCCTAAGCTAATGCATGTTGTAGGAGTACTTTAGCAGGCCCTAAAGGTCACCAGCTGTGTTGTAAATCTTATTTTATATAGATGAGCTTAAAAAATCTGGCAAAAGCAGCAGAAACCCGATCGGAAGTTATTCCTTTAGTATTTTTTAGATTTAAATATATGAATATGTATTTTTATTTAAAAATTCTAGGACACAGCAGCATTAGCACATAGCCTGGAGTTAGTAAGGAATCACACTGACTGACAGTAAGATTGATTTAACACACCTGCCATGCAAAAATAACACCATAATTACATTATTCTACTCATAAACAGTCATTTCAGGCAGTTTGCATTCTTTGGAAAGGGTGCAAGAGATAGTAACTCTTCTTCTAGTAGTGAATAAAAAAATAATAGGCGGTTTATTTAGAGGGACATTTAATGAAATGTTTTATTCATACCCATTTTTCTCAGCACAAAGACTTTAGTAAACCTTACAGTCTTTTCTGTGTTAATTTTTCGATTATGTTTAAAAAATACAGACCGCCTCAACTCAGACTTCACTATAAATTGAATAAGCTCCTTACCAAAATAGGTAAATATAAAGCTATTATATTATATTATTATAAATTAAATTATTATAGAATTTGGTGGAATACTAAATAAATAACATGTAATCATGTAGTAAATGTAAATGTGAATGTAGTATGTGTTACATTTGTTACTTTTTATTATTCGCTGGTCACCCCTGGCTATCCTGCCATATTTGAATTATAAAGATCTGTGTTTTAGCAGAAATTAACTTGGGTTCTTTCTGACTTTCAAAAACTCAGTGTATTTTATTTATTTGAACACTTTTTTAATTACGTTGTAATAAAGTATTAGTGTAAGGATCCACTGACGAGGTAAGTAGTTGAGATTCCAAGTGCAGTTTATGAACTACCAAATGACACAAAACAATAGACTTGACTTGACTTGACATGGTCTAACACATGGAAACACATCTCACGGTGCCCGGCAGGGCAATGCACCCGACAAGCCTGAACGAGATCTGACAATTAGGATGCCCTCATCTTTTTTTTCTTACAGTCACCAACCTGCTATTGCCAGATTTCCTTCTTGTACTTGCATGCTTGGTTTTGAGTATTTTTTTTCTACGCTTGCGAGAGACGGTCCCTCCTGAAGGGTATTTAGAGTGGATGATCATGCTCGGGCCAGGTAAAAGAGGGCTACCAACAGCCTGACTTCATCCTGGTAAACTCACTCCAGAACTCCCAGGAGCAGCACAATCGGGGGAAATTTGTACAGGCGTAGCCTTGGCTATGCAACCTTGCCATGAATATCAGCAAACAAAGTTTTCCCGAAGGATCTTTGGTGCCTACTGCTGTTTGATGTTGGCAACCACTGACACACTTTGTGTACTAATACATATCGGCCGCTCAGACAGGACATGCTCAAAATACTGCTAGCATCTCCAGGCAGTTTATGTGCCATGAGAGATGAATTTCTTCCCACAGTTCCTGGGTAGTAGCTGCTACTCAGACTGCTCCTCAGTCTATGAGGGAGGAATCAGTTCAAAGTATTATGCAGTAACAAAGAACCCCTAATTCCAGACCAGAAACCAAGCAACATAAACTAATCGACCTGCTTGCTGGTCATTATCTTGAACTGGTGCCATCTTATATCCCAGTTTAAGCAGGTCTAAGATTAGACACAACCCTCCCTATCCTTCTTCAGAACTATAAAGTATTGACTGTAAAAGCCTCGAGTGTACTCCGCTGAACCACTGAACCAGGGCAGGTGGGGACCTGATTGGGATGTATCTCTGGAATGCTGTCAATTGTTCTGAAACCTCTCGACAACAGATTGTACTGTGTCACTTAAGAGGCACGATGAGGCTACTGGGGTGTCCAGAAGAAAAGTTCTGTCGCTATCTTCCATACCTGACTGTCTCCTTGGTGACCCTAAGAGACAGACCAGTGGCTCTACCTCCCCCTTCATCCAGGTCCTTTAGCAGGTCAGGCTGGTATGTCTGCTGTAGTTTGCATGCTCCGGCCTGACCTTCCCACATATAAACTTTACCCACCAGTGTGGAAGTTAGATTACACACATGCTTCTGCCCAAAAGTTATAAAAGGATGTTCATAAAGGGGAAACTAGGATTTGGATCACAGAATACTGAAGTAAAAATAACCCATGACAGTCACCTGCGTGAAGTTGGCCCCCTACCTAATGCAAAACGTGGCAAAAATAGTCTTAATCTTTGTGCTCTGTTTATGCTGTAAAAATTTTTGTTTGTGCTGCTTTGGTTTGTTTGATATAAAATATTTCTTTAAAGGTCATTCTTCGGGCACTTTAACCAGCACAAACAGAGCACAAAGATTAAGACTATTTCTGCCACGTTTTGCGTTGGGTGAAGGCCAACTTCACGCAGGTATGACAGTCTAGTTTGTTCTAAAAAAATTGTATTTACACAAGAAAAAAACAGGCTGTGTTCTAACCCCATCACATGTTCATGTAATGAAAAAATGATCTGTTGTATTTAGTTAAAAACTGTCCTGAACGTGCAACCTTGATTTACATGTGAGATATATGTGCTGACATGTTGTGCACTGTGTAGCACTAGCACATGTTTCTCAATGAGGCTTAAAGGTAACAGCTCTTTAAATTTTATGCTGTTGTTGAAACTGTTTCTGTGGCCAATCTGAAATGTTCCATGTGATGAATTTAGCCACAGCTCTTGCAGTACATTGAGTCTGATTGAAAAAGATCCAAAGAAAAAGAAAAAAAATGTACACATATTACAGGATGTGACGGTCGTTTTTGGCCAAATGTAACTGAAAGCAATCATTAATCCTCCTGAAATTATTTTCTCAGCTGTTGCAGCCATCAAATTAATATTACCATTAATATTAACATGTTAAATTCTGTCAAGCCAAATGGTTTCTAATATCTGCGAAGTCAAACTAGTCCAGTTTTGCCTCCTAAAAGAAAATTGCTGTGAAATACCCAAGACTTTTGGCATACACAATCAAGCCCTCGTTCAACATCTGTTTCAATTGACCTTGGCAAGCGCGCTGGCTGGACAGACGGCAATTGTTATTTCTCACTTTCTCCCAGTTATTATAAGAAGGAATCAGTGACCTATAACAGCAAACATATGCATGTTATAGGTCACTGCACGTTAAACACCGTGGATGAAAGATAATCAGCGGTTGAGCATAGCAAACTAAACAGGATTATTTCTAGTTTTGGGGCTAGAGGCATATTTACAGGCATTACATAGAGGGACTGGTCTGTCTGTGACCGAAGATGTGACAAAGTAAAGTTCATCTTTCAGTAAACACTTAATTTTTTATACACAATAAAACAAAAATTTCATACTGATGAAAAGTTAAGCACAAATGCGCACATAATAATACTTAACCAAAGCTTTCTTAAGTAAGTAATAAAGCATTCCTTTAGCATGATGTCAAGCTACATAAGCTTCTCCTGCAATACCAATTATCCGGTCTGCATCTTCTGTCGGAACCAGCTGAGAATGGACCCACGTGGACAGCCTGGGGTTACATGGAATTACTGTGGATGCCATCAGTTTCGAACCATGAGCTTTAGCCGGCAATAAATTAAAAAAACAGTTTCGTCAACAGTCTTCATCACTAAACAGTGGAAAATGTTACCATGATAGACTCGGTAGTAAAAAGAGTACTGAAAATGTCTACTTAAGTAAAGGTATTGCTACTTAAGAAACAGTTTATATGAGTACAAGTATAATTTCTAAAACATAAAGATTTAAGTAAGAATAATTACGTATTTTGTTGAGAAACTACTCAAGTTACTGCTTTAAAGGGTACTTTAGTGTGTAAAATGGGATGTTAAACCATTCATGCAAAAAAAAAATATGATGGGGATCTCAATTCAGCACTTATAAATTAGTGCTGTTTACTGTGCATGCAGGAAGCTGCCTTATATAATGGGAAAATTCTAAAGTGATTCGTCTTTAATGTCCTACACTTGAACAGATCATAAATATATACACGATTGTCAGTAAATGCACATTTTGTTCTTTCTTTTTTTTTTTTTTTTTTTTTTTTTTACAACTTACTGTAATTGTCTTTAATAATGTTTAAAATGTATAAAATTTAGTCTAGTTTACTGGTAAATCCACAGACGTTCCTCAAGTGTTCTGATGGCGGCAGATTTTTGTTCACAGTCAGTTGCCACGGAATAAATATGTTTGATATCTAAAAGTTTTTTTTTTATTTTATTAAAATCAAAACTTCAATAATAATTGATTTATCGCAATGGATAAACAGAAACTGGACCGCAAAAAATTAAATGATACCCAACTCTACTTAATTTTCAGACAGTAAAAAAGAGTTAAATTATATACATTTTAAACCACCCAAGTAAAAGTACCACGATTTAATTATACTTAAAAAAGTAAAAAAATAGGAAAAATCTACTCAACTCCTGTAACTAAGTATGTATAATTCGCTTTAAACCGAACATGGCGTCCCAGTCCAAAACAAAACAAGAAAAGGTCTGAGGCGGAGGGAAAGGTTTTAAAACCTTTTCCCTTTTCCCTTTCCCTTTGCTTCGGACCTTTTCTTGTTTTGTTTTGAACTGGGACGCCATGTTCGGTTTAAAGCGACTGAATTAAATTTCTATCAGGTCCTCTTAAGTAAAAAAAAAAAACCAAACAAATAGGCAACCTTTAGTTTGACTTTAACTGCCATGTTTCTGAGTTTACATTTGGCACTATTGTTTCTCTGTCTTGTTCTCTGTATTGTTCTCAGTATTATTCTCTGTCTTTTTCATAAGCTCCATAAAAATCGTAGACAGGGAAACAGCAGCATCTTTAGGGGTGAGCCTCCCATTTTATAAATAGGAGAGCAGCACAGAATCCCCTCAGAACAAAGCAATGCAACAATGACATCAAAATGACATTATTTAAATCAGCACAGTTAAAGGAAGAGTTGTGGAGGAGGTGGGTTGTAACGTGGTGTGCTGAGGAAGCAGCAAAGCAAGCAGGCAAGCTGTGTTTAACGTAAGCTGTGTTTGAGTTCTTGGGGCCTGATCAGCTGATAGGTTTGGATTGCTTTTTCTCAGAATCAGCTAATAGCAAGCTTGCCTACAAGGCCTGCCTAAACTAACTTTGATTCAATTCAATTTAATTTTATCTGTAAAACACTTTTAACAACAGACATTGTCTCAAAGCAGCTTTACACAGAATGTAGTAACAGTTAAAAAGTGTAAGTTTGTCCTTAATGAGCAAGCCGGAGGTGACTGTGGCAAGGAAAAACTCAAATACCTATTAATAAAAAAAGTTACATATTGATTTTTTACTCATTCTGCTAATTCACACCATGACTTGCAGTATTGTTAAGGAAATATATTGAATTTGCATAATTAATAGTCTACAAAGTGTAGATGCAGTGTTCAGAATGTTATTTTGGGAAACTTGGGAAACTTTATTCTCCAATCCCAACCTAACTGCTTAGTGTAATTGTTTTGACATCCTCAGTGAGGTTTATGCTACAGATCCCCGAGTCCGTTTCTGAGTCTAACACAGCCTGCACTAAACATGGCGAGTTAAAACAGATGACTTAAAATCACCAAACAATGCTAGATCTGCCTGCTGAAATATCAAATGGATAGCTATACGGAAAGAAAAATTATTTACTGTTATTTTTTCTATACTGCTTGAAACACTAGATTTCTGTATAACATGTTTAATAAACCAAATTGTCTAATCCAAAAGCGAAATAATTAAAATAAACATTTACTTGACCGTACTTATAATTTTGCATACAGTTTTATTTTTTTGCATACAAAAGGCCTGTGAGGCAACAGTGCTAACCACTAAGCCACCTTGCTGCCCCTATGTTTAATTTTTTTTTAAATATAAATACAGATTTTGTTCTTGTACACAGTTATCTTATTTAGCTACCTGTTTAAATTAGGGTATAGTTTCATTCTGTAAATTAATTAAAGTGAATGCTGGATTGACCTTAGTTTGATTAAATCAAGCCCAACAGGTACTAAAATATATCACGGTAAACGAACACACTTGTAATTCCATAACTGGACTAATGGGAGCACTGTAACACCACCGCTTTGAGGATCTGCCCACGCTGTAAAACCATAGCACAGAATAGAGATATGAAAAAAGGTCCATAATTAAAGTGCATCGAGTGCAGTTTATTTCAAATGTATGACTGATTGAGTGCAATTTATTTTAAATGTATGACTGATCATTTAGCCACTCCAACCCACCCGGAACTATAGGGCCTAAAAATGACAAGCTGTATTGTTAAACATGACTGTATTGTTTGAGTGAGGGTACATTTATGGTGAGGTCTAGCTTTCCTGAGCTTCTGGATCTTCTGTTAGTTGAGCTAGGATTAAACACAATTAAACATATTTATGAATAATGAAAGACTTGGGCAACTACCCCAAAGAATTGGTTCATGTAATTACATAATTATGTCAATTGTAGATTATATATATCTAAAAATAATAAAAAAGTAATCCGCTGCATATTTTTTCCTATTTTACACTTTACAAATTATAAAATATGGCGAATGTTTAAAGCAAGAACGAAGGGTAAAAAACCTAAAAATGCTTTGCTATACAGTTGCCGTGTGATTTACCCTTTTGTCATCAGCTACTCTCACCCATTCCCTTCTGTCTCTGAGATTAGTGTCAGAAATGTTCCAGCTTTAAGAGGAGAAAAAAAAGAAAGTGTTATTTCATGTAAAACAGATGCTGCATTGTTAGTTTTTCACAGGTGTCTGACTTCCCCTCCTTAAACTAACCTATGTTTTGATCTCATCTGCGTAGGTGGCTAAAAGCACCGATGTGCTGACTCATGTAAGACATGTTTCGACGTTAAGCATCAGTGAGAAGGAAGTGAGGAAAAAGCCCCTGTAATCATCTCTTATGAAACCAAGCTCCTGTCATCTAGCTTCTCTCTCATCTCCAAAACCCTTCTGACCTCTCACTAACCTACAGTATATCTGTTAGAAAGGTACTAAAAACTAGGTCATCATTCTTACCTAGGGTTAACATTACATTATCTTCAACAATCTTTTCTATTTATATATTTATTAGGAGGAGTTTAAGCTATACCCAGATGTCTTAACAGAACACTAAGGACAGTGTAATTACTGCTGGTGTAGCATAAACCAAAAAGGGAACATGAAAACTACAAAAATTATCTAAGGGAAAATAATTTAGTTATTACATAAACATACACTTTTCAAATTTACATTTGATTAGCTCTAATTAACAAACATGAGGTGTCACACAAATAAGGATGGTTTTCCTCTTGAGTCTAGTTCCTCTCAAGGTTCCTTTTCAAGAACAATCGTACATGAGTAAGTTTTACTTACTTATGAGTAAGTTTAAGCGCTAATATTGAACAAATAATGCAGCATTCTACAACATTCTAGACAATTTGTGCCTCTAACTCTAACTATATGTAATTTATTTTCACATCATTTAGCATTTGCTTTTATCTAGACTGACGTACAAAAGCGAGTCTCATCATTGCACAGCTCAATACTGGTATGCTAGATTACAAAATAAATTGTAACAACCCAGAGTAAATAAAGAGCAACATAAAAAAGGCATTTAAAATAGATTTTAAATTTTAAGTTTAAGGTAATTGGGATAGACGAAGGTCTTTTGCAGACAGCCAGTGACTCAGCTGTTTGTGGATCTGAGGGAGTATGATGCAGTGTGTGGAGAAATAAGTGCTTGGGGTAAAGAGTTTGCTGCTCTGTTTTTAGCTTTATAGGCAAACTTTAGTCTTTTAAATCTGACGGGTACAGATACTATAAACTGGAGGCGGGAGCACAGCAGTGGGCTGGTGTGTAAATATTTTGGAAGTTTGAAAACAACTCGTGCAGCTGCATTCTGAATCTGCAAAAAAGGAATTGTGCTCTGAGGTAGACCTGCTAGGAGCAAGTTGCAAAAGTCTTGTTCAAAAATTTCAAAATAGACAAGCAATGTAGTGGACAAAATAGAGAAAAATTGTTGAATTCTGCTAATGTTCCAGAGGGTATACCAGCAGAATCATGTCAATTTAACAGGAAGTGAAGTGTAATCCATTGTGACTTCAAGATTCTGGCATAGGAGATGCATCAACTAGGATAAAGAGCAGCTCTGTTTTGCTTTAGTTAAGTTAAATATATATTACATATTTTTTACATACCAACACATGATTATATTGCTTAAATTTAGCAAACAGATAAGTATCTCAAGTCTGGTTCCTCTTAAGTTTTTTACCTCATATGAGTCAGAGACTTTTTTCTTAATATTTATATTTATGAAAATCTGCCTTGGGAATCCTTATACCACTTCGATTAAATTAAATGAGATGAATTGCTGAAATTTCATGAATTCAATGGAAGTAAAGAAATTGATGCGTCTGCTGCATTGTTATTTTGTTTTTTAGCTCAGCGGTAATCTCTTGAATCACTGAGGATGTACAAGCACTCATAGTGTTCATGTTACTTAATTTATTCATATGGAACTAATGTATCCAATTAAACTGCGCAAGTCAACAAGCTTTCTGTTATATATGTGGCCCAGATATATGTGGCCCTGTGTTGGCATGTCAGAATAAAGATATAGCTGGACACCAAATAGCAGATAGTGTGGTGAGTAACCTGAGGACGAGTGCAATGTCACATTGTACACGTATACCATCTCTGCTAGGTGTTCTGGCCACCTACACTTCCTTTCTGGTGAAAGTGCACGCAAGAGATCATTAAGGGTTCTGTTAAACCTCTCACATTGTGGTTTTCCTTGTGAGTGATGTGGTTCATTACTCCGTACAACCTACAAAGCTCAAAGATGATCAGAGTGTAAGCATTGTGGCACACCATATATAAGGAACCATTCCAGACCACACCATTAAGGAACCAGGATCTTGGCTGTGGCCTCTGCCTGCTGGTCACGAGTAGGGAATGCTTGGCTCAATTTTGTGAACAGGACATTCTCCCGAACATCTGTTGCCGGTTCCAGCACAGTGAAGTGCACCACCACTATCTCTAGAGGACAGAAAGCTAAAAATGGAGTCCAGGATGCTTGAATCCTAGGATGAGGTATCTTCGCTAGCACACACCTCTGACACTGTTTCAACCATCTCTCAACATCACCCTTCATAACAGGCCTAGTGTTCTCTCTATACCTTGATTCCCCATCTGATCATGGAAACCTCTTAGAGTGTGTTCTGCCAGAAAAAGCAGGCACTAACAATTGACACTCACCCAAGTGGACATCCACCACTACTCTGTACAAAAGTCCCTGTTTCTTACTTATCCTCTACCACTGTTTCAGCAATAAGTGCACAGATTTTCAAAAGCCTTTAGCTTTTTGACGAGTGGGTTTCTTCTTCCTTGTCCAGAATTTACTTAAAAAAACTAAGTGTCTCTTAGAGCTTACATAGCTCTGCTTTTGAAAACCTTGGCAAAATGGAAGTATACAAGCACTATTACCCACAGCATTTTTAGCTACCACTTGAAATTGCCTGACATCATAACCTTCTTTGCCAGCAGCCAGCAGATCTGTTCCTAAAGCTGTCCCTGTCCTAAGTGAGTTACAAATAGCCACATATCCATCATATTCTACATCCTTGCTCTCTGCCTCAGGTTCCTCCAGTCCTGGTATACGGGATAGAGCATCAGCTGTAGTGTGGCATCACTTTTCGGTTACATCCCACTTAAGTGCTAGAAGCTCAAGCTGCTGTAGCTTTTGGCATTTTTCTCTGCCCTGTGCAGTCTACCACTAGCATAAGCTATTACTGTTTTTTTTTGTTTCCCTGGTACTGGTACAAACTTCAACAAAACCCAGTTTGTTGGCATTCATCTCAAGGATAAATGGCATAGTAAAGTCTGCATACCCCAATGTTAGTGCACTGGTCAGTTTACTCTTGAGCTGTTCAAAAGCTTGTTGACACTCAGGGGTACAGCTGCTTAGCCTTAGAGAAACTATTCTCCCTAAGACACATGTTCACAACATCAAGAGGCCCTGCTACCTGAGAAGAACCCTTAGCTAATAGCTACAAAATCCTAAAAATGATCAGAGTTCCCTACGTGTGCTAGTAACTGGCCACTGCTTAACTCCACGTATTTTCTCAGGGTCTGTACTCACCCAGCATGACCTCAGATTACAATCTTTTGAACACTGTCTCCAGTCTCACCAAATGTGTGGAAATGGATAGAAAATACACCAAATGATCATCAAAGTAGACTAGTACAATGTGGAGCACCAAATCACTCATTATGGCTTGCATAAGTCACTGAAAAGTTGCTGGTGATTACACAAACTGAATGGCATTCGTAAATATCCATAGAATCCTATGCTGATCTTTCTCATGTACCACCACCTGCTAATAACTGCTGTGGCAAGGTCTATTGTTGAGAAAACCTTGGCCCCAGACAAGGCATCCAAGCTTTCATTGATGCGTGGCAATGGGAACGCATCACACCTGGTCTTGGAGTTTAGCTTCCTATAGTCCACACATAGCCCTAAGCTATCATCAGACTTGCGAACTAGCACTAATGGTGAGGCATAGGACTTTCCTGTATACCACCTTTCCTAAGGAGCTCAGAAATGTGCTACCTAACTTCCTCAAACTGTGCGGCTAAGAGTGGAAATTTCATGTTTTACTCTATCTGTGTATCCCAAGTCCTCAGCATGAACTGCAACATGCCAGAATATTTTAACAGAAGTGCACTTAGCTTTGCTTGCTGTTCTGCATGACCATCTATGCATAACCTCTGCAGAAGCTTCTGCCCATCATCCACAGATCCTACATTAGCTCCTTGTTTAAGAGTTACCTCTGTCAGCAGAGATATGCTGAAATCTCACTGTGCAGGGGCTATTGTCAACAGATTGACATTTGCCAAGAATGTCCAGCATCACCTAGGGAGATAACCAGACATCGTGTGGTAAAAAAAATTAGCTACCTGGACAGGAAACACTTGTTGGTGAGGCACCAGGCAATGGGGTAGTGCTTGACTCTAACCAAGTCCTACTGTCTGCTAGTCTTTTATGTACTCTAGCATAAACTGTGGTTATAGAAAGTGCAGGCAGATACATTCTTTGCCTTCTACTAATGCGACACAGAGCTCAACTCTCCTCCTAGGTAGTGTCAAATTCTTTCAGAACCAACTGCCTACACTTAATATTTGTACCTAGGATGCTAGGGGGAGATAAATCCTGCCCTGATACATCTTCATCCTGAACAATCTTGAACCCTCATTCGGATATTGCTAATCCTATGATGTATTAAGATTTACATATAGTTCAACACAACCCAAGCCACTTAGCAGTAAGGTGCAGATCTGTTTCTTTACCATGAAGGTGCTCTCTAAAGAAGCTAAAGAAGTGTGCCCACATCACTACCTGTGCCCAGTAAATATCTTACAGGTAGACCTTCAATATAAACATCAATCCCATGGCATTTGCCTAATGCATGCTCTAGAAATTTCTCTCTAGTCAGTTCCTTACTCTCCAAGCCTTTCAGCTTACCTCGCATTGCTTGGGTGGCTGCCATAGAGGGACCCCTATTTCCCTGTGCTGTAAAAGTCTAGGTCATAATTGGCTGGTCTTCTGTTTCAAGTGGTGCTGTACATTGTACATTTATAGTAACAGTTCCTCAGTGCGAAATTATTTCTAATCACCATCTTATTTCTGATCACCATCAAGACCTTCTAGTGTCTTAGGTTCCGCCACGCCTACTTCGATCAAAGGATGCAAGCTGCCTGTCAGTACCGTGCATTATAAAAACTACAGCAGGGGGCACAGCCTTTTCTTATAGAGCCCCAAAGTTATGGAATAGCCTTCCTATAAATGTTCGAGAATCAGACACAGTCTCAGTGTTCAAGCCCAGGCTAAAAACTTATTCATTTAGTCAAGCATTTTGTATTGATTCACCTTAGATTAAGGAGTAGATCTGGGGGACTCATGGATGTTGAGTATTATGGTGATCTGGTATGTTTAGATGCTGTCTTCCCCACTCTTATTGATCACGATGTTGATGATAAGAGCGTCTGGTTGCTTAACATTATCAGGAAGACCTCATGTCTGTGTTTCCCTCTGGTTCTCCTTTTAGTTATGCTGTCCTAGTTAGTCTTGTTGGAGTCCATGCTTGCACTCTACATTATATACTCAATCACTCCATACACTGTGATTACAATGTCCTTCTTCCTTCCCCTCTCTCTCTCTAGAGCTACATATGCCACAACGGAGCTGCCAGTAATCCAGACCCCATCTCCACTCCGGACCTGTCAGACCTCTCCCCGTGACCTGCTCCAGTTGATGATTACATCACCAAGGTGACCAGAACATTCCACTCTGCCATAAAGATGTTCCAGCTGTTTTTCAAGGACCTATGATTAAAGTTGCTTACACAAAGTTTCTACATAATTCCTGCTACCTGTTTTTTACCCAAATAAGGATGGGTTCTCTGTTGAGTCTGGTTCCTCTCAAGGTTTCTTCCTATTCCATCTCAGAGTTTTTCCTTGACACCGTGGCCCCCGGTTTGCTCATCAGGGACAAACTGATTTCTGATTTCTGATTCATCTTATAATTTCTTTGATTGTGTAAAGCTGCTTTGTGACAAAATTGAATTGAATTAAATGGAAATTGTCTAGCGACATATCCTACCCCATTACATTTCAGGCAGATTGGCCAACCATCATCAGTGTACTTATGTTTAAACTTAGGTTTACTACCCTGTCCCAATCCTGAACTGATTTTTTGTGTAGTTAGCTTGTGAACTGCATTCATGAGTTTTCCAGTGGCTTTTCCCTGCTGGGCTATTACTTTGATTACCTCCTCTAGGGCACCTGAAATCTCACTAGGCATAGTGTCAGCAGATTTCAAATCCTTTGTAATCTCAACTGGGATGGAACACAAAATATTCCTAGTTCTGGCCACATAAGCTTTGTGAGGCCTGTCCCCTAAACACCACATCATAGCCCCTTCACTTCTCTAACCAGCCTATGCATCTCTCTTCGAAGAGAAGAGTTTCTTACACCTTTAACAAACTGTTTTTTGAGAGTAAGCTGGGTGTCAGACACTGCATTAGGAGACTGTTAAATAAAGAATAGAGTGTAGTAGCTGAGATAGAGCATGTGAATATTTACGGAAATCCTCTTCAAACTGTCTGCGGGCGTAACAAGCATGTCGCAACTGTGGAGTAGTACGCGTCTCCCTAAATTCTCCCATAAATATAAATACAAGTCATGGTGTTGCTGAACTTCAACTCAAGTCAAGTCAAGTCAGTTTACCTTTATTTATTTACAATTCAATTCAATTCAATTCCGCTTTTAACAGCAGCTCGAGATTGTTTTAGAGCAGCTTTACAGATTTACATAAGGAAAGACAAATATTAAACAGCTCACTAACACACTCAATTTGATTGATATCTATATATTAAGAGACCCCAACTAGGCAAGCCAGAAGCGCCTTCGGCAGGAAACCAAAACTCCATCGGTGACAAAATGGAGAAAAAAACCTTGGGAGAAACCAGGCCTCAGTCGGAGGGTCAGTTCTCCTCTGACCAGATAAACTGTGATGTAGTTTACCATGCTGCAGCAACTTTTCTAGGGGCTTGTCTGGATGGATGTCTAGAAGACAAGAAACTGCATTATTCTCTCCAAGTGATGGCGGCGACAGTGAGCTCAGAATAACAAAGAAAACAGACATATGTTAGTGTTCAACTTATGATATACAAATATATTGCGTGTTCCGGTTCTGGTTGACCTGATTATTGTATCCTAACAATCCTTAAACAAATTTGAATAATGAAGAGAAATGTGTGTATTATGTGTAGGCCAGGTTAAAAATATGTGTCTTTAATCTAGTTTTAAACTGGCAGAGTGTATCTGCCTCCTGAACAGTGTAGGGAAAATTATTCCAAAATTATTCCAATTGTGCAACTCACTTAACTGTCCACCGTTCCTACTATCCCGCCAGCAGACAGTCCAGAAGTCTTTGGTGTGAGGCTCTTTTGGTGTGGTGACACCTTGCTTCTCTCAGGCTCTCCCGGCTTGACCACTCCACTGACACCATTGCCTAAAGACCACCCACTTTGTTTCCGACATAATTATAACCCCGAATTTTTGACCAGGGAATCCCACTTCTGACACCAAACTCTTTGTTGCCCTGTGTTGGCAAATCACAACAAAAGTGTTTTATGTGGAGATCTTTTTTGTTCCTGAATGTGACTCAGTGAGCACAGCATTAAATATGTAATTTAATTTATTGATTGTTATAAATCCCCAGGAATAAAAATTAAATTTAAATAATAAAATAAAACAAATCTCTAAACAAAAGAAAGTAAATGTTGTGTCAGCTCACAACTGGTCTAATAAATTAACTATTACTAAGACCTACACACATTGCCTTAAGTAAATTTACCCTTAACAGACAATGGAAGGAGACTATTAAACAAAGAAAATACAAATGAAAAACAGCTCTTACCTTTAACATAACATTTTATATTACACACAATACTTCTTTTTACAGATGCACATGAACACAACACATCTCTTAAGAATGAACAAAATGTTCTTGTATAAACATTGCTAGAAAAATAAAATAAACCTATAGTCAAGTATCTCTCGTCTCATAAGTAGTATAGCATACATGGAACTTTTGATCATTTCTCCCCTCTGTATGCAAATACATGAACAACAATGTTACTCTTACCTGCAGTAATATCTAGTTAAGAGTGTAACGTGTTTTGGAGCAACATTACATGTTGGTAAATTACCACTCACGCTCTTCCTCGTCAAGATAAACCCCTAGATACAACTGGATGAGACTTTCTTTCATACTAATGGAAAAAATTAAAATGATCACATTACCAATTATTACCAGAAACAGCTGCTTTATCATCACATTTGCGAAGCACGGTCAGCCATAATTCCAAAAATACTCGTCTAAAAGGCACAAGTCTAATGTACTTTTATTTGGTTACCCATGTACTCTTTTGATTTTGCTTATTATCACCGCATTTGACTGAGTACCTTGTCTCTTTTCCCACCTCGACACTGTGCAGCCTCTCAGAGCATCCAGCAGCACTCAGCTTTCTTAAAGGGGCAACACCTATTTACTTCACTAATACTTCACAAGTCTTGAGGTAGCAAAGATATATCCTACACATTTTCCTGTGTGCTTTAAAAGCATTTTGTTTGCATGGCAAACAACAAAGTCTGCAAATTTCTGTTAACACCAGGTCATATGAGTTAAATTGGAGGTTTCTGTTTGAAACAAATACTGCTGAGAGAAAACCGCTTTGGTTTCTCTTATTCTGTTTATGTTTGCTCCTAAGTTTAAGTTTTTCTGTGTTCCTTACAGAGCAGCTCAACGAGAGTCAAAGCCATTTGTTACACAGTAGTTGTAAAGCTCACCGATTTGTAACAGAAGTTGAGGTTTGGGGATAGGGGAAAAGGGGGAAAAGGGGGTTGCAGGGAGAGCTGGCCTGTGTTGAAACAGTAGAGTGGGCCCAAGGTGCCATTAGTGGCTGAGAAGCAGCTGGAAGTGATTCCAAAAACATGGTGTGCTGAAGGTATTTTAAAACCACATGCTAAATCTGGGCTTTCACACTGTTCCTCACAATTTACCCACAATGGTCTAAAAACACCTTCTTTGGGTTGTACAGTAAGTCCTGGCAAAGACCAGAGAATCAGTAGAAAGTGCGAAGGGTGCTAAGAAGTGAGGTTTTGCATTGCTTCGGCTGTACGCTTTGGCAAAAGGATTTACATGAACAAGTTGATTTTTAGAGGACCGTATAACCAAAGAAGCCAGACAAAAACAAACCGCAAAGCAAGACTGTGGAAAGGTTAACACTGCTATCTGTCGTCTTTATGTGAAGACTCATTAATATTCAGTCCATACACTAAGATTGCATTTTTGTTATGGTCACAAAGTCAAGTGAGGCATATTATCCATGACGTCATTGTTTTGCATTATCAAGCTGCCTTATAATTGTGAAACCACATAAGAGTGTTATTATGGTGTTTAGTGGCCTTCGTGATAAATTAAATTTACTGCATCTAATCAGTCAGAGTTAAAATCGCAGTATTAGATAAGACCTCTTATTAACTTTAGACTGCTGAACTACAACACTAACATTGCTGTTGCAGTGGTTGCATTATTTGTTATCAGAATGCTGGCTTTTCTTAGCGTTTTTAAATTAAATTGTCCCTGAAGCAAATTAATTCTGTGTGGCCAACCACATGTAATTTCTCTAAATGTGCTGCTCAATAATGGCTCAATCAAACATTTTGGTGTGTTGGAGAGTGGAGTTTCAGAGATATCAGAAAGCCTTTTTAATGAGCACATGTGGATTTAAGTTATTTGTGATTACACAAGATTGTGTGTGATTACTAAAGCTTTGCTCTCTGTTCAGAGTAGTAACAGGGAGTATAACGTGTGGAAAACTATCAAAATATAATGAGTCTTTAGTGGATTACTAAACAAAATTACAGAGTACTAAATAAAAATCTGCATCATAAACACACACAGCCTGAGGTTAAGAAACACATTAAGGGAATACACACAGGTCTCAACTTCCAGTTAAATCCTCGTTCAGTAATATGAAACCAACAAACTGATGATTCACGTCATGGCAAACACCACTTATACACACTTTTCCAAGAGCCACTGGAGTTCAGACAAACCTCCTGTCAAGTCTATAAAAAACAGCCTGAATAAAACTTTCATAAATAGTGCCCCGGTGAGAGTGTGTACATGTAACTTCTGATACCCTACAGTTACATGAAATAACTTTTCAACAGTGGTATGGGAATAAATCAACACAAACCCACACACAACCACAAAATAATAGAAATAAATAAAAATGAATAAATAAAAGTTACAACAACCTACTTGCATAACGTGCACACCCTTTTATAATGAGGGATGTGGCTGTGTTCAGAATAAATTACATTTAATCTCTTGTGCAAATGGTGTTATTCGGATTAAGGCTGAATAAATATCAGCTGTTTTCTTCACATCCTTCTGGTTTCAATTGACTGCTGAAGCTGTGGTCTGCAAAGAGATTACTACACATCCATGGTATGTCACTGGTTGAAAGCTAGCAGTCAGGAGTAAGAAATAAATACATTTCATCACATTAAATGTACCATGGAATACTGTTTAGGCCATCATTCTCAAAAAACATAGAAAATTTATTGCCATAGTGACATTTACATACAGTACCAAGAAGGCATTTTTTAACAAGTAATGATTCTCTCTGACTTTATGACAATAAATCCCTTATAATCTTCCTGTCTGGGTTACAGGGTAGCAAGAGTATTTAAACCATGTAGGAAAATGCAGGATACTCCAATGCGACAAATTTTAAAAAGGTATAATTGTTAAAAAATAAGTGATAATAGCATTACAACATAACCACAGTGCAGCACGGCAGTGGCAGCGTCATGCTTCATCAGCTGGAGCTTTTATCCAGATGGAGGAAATCATGAGTAATTAAAAAGTTTTAAACTTCAGTGCAAATACTTAAAGTGTCTACAAGTAAGCTGAAGATGGAAAAAAGTAAAAAAATGTTTAATTTCTGCACTTTAGTGAACTAAAGCATACATTCACATCAACGAAGACATAGTTTTATCAAAAGAAGATTGCAGAGCCCATTTCAATCCAGAATCCAGTTAAGATCTGTGTTGTAACATGAAGCAGGCCGTACACAGGGAACAGTCTGTACAAGTTGATAGTTTCAAGAGTGCAGACTGTAAGGGGTGGGGGTTGACTGTAAAGGAGGGGGGGGGGGGGTGTAGACTGTAAGCAAAAGTCCAGATAGCAATATCAGATTTCCAGATAATAGACCACCAATTCGGGCTCACTGTCAGACCACCATAATGTATTGCAGCCTGCAGCCTGATCATTAATAAAATAATATTAATTATTATTACAATATAAAGTAAGTGAAATAATACATGCAAATGAATTAAAACTTAAGGCTGAACAAAATGAGCAGCCTTTTATGTGGGATGTGTTATCTTTTAAACTCAATTCTACTTTGATTAATTTTAATTTTTTTATTTCTTGCTATTCGGATTGATAGTTGTTAATAAATCCATGGGGTGATTATATGTGTGCATTTTGTACCAAATCAACACGCACTCTCCACTTAATGTTTGCAGTTAACATTTATTAATTACATTGCCATCTTACCAAATGTAAAGAGGACTTAACATAAAATTACAGTGATTTTTAAACTTAGTCTGCCTTTACAGTCAAATGTGACATGATAAAAATTTTTAAAAACACAGAAAATGATCACAATTGCTGTTTATCAATTTACCTCATTTGCATTTTGAAACAAAAAAAAGCAATTGATAGTTTTCATATGACTTGAAACTCTTAAGCGAGCAAAATGCCGGATAGTTTAATAAGACACAATAACCGACAAGGAGTCAATCCCAGGCTATACTTCTTCAAAATCCCATCCATCAAAGAAAACTCAGAGAGGAGGAATTTGTGTGTTTTTTACTGTGAACTAAAAAATGAAAAAAAAAACCAAAACTGTCATATGTAGTACTAAACTAATATGTTATGCTTGTTTTCAGATATAAAGTTATGATTTCTTTTTTTTTTATACACGTTTTGTGATGATTTTTCTGATTTTTTCTGATCCAATTTTTTTCAAATTTGGGTTGTAATAATATACAATTCAACTTTTGTTTGCTTTTATCCTGGTGACTTTGTGAAGTCAGGGATTCTCCACAAGTTAGTAAATATTACTAAATTGTTGATCTGGCAGGGACCTGGTGGTTTAATATGACCAAAATACGGTGGTAGGGGGTTTTGCTGTTTATAGGATATAATAGACAGAAATCCCTACATCCAGACTGGATTCACTACCAAAGGCCAGAAAATTTTGTGTGCACTATTTCAAAGCTTGCATCCATGAGTGTTATAAATGGCTAAACAGTAAGCACCGAGCACAACAAGCTATTTTCTTATTATTATAAATACTTATATTACTTTTTAATAAAAGTAACAGGACATTGAATGATTCTGGTTTTGACAATCTAGACAGCTTCACCAAGTCACCTCTTAAAAAAAAAAATAAAGGTTTTTCGAGCAACCACATGATGACAGTGTCGCATAATATGCCACATTAGCCTCTATTTTTATTTTTTTTTAGGTATGTACATGTTGTGAGTTGTTGTAAATTGATTTGGCATTAATTAAAAAAATGTGTGTTTGTGATTTAGAGTTGCTTAAAGAAGGCCTAACTATAAGCCCATGGTAAGCCACTGGTTTGAACCCTTGCTTTAGAGACAGTGGCACTGAGGAAGAGAACGGAGGCAGAGTTGGCGTTAGCAAATCTGAAGGTGTTTTTTGTTGTGAAGAAATTGGATGAGATTAGAAGCGAGCACATCAAAGAGATGGCTTATGTTGGACATTTCAGGGCCAAAGGCAGACAGGACAGATTTGAGATGATTTGGACATGTGCAGAGGAGGGATAGTGAAAATATTGGGATGAGGATGTTGAAGATGGATTTGCCAGGCAAAAGAGAAAAGCCAAAAAGGAGGTTCATGGATGTGATAAATGAGAACATGATGTCAGTGGGTGTGAGTAAAAAAGGGTGCAGAGGATATGGCTAGGTGGAGGCAGAAGACTGATCAAGGCGACCTGTGAAGAAACAACCAAAAGTAGAAAAAAAGAAATGACTTTGTATGTTCATTCACTTACAAAAAAAATGACCAGTCTATAATTTTAATTGTAGGTTTATTTTAACAGTGAAAGACAAAAAAAAAAACATTCAGAAAAATGCATTTCAAAAAAGTTATAAATTGAGACTAAGCATTCTTGTAAGGTTTTGGTTCATGAAAAATTCACTGTTCCCTAGCGGAGTATATGAACTATGCAATTCTGCTAAGTGGTTCTTCGTTCAGAGACTGCTCAACTTGTGTCTGCCAAGCCACAACCACTGTTCAAGATGGCCGACAAGGCAGAGACTGCTCACCTCTAGCCTGCCACGCCACAGTCGCAGTCCAAGATGGCCAACAAACCAGAGACTGCTCACCTTGAATCTGCCAAGCCACAGTCGCAGTCCAAGATGGCCAACAAACCAGAGACTGCTCACCTTGAATCTGCCAAGCCACAGTCGCAGTCCAAGATGGCTGACAAGCCAGAGACTGCTTACCTTGTGCCTGCCGAGCCACAGCCACAGTTCAAGATAGCCGACAAGCCAGGGACTGCTCACTTCGACCCCACCAAGCCACAGCCACAGTTCAAGATGGCTGACAAGCCAGAGACTGCTCACTTTGAGCCTGCCAAGCCACAGCCATACCAAATACTAGGCATTCTATGGCAGAGAATATGCATTTTATGCCGAAGACTGATTTTGTTGTGGAGAATATCCACGCAAAGCCCACCACACGAACGACCTCTAAATAAGAGTAAGAGTATAGATACTCTGTGTGCCGGCCACAAAGGCTCCATGTGTCCATGTGTCTTGTTCCTATCTTGTGCATATACAGTCCTTGTGTTTCCCTTTGTCTTATATTTTGGGCTTGTCCCTGTACCATTGCGGTGAATCTTGTTCTAGTGTTAGCATGTTGCATGTCAATCTAGATAGCATTTTGGTCAAGTTAAGTTAATGTTCATTGTTTTGCCCAGTGTTTATGTCTAGTGTTTGTAATTGTAAATAGAAACTGCGCTTGGGTCCTCACACTACTTGCCTGAAGTGGACTCATTACAACTCTCTTAAAGGGACCCTCTTAAAGTGAGTGCTCCTAATCTCAGCTTGTTACCTGTATAAAAGACACCTGTCTCCAGAAGCAATTAATCAATCAGATTCCAAACTCTCCACCATGACCAAGACCCAAGAGCTGTCCAAGAATGTCAGGGACAAGATTGTAGATCTACACGAGGCTGGAATGGGCTACAAGACCATCGCCAAGCAGTTTAATGAAAAGGTGACAGTTGGTGCAATTATTCACAAATAGAAGAAACACAAAATAACTGTCAATCTCTTTCAGTCTGGGGCTACATGCAACATCTCACCTCATGGAGTTTCAACGATCATAAGAACAATGAGGAATTAGCCCAGAACTACACAGGAGGATCTTGTAAATGATTAAGACAGCTGAGAGAAAACAATTGGTAACCCACTATGACATAAAGGACTAAAATCCTGCAGCACCTGCAATGTCCCCCTGCTCAAGAAAGCACATGTAGGCCTGTCTGAAGTTTACCAACGAGCATCTGAATGATTGAGAGGAGAACTGGGTGAAAGTTTAGCGGCCAGATAAGACCAAATTCAAACACTTTGACATCAACTCAACTTGCCATGCAGGAGGAGAAGAAATGCTGTCTATGAAACCATCCCCACCGTTAAACATGCGGGTGGAAACATTATGTTTTAGGGGTGTATTGTTGCTCAAGGGACAGGACAACTTTGTTGCATCAAATGGATGATGGACAGTATTGTTGAGAACCTCCTTCCCTCAGCCAGGGATCTGAAAATGGAAAGTGGGTAGATATTCCAGAATGACAATTGTGCAAAAGGTAACAAGGGAGTGGCCTTTGAGCACATTGAGCACACTGAGGGCCTGGAGTGGCTTGGACAGTTTCAGACCTTGATCCCATATTAAATCTGTGGTGGAAGCTAAGGGCCCAAAAATGTTGCCAAACATCATCAGGGTTTTGCCACCAATGATTAGGTCTTGTTATGTGAATGGTTCAAATACTTATTAAATCATTAAAATGCAACTATTTAAAAAAATGTTTTTTTGGATGTTTTTTATTGTTATTCTGTCTCTCACTGTTAAAAACAAACCTACCACCTCACTGTATATCCATTCAGCTAGCAGGGGTCACCACATTACATTTTTTTATCCTCTGCATCTTCTTTCCTAACATATACTTTGTATATGTCATGCATGTAAATAAGGCCTTTCTTTACACTTAGAAACATTCTAATTTTCAAGCTTTGCTGAAAAACTCAGATGTAGTTTCAGTAAAAGATGTCGTCCATAGTGGAGTGCAACGAATCCTATGAGACCTTTAGCTTTACCAAATGTGTATGCATAACTTATAATTGGCCCCTCTGAAAACATGCTGATTTACATTTATGGGCCATAGAAACTATATACAACCCCACTGTAACAATAAAACCGAGGTCTGTTTTAAATATATCTGTCTTCCTGACTAAATCAGACCAAACTAAATTAACTAGAGAAAATTGTAATATGAATAAATTGGTATAAAGAAATCAAAATGTTTTTTTGCCATTCAATTTATATCAAGCAGACCATGTATTAGCATTATATATATATATACACACACACCTCAATTACAGATCTTTTAAAAATTATGGATTACAACCAGCTGCTGTGTTTTATCTCCTAAGAGCAATAACAGCACAGTTTACATTCTACTTTCAACATATGGCTATGTTTGAGACAGAAATATCTAATATCAAGGTTAATAAGTCTGGAAAGCTGAAGACACCACACCTCCCATTTCGTTTGAAAAACATTTTAATAACTTCGCAGGCTAAAGTGCCGTTTTAAATTTAGTGCCATTTTGCTTTTCCCCTTCACTTAGTGTTTCATAAACCTTTATATTATTTACTTTTGGACATGTCATATATTTTCTTGAATGAATATGAAGTTCCCTTAGTCTGTCTTTTCAAGGCAGAAATGGAGTGTTTAGGTAATAGGTATTGGAAATTTTGTTTTTTAATGTCCGTCACACAGCGAAAGCTTGTGGCTTAGAATTACACTTTGGCATACCTCTGCTTTTTATATAGTCTAGCAGGAAATGAGCCACTCTCTGTTGGACCACATGCAGAACGTACACCAGTAGTTTTTTTTTTTCACTCATCCATGTCCACTGTGCCATTCACTGTTAAGGAAAAAGAGTTAGGCACATGCTCGTTCTACAACTATAAAAAACATCAGTATGTGTTTCATCAACCAATCATCTTTTATGGCAAGGAAAGTAACTAAATGGTTCTGTGGGTAAGTAGACTGTTGTAATGTAAACAAGGCTAATATTTTCTCCAAAGGATAATGTGGTGTCTAACAATGGCACCAGCTGATACTCACTGGGTTTAATATAATATGACGTCATCTGTTTCTTGATGTAACTGCTAAGATAAGTAATGAACAGAAATGTGGCTCTGGCAACTGCTATACATAAAGAATTATAGCATCTCTTTTTACATTTTTAAAATTTTTTTTTACATTTCTACAATTTGTTTTTTTTTTTACAAATGACCTTATAAATGAATTTGTTTTATTTTCATTATATTTGACTTTATTCTGGGTTATCATAAAACTAAACCTGGCCTTTTAAATTTTTGTAATTAATTTAATTTAGAAGCAGGTTTAACTAGGATACTTTTTTTTATCTACTGAATAGTAATAAAGAATGTGAAACTGGGAAATTATTTTTGAGAGAGTAGTAAAGAATAAAATTACCACACAAATACAAATATTTTTTTTGTAGTAAACTCATTGTTCTCCGTCGGGAACTCGAGTTTAAACATTTTGTTCCCGAAGCATTTAGACGCGACTCAAGTCCTCGAAGGGGAATGTCTCTAAGGTTTAGATGTAACTTTAAAATGAGGCGCTGCATTTATGCTCTTTAAGATTGCATTCATGCTTAAAGCATAGCCATAGAATTTTTTTACACAGCGTCTCTTTTAATCTGGGAGCCGAGGTTACATGCGTAACCTCGCATCCTTTGAGACATGCATTTTTAGATTCAAAGTTTCTGAAGTGCACACTTTGGAAAGGGGGAAATACCTGATAATGACACAATAATGACAATGTATATGATGTAATAAATGAATATGAATGTCTGTTTAACTATGTGACAAATTTTAAAAGGCCAAAAAAGAGTACAAAGCTGTAAAAGATTACAGTACCTGCTCCAGTATGGAATGCAAAGCTTTCTTTCTTTTCCCAACTGATGTTAGGATAAAAAACCTGTGACAATCTGTTGTTTGAGCTATAAAAGAGCTGTATTTGTTTAACTATTGGTATTGCTAATATGCAAATAAAATAAGGTTTAATAATGTACATTGAGAATATATAAGCAAAGTGAAACAAATAAGAAGATAACCAAGAATTCTGTTTGCTGAACATTTACAATGATGCATGCTAACTATTTCAAGTGTGAAAAGCCCTATTAAAAGATTTTTATTTGGCGTTAGAGAGGAGATTTTAGTAATTTTGTGAAGAAGAATTGAGTAAGGAGGAGGAGAATGACGTTGCTTCTCTTTCTATGTTTTCACTCTGGGCCCATTAAATAATTAAGTGCCTCTTGATATTCGTCAGAAGTTTCCATCCTAATCTTAAAAAACAAACAAACAAAAAAACCCCAAATGCGAATAATGTGCATTTCCATCAAGTTATTCAAGCGGCCTATGGTGCTATTGGTGACTTAGTAACCAACAATAATAAAACAAGGCAAGCATAATGAAGTGAAAACAGCTAATTAGTCACATGGTTTTAATAATCGCTATGTCCGAATTTATTTGGAGTAAACAACAGAACAAGCACAATAGAAACAGAACTTCAGATAGTAACTATTGGGCAAGTAACAAATGTCTCAGCAATGTAGCGTGCAATCCACAAAATTAATGTTATACAGAGATGAGGAAATTTCCACTAGCAGCAAAGTCATTAGATGTCAGAAGATGATGAGCGCCATACATGTGAAAAAGGCAACATCAGCGGAAATGCAGGTTAATCACATTGGTTTAATATTCGCTATGTCAGAATTTATTAGACAAATAGCTTTCATCCATCCATCCATTGTCAAAACCCGCTTATTCTTAATCAGGGTCACAGGGATCTGCTGGATTCTATCCCAGCTGTTGTTAAGTGAAAGGCAGGGGTACACACTGGACACTGGCCAGTCTAACGCTGGGCCACATGCAGACAAACAACCACGCACACATATTCACTCCTATGGGCAATTTAGAATCACTAATCAACCTGACATTCATGTTTTTAAACTGTGGGAGGAAACTGGAGTAAACATACGCAAGCATGGGGAAATCATGCAAACCCCACACAGAAAGACCCCTGCTGGGGATAAGAACCCAGGACCTTCTTGCTTCTTGGCAACAGTGCTAACCTGTAAGCCAACGTGCATAAATAAGTTTCAATTTATGTTTATTTGCATTCAACCTTTTTTGCACAGAAAATGTGTTTATTAACACAGGATGATTGAAACAAAAGTTGCAATAATATTTAAATCTTTACAATACTCCTCTCATTAACAGGACCTAACCTACAGCTCATATGCTTAATTAACACAACCCTATTATGTTTGTGGGCGGTCGAGGCTTACCTGCTGTATTTCACGCTCTTCCTACAGGTAAGTGTAGAATCTTAAGTTTACAGTACCTGCAAGTCACATGTTTTACTCGAAAATACGAAAGGAATCTTTACATAACGCTTGGTTGGTCTTTTAGTGAGTATCTTTAAACATGAAAATTTTACACATGTACCTCTCCATGTAAACCTTCACTAATTAATTATTTAATTAGCCATCATTAGCCCTTTCACTATTTACTGTAATGTTATTTACTGGCCACACATATAGAAGCAGTAGAGGCAGTTTTTGGCTATTCTTACTGCTGAATCAGCAGACCGAGTGAACTAGGAAGGCTGTAAATGCCTTAAGTGCACATTTCAACAAATTTTATTAGTTTAAGAAATCTGACATTGTTTGATTTCTGTTGCTAGGCACATCTAAAATACTGAAGCACTGATTTATTCCTGCAACATAAAAAAGTCTATTAAAGAAACACACGCTATAAAAGATGACAGTCATAGAGAGATTCTTTATGAGTATCCAAGATGCAGAATCCAGACTTAGGCTTCCTCTATGGTCAGTTAAGCCTCTAGGGAGGCACAGTGCAGAGGCAACGGGATGTTATTTCTCAGCTTTCAAGATGAATCTGGTGTTACTTGGAGAAGATAAGACAGATAGAGTTAGTAGTATTCAGGCTGGAGATACCACAAAATTGCTGCTTTTGGGACACTTCTATTGCTGCTACAGAATGCCTGTGTTCAAAGTATCATTTATTTGTAATTGACAGTATATTGGGCTGTTTGTATTCATTTTCTTTACAAAGCTTGTTGTGTAAAAATTGCTTTAAATTGACAAAATAGCAATTGTCTTAATGTCACATTTCCAATAGCAACAGAACCATGTGCTTTTGTTTTAGTGGTATTTTGTGTTTTGTTCTCCACCCAGTCCAGTCTTTAGTTTTTTTTTTGTTAACCTGACATGCATTTTAGTTATGTATGTGTTTTTGCTCTGTAGTCTTACTGTGTTACAGTCTGGCAATCTGGTAATACCTAAAATATCAAAATCAACTGTGGGCGGCAGATCTTTTCTTATCTAGTGCCCAAAGTCTGGAATAATTTACTTTGCACTGTTCGGGAGGCAGACACACTCAGTCCTTTAAAACTAGATTAAAGCCTCATCTCTGTAACCTGGCCTACACACATTTTTATTATTCAAATCTGTTAAAGAAATGTTAGGCTGCAATAATCAGGTCAACTGGAACTGGGAACACCTTCAATAACACACAATGTTTTGTATATCATAAGCCGAATGGCATCTACACTAACACTTCTGTGTTTTTTCATTATTCCAAGCTCACCGTCGCCACCAGATCCAGTCTCTATCCAGCCTAGTTGGTGGAATAGCACAGTATAAGAGAATAAGCCCCAGATGATGACCTTGTCTTCTAGATCCAGACAAGACCACGAAAACTTTGCTGCAGTATGGAATTATCTACTGGTTTATCTAGTCAGAGAATAACTGACCCTCGTCTGAGCCTGGTTTCTTCCAAATTTTTATTTTTATTTTGTCACAGTTGGAGTTTTGATTCCTTGTCGCTGTTGTCTCTGACTTGCTTAGCTGGAGACTCTTAATTAACAGATACAAATTAAACTAGCCTGAATCTTTTTAGTGAGTTTTAATTTTGTCTTATTTGAATTAATTTTTTTTAAAAAAGCTTCTTTTACACAATCTCTATTATTAAAAAGCACTATATAAATAAAGGTGACCTGACTTTTGACTTTAATTTAAAGCTCAAAATATTTTTAATTTCAAAGTTAATTCAAGACAAGGTTTGAGTAACTTTTATAAGGTTCAACAGAACAGAGAATGTTTTGAATAAAACTACTGACCTTAATGTTTACCCAGCATTAACCATACACAACACAAGGTTAACATATGTCTCTGTGCTACTGTGTTTATAATGCACATGCAAAATGAACTAAAGGCAACCCCCAGAACTTATGGGCAATTAGTCAGTACAGAACAGAGCAATTAGCAGGCTGTAGCGTAGCACTGTCAATTTTATGAGGTGAGTGACATGGGACAGAGCAGGATTTGGTGCAGGTGAGGAAAGAGCAGGTTGCTGTTGGTGGTTACTTTCACAGCAGTAAGTGTGCTGTGAATTTATGTCTCAGCATTGACTATAGTCTAGAAGTATTAGCGAATCTATTTATTTATTAATTAGATTTTTATTTGTATAGCAATTTCTAAGGATGGACATTGTAGCTTTACACAATAAACAGTCTATCTGCTATCATGCAACTTTACTTCAAGTTTATGGTCTTCTGCTCTTCAATATTCCTCAATTTTCATTACAAAAATTACAAGAAATCTTGAAAACATTTCATGTAATTAATTGCATTACAATTTTTACAGGTACTTTTATGCAACCACATCTTAATGGTGTTCTAGTGGATTTAAAAGAGGTGACTAAAAAACTCACTAAAAAACACTCAGTGTCGTGTTCATGAAAACAGTTTAAGACCTTTTTTTGCTTTGGAACATGTTGCGTTATCATGCTGAAAATAATTATTAGAAGTTGGTGAATTGTGATTATGAAAGGATGCACATGGACAAGAAAAACACAAAAATAGTTTGTGGCATTCAAATAATGATTAATTAGGATAAACAGTTTCAAAGTTAACTGTTACACTTACACCAGTACCACCAGCATGGACTGATGTGCCCATAGATTTTCTTGGTGCAAAATTCTGACACTACCATTATTAGATTAGAATATGTTTATTTCCAGTTCAGAACTGTTCAGTTTTTGATGAGTCTGTGTTCACTGCCTTAACTTTATGTTCCTGGTTTTACAAAAGATATTTTTTCTGAAGGCTACCATTCTAAGACACCACCAAATATTAGTGAATAGGTGATCAGCAGTTACAGAAAAGAAATTACCCGGCCAATCTGCTGACAACAATTATGGCACAGACGAAATCACTAAGATCACATTTTCTTCCATACTGATGGTTGATGTGAACCTAATGTGAAGATGCTGCCCACACCTTTGGCTGATTAGATGATTGAATAGGTAGTTGTACTGGTGTTGTTAGATTTTTTAATACTGACTGCTCAAATTGGGGACTCTGAAGCGCTAAGGTGGCAACACCACCCACGCTGTTCCACTCTCCAATAGAGGTTTATTAGTAAAAATTAATCACATTATACAAACCACATATTATTTATAAGTCGAATATGACAGGCAATACTGTAGCAGCCATCTTATCCTTTCGAAACAGAAGTGGTTTCATGCACATAGGCAAAAACAAAAAGTGACAACTGCACCAGGGTTAAACATTTCCTGTGCTTTTGCAAACTGTGCCACAGCTATTCAGCTATTCCCTGCTATTACCAAAATGAGTGCAATTATGGTATCACAACCAAGGCCAGTGACCAATTACAATGGTTTGTAACTCATGCTGGGATTCTTTACAGAGCTCAAGTCTGGCTGAAGAAAATGTTTAGAATTAAGGAATAAAATATCTGCAGTTTTACAATGCTTGTTAATTTTTTTTAAAGAGACCAAGTTTTGCAATTTTTTTTAGGCGAAAAGCAATTTTATAAACCTCAGAAGATGATTAGTTAAAAGCTAAAATAAATAATATATTGTATATTATATAACAATATATTACTATATACTATTGTAAAAGTAACTGTGACATTATTTTAAAAAGTAATTAAATGATCTTCTTTAAAATACTACTTATTCAGGAATGAGCAATCCTGCTCTTTCTCAATCCATATATTGCTTTTAACATTCTCGTTATGTGGTCAGTTGCTCTGGCTGGGCTGTCTTGTGATCCAACAATAAGAACTGACTCTTTGGCTGCCTGATGTTTTGTATCCATTATCTGATTTCCTCCAAATCACGTTGAATTGTTTTGATTTGTAGCAAATTGGGAACGGGGTTACCACAAATCTCTCTTTTTATATTACGGGAAGCTAAACATTAATGCTTTCTAATGTGTGGTGACCACATTATACAATATATTTAGATAATCTGTTTTTTTTCTTCAGTGTAGAAGTTTGGTGCAGTCTGGTAGTGTGATGGTACTGATTTGTACTATATATCTATCTATCACTAGATGGCACCTTAGAGCCAAACTATACCGTCTATTAGGTTTCCATGTAAACCAGTAAAGTGGTAAGAAGTGCAGAGCCGGCCCTAACCAATTTACTGTCCACGGCAGGAACTACATCACAGCCAGTTCCACCACTGATCATTCTGTATACTCAATTAGAAACTGCAGAACATGCTTTTTTCATTTATAAAAACACACTCACACACAAACACACACACACACACACACACCACACACACACACACACACATTAAAGTGTCAATACAAAAATAAATATAAAATGAAATAACACACAGAAACTATAAATGAAATATAAATAAGATTAATGCAGGAAAACTCTGTGTGTTTAAAATATGACGGCACAAGTTTAAAATAAATCACCGGAGTGAAGTACAGTTTATGTGAACAGTACAATAAGTAAAAGTGACATTAACTCCACTAACTGTCTACTAAATTAATACAAAGTAACATAAACCGTTCATCACATTAACTCTGTCTTGTTCTTCCTTTTCTGTTATCTTTTTTCCTAGTCACCAGTGCACTTTTTGACATTGTATGCAGCGATGAGGGAATTAATTGATGCTTCGGACCAAGATGATGAGTCAAATGACTACTTTGTATTTGTAGTAAGTATTTACTAAGAGTATTAGTAAAAAATGCTAAATAATAATCATATGAGATTCATGAATTTGGATTTGGAGGCCCCTGTGGATTGGCGGCGCCCCTAGCATTTGCTTATTCTGTCTAATTCAAGAGCCGGTCCTGAAGAAGTGACAGAATATGTTAGTTTTACTTACAAATATCACACAATCATTATGATTACTGTCATTAGCTAAATCCTAAATGAAAATATTTTTTTGTTATTTGAAAGGTATGCATTTATACATTAGTATTATTTGTATTATTATTTTTATTTTATAGTAGTATACAATTAAAAGATACTGTAATTCATTCTACAGACATTATGTCACATGCAACATGTTTATGTTGGTACCACACGGTGTGTAACTGTTTAATTACATTTGCATAATCAACATGGCATATAAATAAAGAACTCTATTTGCCTACAAATATACATAATTAAACATAATCTATATTAAAACCAGCCAACTCTAAGACTTCCTAATTGCTCCACATATATGTTCAATGAAATGGACTGTTACTTTTGTAGTATTTTTAATAAAAGACAAAGGCTTGTGGACACCAATTAATTGCCACAGACAAGCATGTACATGTTTAGGATGTCTCTGCATGCTGTAGTCTTTATTTCACTGGAATCAAACACTGTTCCAGCATCACAATGCCTCTCCACACTCAATCTGAGATGCACAATTACAGAATGTCTTCTGGTTGGAGTGAAAAAAAAACAGAGTGTCCTGCACAAAGCCCAGACTCTGTCTCAACCACAGTAAACATGTTTAAGATGAACTAAAACTCTGACTACACCCAAAACTACCTCACCAACAACTTACTAATAGTTTCGTGGCTTAGTGATCAAATCCCCATTGCCATACATTACCATCTAATAACACCAACTATTATAAGAGTAAAGGTCAGACTAAATCTGGGATACAATGTTCAAAAAACATTTATGAATGTGATGGTCAAATGTACTAATACTATTGTCCTTATAGAAGACAAAATGACATATACACTCTACTCTTACTCTTACATAAATTTCATTTACTTTCAACTACAGCTACTGATTAATTATGTAAAATGACTTACTATTTAATAACAATAGTGAAACAGTGTGTGTGGAAAACTAAAGCTTAAAAAACGAATGACTATTAATTTTTTTATGCTAATGATCTTTGTCATATATTTATAATTCCGTCGAGGTTGGTCCAGCCATCTCTTAGAAGCATGCATATCTATGTGTGTGTCCACACTGACCACAATGCAGCAGTTTATTAATAGTGTAACTGAGTCAACATTACACTGGTGTGGGCCCGCACCCACCTGATGAATATGTATAGCCATGTGTTCTCCCACTGGCATGCAAAGTGCCCTCAATTCAATCACTGCCAAGCCCTGGACCACCCCCAGTAGACCCATAAACCCAGTAGTCCAGTTAGCAGAGGGCTTGACTCATCCTACATTTCCATCTAAAGTAGTCTCATCCAACAATCCTGCAGTTCACCCGTTACACAGTGTAAGAAAAAAAACAGTCTATTTGCTTAAGTTAAATAAAATTTGTATAGAATGATTAAAGATAGACCTAATAAAATTATACTTGAGTAAACTTAACATTTATGGCATTTGGCAGACACCCTACATTGATCCCTTTTATTCATCTGAGCAATTGGGGGTTAAGGGCCTTGCTCAGGGGCCCAGAGTGGAGCTGGGAATCAAACCCAGATTTCCCAATTAGCAGTCCAACACCTTAACCACTGTGCTACCACTTCCCCACTTGGCTTTATAAAGTATACGTATATTTACAGTATATCTGACCTATACTAGGTACAAAATAATCAGTATCAAATAAGATAAAACTAATTTAAGATAAAACTTTTTTTAAGTAGTTAAACACCCAAATAATAAAAATAACTAATTTGGAGCAGTGGTGGTACTGCTGTGTTATTTATCAGAATGAGGTTTAAATCTCACCCCTGCCACTCTGCTGCTTTTGGACCTCTCAAAAACATATCATGGCTAAAACCTGTGCTCTGACCCTGATATGTGAAGAATAGGATTACAATGTGCTGTCAAGTTTACAGTATGTGTATGTGAGTGTAAGCTTCTTTCGAACAGTATTTGTATAAGTTCATTTAAAGTATAATTTATGAACTAAACGTTGGCTCGAAATAAGATAACCTACACAATAGTTCTCATTATTCTTTAGGAAGAAATGTAAAATATTAAAAAGTGTACTGGTATACACTGAAAAAGCACATGTTTAAAGATGTATTAAAATAGTACAATTACAAGCACACTGCTAGTACACTGATCTTAGTACAGTAATTCAACTGCACTTAGGTTTAGGTACTGTAAGATACTGAAAGAATGATTTTTTTTGTAAAGATAAATATTGGATCTTCATCATAAAAAAATGTATAATAATTTTAATGCTAATTCACAGACTATTTGGTTGTGTAATGTTTTGAATCTAAGGTCTGATTTCCTCCTAACCATGTTGAAGCATTTTGATCAATGGTAAATTGTACAATAAGTATTTTCTTTTTATTTTAAGGCAGCTAAACTTGCATAAAGTCATAAAAATGTATAATGTGGGGTAAATGACAAAATAGGTGCAAAAAGTCAGAAAAAAAAGAAAGAAATGCATTCGATTTTTAGTCATTTCCCATAATTTAAATGTTTTGGGGAATTTAGAAAGGAAAATTAAAAAAATTATAACAAATGTAAAATTTTGTAGAAGTTTGAAATTGAGGATCACTCAGTTGCAATATTTTAATATCAATGCCTGATCAAAGCATCTTTTAATAATAATAATAATATAATAATAATTAATACACACAATGTTCTTAGTAGACAATGGCCATTTGAGAGAATTCCTTCAAAAGTGCAAAATTTGTTATATTTGCATCAAATTATTTTAGAAATAGCAAAGATGATCCTAATGTGATTTTCTTCGCGTGAGACTGTACAGTAAACAGCTGTATGGAACAGGATATAACTTTGCTCTTTCCCCTACAGAATACAACCGAAAATAAAAACCTGCAGTTTAATCCTCTTTAATCAGATGTAGCATACTGCCTCTGGTCCCAGGGCAAGGTTTCTTGGCTTTGTTTTCATTTCGAAAATCTGGTGATTTATTTTCAGCCGGGGCCAGACTGAAATATTGGTTTGATTTATTCAGGTTTTATTTGGCACAAATGGGGTACGTTATAGATCAGGTAGCTCCCACTTTTCCAGCCCTTTTCCAGTTAGTTTTTGCAGCCCAGGTCTTAACTGGAGGGAAAGGCTATCCAGTCACGGTTCAGCGGTTTAATTATTTTGAAATGTGCTTACTTTTTGGTGGAAAAAATACCTGACTAGGCATCTTTATAAATTGTAGTAAAAGACAACACAATTTTAATATTCTTATTTATTGGAATATGTGTTGAAAAAATGTTTATTACTTTTAAAAAATATAAATTACATTAATTAAATGTAGCTGAATACAAACAACAAAAAACACTGTTATTATTAATGATTAAAATTCCCATTACTTGTAAAGTGAGTTTTGTAAGCTCTGTGCATTGACCAAATGATTTCAGGCTGTCAATAACACATTGAGGTAAATAAACTGTTATATATTCCATCTTTATTAATAATCCATCCAACATTCACAAACAGCATCTTTGTTCTGTAGGCTTCCTCTAAGTGACAGAGCAGATATGGTAATATCCTGTGCTTCAACAGAGTGTGATATGTCCTGTAGCAAATTTTTTTTTTGCTTAGGATATCAAGTTTAGCAAAAACTTCTAGCTGCATCCAAAACTCTTGGGCTTGCTCTGAATCATACCCTTTGTTCCTTACTACTGCTCCAGCACTGTGCCCCCTCACAGAGTTGCCATGGAAACAGGCATGCAGCTCGCCTAAGATCCAATGTTTGCTTTGGCAGGGAACCAAAAGGTAAAAGCAGGAGAGGGAGGTATCCGACGTGGCATGGTGGTGGTGGTGATATAGGACCTTGGTCTTGATGCCAGGCTAAAAATTCAGGAAATGGGCGTCCATTAGCTTTCTTCAGGTGAACATTTTTTGGACACATTCATGTATTTATCATATTTTCTGTGCAACGCATTCATAGGGTTAGGTTGGTACTTTCAGGTTCACTTCAGTAGGCTGTTCTTTTTAAAACTCACTTGTTTGGATGTAACACTGTAACTCTATTAGTAAGGTTTTATTGCATATGCCACATTGTGTATCACACAAACCGTTTGTGTTGTCAAGTTAAGTCACCTTTATTTATATACTGCTTTTAACAATAGAGATTGTGTCAAAGCAGCTTAACAGAAACATTTTAACTAGTATCTGTACATTAAGAGTCACTGAATACAAATCTGTTATTCAGAATGCAATGTGTTCAACTGTGGTGGAGAAAGGTTTCACACGGGCAATAAAAATGTTGTTATTCCTGTTTCTTACCTGAGGTTATGAAACTGTGCTCCAAAGTAGTGTTAGCTCCAAAGTAGTGTTAGCTCCAAAACAGCAGAAGGTGTGATGAAGCTAACAGATGAAGGCCTAGCACTTTCTTAAATACTTAAATAAAACTATAGTTTGGCCTACTTGCACTATACACTATACCGCCTTTTAATGCCTTTTCATTTTTTTTGCCCCCTCTGTCATTCTATTTGCTTTTCATTCTCAATTCCTGTCCCCCTGCTGCATTTTTTCATCCCTTCCCTCACTGTCCAGCCTGATCCGCTGCTTTCTTCTCGTACCCTATCAGTTGTGCTGCCATTATCAGTCTTGTCCACCATACTCAGATGATAACAACATTTGCTCTGGCACAGAAGAGCAGAGCCTTTTTTTCTGTTTGTCATTGATAGGAATGTGTGATACAAGCAATAATAATAATAATAATAATAATAATAATAATAATAATAAAAAATATATAATAATCATAATAACAACAATAACAACAGCAACAACGTAATTATTATTACTATTTATTCATTTATCTTCTATACTGATGGAGCCTATCCCAGCTGTATTTAAAAGGGCGAAAAGCAGGAGGGGTACACCCTGGACAGGTCAATTATTATTGTTATTATTATTATATATTTTTGATTTTTAACCGAAAATTTATTTTATTTATTTTTGTCCAATTATAGACATGCTGTTTAAGGCTGTTTAGGAAAATACAATGTAAAATGTCAGATTATAAATAGGTTCAGCATTGATTTATGATTATTTATGATTAACCCACTGATTATTTATGCACAATGTGAGACATGAAACAACACAACCCAGGATTCTGTTTACCTATAGTTTACAATGAGCCAGGATTAACGATTTGTTAAAAGCCCCAACAAGACACAAACACAGATGTAAGTTGGGGCTGTACTATTTAATTGATTTAGAGATTATGGCAGGCGGGTACAAATGAAACTAAGAAGTGCATACATGGTGCATACATTCTAGCAGTGACAACTGTACATTTTTCCAGTATTAACAAACATTAGAGAAAATAGAAGTAAATAAACTATAATAAACTTAAAAAAGCAATAAATGAAAAAAAAAAGTTTTGTTAAAGTTCGATATTTTTACGTTATGTATTTTCCACAGATAAAGTCAACTTAAAAGCATAAAGTCTGCAGTTGCCTAGAAAACCCCTCTTAGACAAATCTATTTTTGTAAACTCTTTACACAAATAAAGTTATCGCAGATCATAATTTGCAGACGTAAAATTCCTATACTGTGAACAGGATCATTTGTCAATGTCAGAGCTGGTTATAGCACTGTGGCTCAAGTCAGGAGCTGAGGGGGCAAAAAAAGTGTTTTTTACCAGATGTGTGGAGGTCAGACACTGTGGGGTGTCTACTGATGAACATGGATGGATTTTCTGTGCTTGCTAGGTTTCAGGTGGTAAAACCTCAATGGTCTAGCTCTGTGCAAACTTTGAAGCGCCATGCAGTCTGTAGCTTCTTGCGTCTTCCTGATGTACAGCTGTTCACCTGACTATGCTTAAAAAGGCCTTCTCCAAACATTTGACAGCGTGAAATGATAATTGATGATGGCTTTTTCATAGGTGACATTCGTTTATAAACACTTCATAAGGTACAACTGTAATATTGGATGTTTGCTGAATTGTGGAATGGGTTTCGTATTTTGCACAACATGAGGAACACTAGCCAGCCAGTAGGGATGTCCCCTTTGACCTTGGATAATCATCCGTTTCTGCTGCAGATCAGGGGGCAACACTCTTACCCGAGACAAGTCACTACCTGTAGATAAAAATATAATAATAAATCTGTCATGTGATTGCTAATTTATGTTTATTACATAAAAATATAATAACTAAAATAATCATTAAAACAAAAAAAAAGATCTATCTTTACATTAAATAAATAATGCCAATCATTATTTGACCTGTACTGTATTATATGTGTACCAGACTCTGGCTACCTACTAATGTACACGAGAAGTCATATTTTTACCTTCAATTTCTTTAGTAAGTTCTTTTATTCGACATTCTATTTAACAAACAACATTCTATGGGGAGAGTATTTTCAATAGGGCAGGATGGAGACCTGAGCATTTCAGCATTGCAGATGATCAACAGATGATTCCCCCCTACTGTTCACCTCTGCTTCCGGTAGCGCAACACAACAGATATCAAAACCATGCACAGGTCCTGCGTGGCAGGTCCCTAGTCAAGGATTCAGGCCCCTAAGGCTCCAAATCTTTCCCAAACTTCCTCTGCTTCCTGCTAGCCTTGGAGGTCAGAGGTTATACCCTGCTGTTGTGGCATGTCCCATGGGTGTCATGTAAAAGTCTTCTACCTCTCAAAATCTGGATAAAAATACATCAAGGTTGTTCCGGAACAAAACTTTCCGCCAAAATAAGTATGCATGCTATCAGCACTGTAGCCTGGTTTCATAGAAAAACAGACTTGATCAGGTTGAACGAATGAGGATAAACAAAAGAAAAAAAATCCCTATAAAATGAGTTCTCTAAAAAAAGTCTGAAATCTTATACACCCTGAGGGTTTGTGTTTGACTGGATCTGTTATGCCCTATTCTCAGAATTTAAACATTTTTTAAATTAAACTATTTCAATCTTATGGTGAAGCCCTTCCCCAATAAGCAGCTTCATTTTCCTGCTGCCTCATTAGTGTCTCTGTAAATTTGCCCTCTTTTCTTGAGTTGTGGCCCCAAGTGGATCTCTGGAATCAAGTGATGATGATAGGCACAATTTGACACATATGTTCTTTTATGGTTGGGCTTCATGAATTAAACATGTGCCTTAGTAAAACAAGTCTAAAAAAAAAATCGGGCTCCAGAAACGTTATCTTGTGTGTGGGTCTCTGGCTACTTTCCTAAAGAGGATGTTGTGTCAAGGCCCAGTTTCCTTATGTCCAACCACGATCGTGCCCAGATCCTTGCAGTACCCAGCTGATTGGAGTCCAGATGTGTTTGCAACATCAAGCTTCTTGTAGCCTGACCCATGCCACATGAGGGGATTGATAGCCCCAAAAAATTGCTTGAGTGTCCGATATCGTTTTTTCCATGTTCTTACTAAAAGAGGTCTAGCGAAAGAGTGCTACATAATTTAATAACTAATCTACAGAAATATTATTTAGGGGTGATTTACATCTGACATTGTCCTAAAAGATATAAAAAACAAGTTTGTGAGAGTGAACGTCACTATCCATAAGAGGACTGCACACATAGGAATCCGTGAGTTGTTTTTTTAAAGATCAACCATAGGAAGAGCTGTAACAGCTTACTGCTTCCTCAGTGTTTCCTGGAGGTTTCGATAGAGCAGCAGGGGTCCTATTTATGGAATTGACCCTTTAACTATGCCTGGGAGGCATGTCACCATGGAGAGGTCCTGCTACAGCTCACTCCGCTGTCTAATGTGTGTCTTATGGATTGTCTGCACTCCAATGAAATACATCTGTCTGTGGGCTGTTATGTATTTAGCTTTCTAACCAGTGTTCATCTCAATGTGACATAAACTGTTTTTTTTTGCTGAAGGGTTTATAAAGGTTTTGTTATTTACATATCTTAAATAATTTCTAGTTATGAGTTAGTATTTGAGAACAACACTGATTTATGGGGGTCTTTCACACAACAGACAGAATTCCAATGCATGTAGTCAGTAAATATTCATATATTTTTCTCTTGTTAAAACATCATTTAAATGCAGCAACCTTTAGCAGCAGCACTTAGATCCTACCGGTCAAAACCTTTTATTATAGTTTACATTTTAGTATTTAAACTGTTCATTCCTATTTTCTAGAGTGAGCCTGCAATATGAGGGCCTTGTCAGAGTAGCTGCAGCCTGTCATCAAGGTTAAGCACACAGCATGGCTGATTACTAGGGATTGCAGGATTTTTCTTGCCCATGAATGAAACAGATTCAGATTCTGGGTGTTATTTAAAGGAAATTGCACTCCAGTTGACCCTTTATTTGTGCTATATTACAAACTACACTAATTATATAAACAAAAAATACAGTCAGTTTGGTTAGGCTTTTTCTCCATTGTAAAATGTAGAAATTTTAATCAAGGTTAAGACTATAAACTAACTGGATTCTCATGGTAGACCCCTAAAGCTGTTCAAATAATTAAATTTAAAGGATTTCTTTCTTAGGAAACAGGCACCTACAAGATTGGGTGGTGTGTGGGTGAGGGGTTGGGTTCGGATTGGGTTGCTGTTGGAGGCTTGAAAGTATTTTAAAAGTATTTTCAAAATTTGGGCCGTGCAATATTTATCGCTAAAAATATTGTGTAAAAGGCAGTTAAATTGTTAGAATAATGTACTAGAGTAAATAAAAAAATAACAAATATAACTCAAACGAAAATTCCAACAATCCGTCTATTTATGAATGTTCTTAGAACGTCTGTAATCGCCATAACTATAATATTGCTGAAGCCTGCTGTGTGATTATTGTTACTGTTTTATACATTTGAGTGCACTTTTTTAGCCACCATAGTTCTACTGTTTTTATGCTTACAACTTTTTTATGTCCACGTTGGCAGGTTTTAGAATGTTTAGATAGGGCATGTGTTGGTAAGTTAGTAAACAACTAAAGTTGTTAGTTACATTACCAGACAAGGGGTTGTGTATATTTATGTTATATAGGGAGTAAAGCTAAAATGTCAAACAAAGACAGATGACAGAAATTGAAGAGGGGAAGTGGTAGCTTAGTTATTAAGATGTTGGACTGCTTGATGGAAGGTCAGGATTCGATTCCCACCACCAGCAAGTTCCCACCACTGTTGGACCCCTGAGCAAGGCTCTAAACCCAAAATTGCTCAGTTGTAAAAAAAATTTGCAATTCAATGTAACTTTGCAACACATCAACATAATGTACCTTGTAAATATACTCTATATATTAGAGCCCAAATAATATGGCTTACTGGGGCCGATGCCGATATTAGATATAATTCGATTATTCTTTTTGTACATATTATAGTACAGTAGCAGTCAAAAAATTTGGATATTTCCTATTCGTGTGCCCACACTTTTGACTGGTACTAAGTAAATAATTTGTATAATGACATCTCTTTTATACATCTGAGCAACTGGGGGTCAAGGGCCTTGCTCAGGGGCCCAACAGTCTCAAATTGAAACCCTAAGCTTTCAATTAGAGATGCAACATTTTAACCACTTCCCTACCCAAAAAAGAGACCTTTTTACTGAAGTGAATGAGTGAATGGCTGGTCACCAGTAGCACACAATGCCGCAAGTGCTGCTGGAAAAACTAAATAAATACACCATTTTAAGCATTTTTCCTGTGTTATGTTTTGTAAAAAAAGTTGATATAGGCAGCATATCGGCAGCATATTCGCTAAAACCAATGTTCATGCAATAAAATGGGTCGATAAAACCCATAGGGAAATCTGAAATATATATGTTAAATAATAGTACATATATGTGAACACATTTGTTCATATTGGTAATTGGTAAGTGCATGCACAAATGTGGAGATCATATATTTTACAACTTAACTTTTAACTTACTTATTTGTAATGAAGATAAAAGTTACTGCACAGTCACAGTTAATGCAAAGTTCAGATACAGCTGAAGCTGTGTGGTCATATCACTTAAGTTGTAAGATTCAAAAATGTAAAAACATAATTAACTGGCAGGTTTGGCAAGTTCATATACAGGCACTTTTTGTATATAAATGAGGCAGGTTTTCAGCAGAAAGGTGCCCAAGTCCAACAGCGACAAAATGGAAAGGGTATGTTAAAGACGAACAAAAATTGTGCTTTCTATATTCCATTTCAGTGACGCTTCATTCTTTAATTAGTGATGGGTCGTTCCTGAATGATTCATTTATATTGAACAAATCTTAATGTGACTCTGGGAGAATGAGTCGTCTCGGAGACGGTGGTTCAGTGCATAGGGTTCTCATCCTGGCTCAGACCGCATCGGTTAAGCATATGGGTTGTTACGTGATGTACCAATGACTCAAACACATGGACTTGTCAGATAAGAGGTGGGTGAGCTAAAAATAGACTAAAGACCCCGATAAACAATTGATTCATATGTTCTTATAGCATCATAGTTTTATTTTGTTTGTAGTGAGATTAATGGTTGAGTAAGTAGTAGATGTGTTAGGGAAGTAACACATAACATTATAATTATAATTTGCTAAAATGAACAAAATGATTCAAAAAAAGATTTGTTCATTTTGATGAACGAGACTAAACGGTCCAAGTCTATACAATAAACCAAACTTCACATCACTAGCTTTGATAGATCAAAAGTTCCTCATTTGCTTTTTCTGGATATGACACCAGGTGAGTGAATTATTTCAGGAGAATCTAGCGCTGTCAATTTAGTCTTTATTTTGATATTTTTTTTCTTCCTAAACAGATGTTTGCTTTGGGCAAATGGTGGAGCATTTTAATCTGAAACTTTGTACATGGTGAAATCCTGTCTTACGAAACTTGCTGCCGAATGGAAATCTGGAAAGCGTCCCAAAGGCGGGTGTTCTAGTGTATATGGCCTTTATTAAAAAGGTTGCAGGTAAGAAATAAGGTTAATGCAGGGGTGTTTAAACTCAGTTCTGCACAGTTTAGCTCCAGCCCTAATAAAACACACCTGAACAAACTAATGCATACTAAAGATATAATTAAAACCCAAAGGTGTGTGTGCTGAGGCAAGTTGGAGCTAAACTCTGCAAGACACCCCTGGGTTAATGTATTAGGTAATTAATTAATTCATATGGAAACTATGGGTGACTGCTACAACGGTGGTTAATTGTAAATAAAAGTTACATATTGTTTTTGTAAAATTGTCCAGGTTATAAACGCAAATGTAATTTATGCTGTAACCCTATACAATACAGGGGCAAAAACAGTATGGATTGTATCACCATAGATTTTTCACAACACTCATTTGTCTTAAGTCAGGAGTGTCCAAACTCTGTTTGAGGGCAGAGTTTAGCTCCAACCCTAATCGAACACACCTGAATCCACTAATTAGGATCTTGCTAGGTATACCTGAAAGTTACAGGTAGGTGTGTTGAGGCAAGTTGAAGCAGGACACCGGCCTTTCAGGACTGAGTGTGGACACCCCTGTCTTAAGTAAAAAGTAAATCAAATCATACAACTGTGCCATAAATAAGTAATAATATGAATTCACCTTATAGATATGACGGTGATGATAATGATCATAGTGATGAGACTGACGAAGAAATCATTCCTCCCAAAAGTGAGCAAGTATTTTATGTGAAATGTAGTAAAAAAGGTGATTTTAGGCATTGAACTTATAGTTCACCCCAAAATTAAGAAATTCTCTCATTATTTACTGATGTTCCAAACTTGGCAGAACACAAGAGAAGAAAGTATAAACTATTTTTTAAAAGTATTTTTGGTTACCATTGACTTCCACTGTATGGGTGAAAAAACACTGCACTATTTTGTCAAAATATGTCATGTTCTATAGAGGAAAGAAAGTTTTGGTGGAACAACATGAGAGGGTGAGTCAAAAATTTTGTTAAACAACATTGTTAAAACAACAGGTAACTGTGTTTTTAGTAATTTTCAGGTATCATGTTTTTAGGTTGTACATTCAAGAGATTTTTGGAAGTTACTAAAACTAGAATTATGCAAAAAACTTGATTTCTGACATAAATGTTTTGTGTAAAATAGTGGTTTCTTTTGATGTTATATATCCAAGCTTAACACGCCCAGATTTTATGTTTTATATAATAATGTGTTTGTTGTGATGTCATTATGTCAGTACTTATCTTCACAAATCAACCAATTCTCTTCTTATCATAGTCATTAGGAAAACTGCAAAACCGGCTTGTTAGTATAGTGCTATTTTATTATTCAAAACCTTTCCCTAAATTTTTATTTTATTTCACTTTTACTAGAATTAAATTCAACCTGAGACAAATGTAATAGTTCCCAGAAATGTCTGGCGGGCGGCTCACCAAGCTGAAAATGGCAATGCCATGGCACGGATTTTGCTGAGAAGACTGTTTGACATAGATTAGATTAATTAGAGTAATTTGAGAGGCGAGTCTTGAGTCTATTTTAGGTGTCTCTTTTGTAGCCCACAGATCTGCCAAATAAAGGTAAATGCAGGGAATGAAACTATGTAGTCTCTTATTTGTGCTCTGTTATCATTATTATTATTATATTATATATAAAAATGCAGGCCACTTTTTGAATGGTAAGATGATATGTTTTCCAAATGCGATTTTTTATGCATCTCTTTTACCTTCCAACAATTTAGGTGGAGAATCAAAAGGGCAAAAGTTGCAAAAGGGCATCGACGCCAAGCCCTTGATGAGGTCAAGATAAAGGCACTTACTGGTGAGTGAGCTCCATTTCTAAATTTAATTTATTTATTTTTCTGAAACTCATACCGAGCTATTTTAAAATTTTGTCAGTTATGCTATACAATAGTGAAATAGGGATATATGCTCCAAAAATACAGAAAACACCATTAAAGAACAACAAGAATTAAATGAAAATATGAAATGAGGTTTGTTGGTTCACATGAAGCAAGAACGGTTAAGCCCCTGTTGAAATTAGAATAAAAGCTAAACCTAAATTAAAATATGGTATTGAGAAGATTAAAGGTTAGTTGATGGTGACAGAATTATCTTCAGTAAAACTAGTTTATCAAACTAGTAAAACTAGTTTATCAAACTAGTAAATATTATACTGGTAACTTTTGTTAACTATTGAACATGCATCTAACCTAATTATCTGCATTTTTGTAAAGTTGCTGTGATAATGAAACACTTCTGATCAAATTGCTTACTGCCTTAAACTGCAAAATCGCAGGGCTCTGAAACAAACAAAAAACCTACAGAATAAAATTAATTTTTACTTTTGACATTGTCACTTCATTGGGTATTTTTGATGTCCAATGTCATTATTTATTTTCAAATAATTAAATTTTAATTATTGTAAACCTTACATTCGCATGCAATAAAATTAAAATTTTTTATTTGGTAATATTTTATTTTTAATGTATAAAAGCCGTCTTTCTGTGTGGAGTTTGCATGTTCTCTCTGTGCTTGCGTGGATTTTGAAAGGTGTGTGTGTGTGTGTGTGTGTGTGTGTGTGCTCTCTTTGAAAAAAAATATTTTGACCTAAAAAGTTCTTACGCCAAGTGTTATTTTGTAAAATATTTTATGATTTCCTCAGTTTCATGTGCTTTTAGCATTTATGCTAGCAAGTTTACTGTTTGGGTAAAAAGTTGTCAACACTCTTACTGTCATACTCTGTTATTTCTACACATTACCTAATTTGAGTTGACAAACAATATAATACAATATTTTTTTTTGTTAAAAGTAAAATAGGAAGTAACTTTTAAGTATTCAAATGTAATGTTTTCAATAAGATATTTAGGAGTTAGTTTTTTTTCTTAACTTTCTGAAATGCCAAATGCATCTTCAATTAAAGAATCACCCACATTATATTAACTAAATTACTAAACAATTTTACCATTATCTACTTCAGTGTTCCTTTGTAGGTTAAACCAAAATAAAGATAATTTGTTCAGCTTTGTTCATTCATTAGACAGCCTACACATTTGATGATATCCCCCCATTCAGAACAAAGAGATAAGAGGCACATATGATAATCAATAGATAGCCAGTAGCGCCAGTTTGTCCAGTCAATGAGCTGCCCACACACTTTTAAGGTATCCAATAGGAAACTGTTAGTGCTAGAGTTCGTCTGGATCTGGTTGAATAATCAGGGGTTTCAGAGTTGATGACTCAATGCCAGTTGCATGTGTGATGTCGGTAGAGGAAGAGCTCTGGGAAACATCAGAACAACTTTCAACACATTTCAGATTAATTTAACCGCAGTCGGACCAAGTGTTTCCGGCCCAGGTCTTTATCACCTTCAGAGAAGGATGCAGCAGAAAGAAGACTGGAAAACATGTTTGTTCCTCAGAGTTCAAAGCTACAATTAAAAAGTTTAGTTATCTACCATTGTGATCTGCAGTCACACAGTAACACACACAGAAACAACACAAATTAGAATGAAGCTATTGACAAAGGTGTAGAAAATAATCTATTCTAAAGAACCTATTCTCTGTAAAATTAGCTTCTTGTTTTTGTTTTTCCACAAAAAGCCCACTGCCAAGATTTTTTAAAATTCTTTTACACACAATTTGACATTTTTGTACTTGTATTAGTCATGTGTATTCTGGTCAGAACCCTGCTGAATCTGGATCATATCCCTAAAATACACCCTGGATCACATACCAGACTGTAAACATGGGCTCAAGATTGAACCAGGAACCCTGGAGCTGTAAGGGAGCAAAGCAACCTACTTTATCGCTAAATTTTTTAATAATATAAATAATTTGTCTTTACTAATGCTTTACATGGGCTAAGATTATAATAAAGGTGTCAATGAATTTCTCTCGGGATCACTGAGCATAACTCAGGATGTCACTCCATTGCAGGGCATCATTCTCTTTCACTCAATGTCTCTCTCTCCTTCACACAAACACACTATATATAATGTGTAATGCATAACCAGACTAGAGACAGAGTTTTGTTAAACCCAGACGGGTGTATTTATTGACAATGATGACAAATGGCAAGGAGTAGGAAATGAGCAGACTCATACTGGTTACTGGATACCAGAGAAACACACAAGAGAAAAGGAAAGGTTGGATGTAGCCAGGAGTTGATGGAGCCAGAGGAGCAGACGCTGGAGTTTGGTAATGAATCGTAGGAGAGTGACAGGTAGGTACTTGGCAAAGCAAGGTACGCTGGAGTTTGGGAAGAACTCGTAGTTGGCCATCAGGCAGGTACACAGAGTTGGGAGAGGGAGAGTTGGTTGGTGGTTAGCTGGTCATGCTGATGGCTTTTAAATCCAAATTGCACTAGTTTAAAATGCCAAAAAAGCCATAAGTCAAATGTTTCTGTTGCATTTTGCCTGGATATGTCTTATGATAAAATCACCATAACACACAGCTTGAAGTCTCTTATTGTTTTAAAGAACCACAGCAATAAATGAAAAAATAATACAAAGATAACCATGTGTATATAATACAGGGTGTCCTATAAATTTCCATACATAGGAAAAAAATACATTTTTTAATTAAAACTATTTTTATTTCTATAATTTGCTCTACGTGACTACCATTGTTCTGAAAACACATTTCAATGTGTGTTCTCCACTACACGTATACAGCTAGAGTTTTGCTTGTAAATGTTAAATAGCACGGCTTTTCTTACATTTTGCATAATCATGATATAAAAAGGCTTAATTTTGGCTAATATTTTCGAAATAGAAGTTGATTTAATAAGTGGAAGTTTTTTTTTTACAGCTTTGTACCGTAATATTTTGGCTTTATTTAAGCTGTTTAGTTAACAAGGCGGCAATTTCCTTTATCCATTTGGAAATAAAAAGAAATGAGTTTCAAAGGCTTCTTTTTATTCAGCAGTCAGATTTTTAACAGACAAACAAAGTCACTTATGTTTTTATTTTGTTCACGTCGTATTGAACTGCAAAACAGGAGGGTGACGGAATGGGAAAGGTGTTAAACCAACTGGTCTGGATACTTTGTACCTCTGCACCTACACTCTTTCTTACACAGTAATTAGGTTAGTGTAAAAAAAACATGAGCTCACGTTTGTTTTGCCCAAATTAGCTCTGAATGATCAAGGCTGGGATTTAAATCACCCTTGGTAAATTGAAGGGACAAGGTTCAAAGTGAGGCAGAACCGTGGTGTAGAACGCTCCATTGCAATCCAAACGGAGAGTGAAGTGGCTACAGGAGCATGGAGAACTTTGCTCATTGAGAAAACAGAGAGGAGTGAAATGTAGTCGGGTGTCATCGTGACAGGTCAGTTTAATACTCTTGCCATGTTAGACATCTCTAATTTGATCTAAGTACTGGCCAGACACTGAGCTATTGACTGGAAGCATATATTCCCAGCAAAAAATTCTCAGTGGTGGTCCATCGATGGAAAGAATTAGCAGTTGTTTCATAAGAAAATAACCGAGAGTATGCTGTAAATGAAGTTCACTGCACTGTTAAAGTCCCTCAAACTTTTTTTTTAACTGAATCAACTCATTTTTGTATTTTTATAAACTATATTTCAGTTACATTCAGGAAAGACTCCTGTAAGAATGATGTTACCAAGGTTAAGGGAGGTTTCACTGTAAGAAGAGGAAAGTAGAGGGACAGACAGGGAAACTTTCTGTAAATGTCAAGGGTATAAATAACAAGATTCTGGCCAGTTTGGAGGAGGGGAGGAATGCGAAAGTGAAGGAGCCTAAAATGGGCTGGGGTAAGTAAGGTTGGAGGTGGCGTCTTGTTGCCACCTTAAACGCTAATTTCCAAACACACAAAACCAGAAATGGTCTCTGGGGCCAGATGAACACCGCATGAAGTGTGTCTTTGTGCACTGTACCTCTTGGACACATGGGGGAGGGGTCACACAGACCCTGTCACTTTGGAGGCGTTGGTTCAAATGTTACTGCAACTGCTTACACTTCTGGTACTGCTGTCAGTGTAATTTCACTATTTCGTGTGCTGACCATTTCCTCCTCATTTCATAGCGTTCAACACACATTAAAGTTGCAGTGTGTGTTTTCTGTCATTAAAAAATACAATTAGTAGCAGTAAGATGAATTTAAATTATAGTGTAAAATATTACACTAACTATAGGTGCATGTATGAAACTTAACTATAGGTGCATGTATCAAACATTGTATTTCTCATACCTTGTTTGTATCCATTCACTGGCCATAAACACGCCATCTCTGCACCGTATTCAGGACACAGTCACAGTGCTTCGTATAGACTTGACCTTTTCTGTGGCTTATTTGACCCTCGTTTCTGCAGACACTGTCATGGAGCTATAAAGCTGTCATGGCAGGTGGCCCTGTAAATTAGAAAGTTAAATCTCTTCAGTGCCAATGTAACCTATCTTTTGTGCAAAGCTCATTTATCAGCAGGATCTGCAGGGTCACCTCTTCAAGCCTAGCAACATTTAAACACCTTGTATTCTTAGTGCCCAGTATTAATTAGAAGGATTTGTTGTAAATTGTTACCAATGGTTATATTTTAAAGGACAAATTATTTTTTGTTAATCATTTACTACCTGATCAGTATTACTTACATTTTTTAACTGGATAAAAGAACAAAGAGAATACAATGCACACCTGTTTCCAGCTCGAAATATTAGCATGATTGCTTTATTTTAACCAGAATGTCCAAATGTCCATGTGGTAAGCCATAACACATTGGATGTGCATCTCTTTGGTGCAGATCCAAACAGCTTCTAGGAAGAGAGAGAGCCAAGCTTGTGAATTAAGGAACACTAGTGTGAGAATGCTAACAGCTTTTGCCCATTGCTAGCAGTCTTTTCTTAAACTAAGCTTAACAGCTATATACCCTTTTAAATTCTGGTCACTCCTGGTTTCATGGATGTCTTATATTTAATGTTAGGCTTAAGTTAGCATAACACTCACATTTGGCATAAGTAAAGGTGGAGAAAAATTAAACTTTGTATAATGTAAGACTTCGTATATTTCTTTTAGTGCTCATTTTGTCGGCCATGTCAAAGACATTGCAACTACAGTAAACAGAGAAACATCTGAGAATGGACAACACATCAAACCTTAGGGTGGATGAGCTACAACAGCAGAATAGCAAACCGGGTTAAACTTCTATTAACCAAGTACAGAAAGTGAAGGTTGCAGTGGACACAGACTTACCAAAACTGCACAGTTGAAAGCTGTAAAATCTAATGGATCTTTTTACAGATGGTTTGGTCAGAATTTGGCACCAAAAGCATTAAGCCATTAGTCCAACTGTATTGTGTCCTCACTCCAGGTTGGTGAAGGCAGTGTAACGATATGCAGGATGTTTTACTGGCTCACTTCAGATCTGGTAATAAAAATCAATCATCACTTGCCACAGAGCCTAACTAAATATTGGTAAGTACCAAGTGCATCCTTTTATGTCTACAATTGACCCTTTTACAGAGGCTAATTCCAACATGATAATGCACCATGTAGCAAAGTAAAAGTCATTTTAAACAGGTTTCATAAACATTCATTTTCAGAAAAAAAAATATTGTAAAAATCATGTTAACATGAAAGAAACATTTCTAAATCTTTATACCCAGTATTTGTATAGTGTTTCAAATAAAGTATTAATAATTACATACCCGCGGGCTAAATGCATCAAGTAAATACTAAGGGGCAAAAATAATGACATGGGTAAATGTTTTGAATTAAACAATGTAGGAGACAAATGGACAAAGCAAACTTACTTTACTATACTTAACTTTAGCAATTTAACTCCATAAACTCATGCAGTAGTTTATAGCAGTGGTTAAGGGTCTGTTGGTAGAGGTGTCAGCGCTGGTGTGACCTGCATGGTCCTTTCATTTCTTGTATGTTGACAGTATTACTGAGCGTAAGGGCCACTGAGAAAAGGGGTAGTTTCTGTTCTAAAGTTTGCTGACCTCTGTAAATTGTTCACTGGCTACCATTTTGCTTTTCCTGCTGGAATATCTCACCCATAATTAATCTCCAGGGTCTACAGGGTCCTGCACTAAGTTTATTAGCTAGGCCTGCGCTGGACTGCAGCAATCAACATGCAAGTTTTTTTTTTTGGTTCGAAGAGCAAATAAAGCTTAGAATATGTGTATGTATTTAAAACAACAGAAGCCCCAAAACCTGATGATGTTTCTTTAAAGAGTCTGATATTCTTCATTTAGAGACCACTATTGAGAGGAACCAGACTCAGAAAGGAATTCATATTCATCTGTATAAATAATTCTCTAGTATAACTCTGAGTTTAAGGTCAAAAAGTACAAATGAGATCAAAGGTACGTACGTACCTATAATAATCCCCTGTAATTAAAAATCAAATTGACAAAGCGCAGAGAGCAAGTAAGATGAGTAGCGTTAACATAAAAAAAAGGAAGGGAAAGCATCTGTAGTAAAACCATCAAATATGTGTATTAGATAATGTGTTGCACTGACAGAAACAACCGAGAATAATAATAGTGAAGTAAGTCGGTTTGTAGGAACATTTTTGTATGCAGATTTTAGTTAATATATAGTAATACCAAATGCAGACCAGGGATACTAACAATATATCTCTCCTAAATAACACAGCAATGCAAACCCCAAATCTGCCTAATTTGCCTTTGTGAAATCTTAACACTTGTTTAATTAAAAAAAATAAGAAAATTATTGTATGTCTACTCTATAAAGTAAATGTGATGATATACTGGGGGCAGCTATGAGTGTATGTTCTGTTCTTTAAGTTATTGTAAGGGTTAAATATATGTGATTTCCTAATGATCTGTTTTAGACGGTAAATTTACTTATGCTCCTGTTTCTGTATTTTTGTTTCTGTTTCTAAGTAGGCCAAATTACATGTAGAAATAAATAAGTGTACAAGGCTGTAATAAATCCAGTAAGGTTTACATAATATAGATTTTCAGCAGAGGGAGTTGTAGTCAATCTTTTTATCTCAGGTTGTTCACTTTTCCAACAATCAAATCCTAAACATACACTTCTGTAAGATTGTAAGGCGGGTCCAATGAACAGTTCAGAAACACACAAACAGTTCAGAAAAATATACACATGCAGCAGTAAATCTTAAACACATATCTTACATATAGATGGGAAGCAGGGCTGCCTATGCGGTGTTACCAGCAGCACCACCCTTAGAGACAAAATGTGTTAGGATGAATCTGTTCTTTGTATGGACTGGGCTGTGTGCTGGCCAGTGCTACCATTTTCACATGTAGTGATACATTCGTCACATCAAGATGCACATGGTACAGTATTATCTTTATTAAAGTATAAATAGAAATATCTATCTATCTATCTATCTATCTATCTATTTATATATATGTATATATATATATATATATATATATATATATATATATATATATATATATATATATATATATGTATATATATATATATATATATATATATATATATATATATATATATATATATATATATATATATATATATATATATATATATATATATATATATATATATATATATATATATATATATCTATATATATATGAAGTAAATGATAACTAAAACATGCACTTGCATGGTGAAGAAATAACTCGTAATCACCTTGTGCCTTGAGGATTTACGCTAATTAGCCGAGACATACCATTAGAACCACAGTGTTAAACTGATGTTGGCACACAAAGGCTGTAGCTAGGCTAGACTGTCAGACTCCAGGATATCCAGAACCCCACCTTTTCATGCAGGGCCTCTTGGCTGAGTATGCAGGCTGTGCAAGAAGTTGAGTGGAGACGTTTGAGCTTTGATGAAGTCTGTTTCTGTACTACCTTCATAGGACAGCTAAGAACATTTGATTTAAGTGCTACCAACTCAGACCAGAAGGCACAGTGAAAATTTTTGTTTTTTTAAAGGAAATTTTACCTATTTAAGTGCCACTGTGGTGTCATTATTCTTAGTAACATTCAATTATACATGATTACAAAACAATTTAGAATCAATTGCTATAACATTTTTTTCCCACATTTTCTTTTTATTAAAACACTGAATAAAAAAAATGCAGTTTTATAGGATCATTACCAAAACAGCAAATATACAGCAACAAATTAAAGAAATTAAATCTTGCTTTAATAAGATCCAGACATAATTTTAAAGTACCTCTGTGAATATTTTATGTTCTAATCCTATTAATTGGGTCTGACTGGAAAATGTGAGGCGTGGTGCTGTATGACAGGTAGAAATTGTGGAAAAGGCTTAATGATGAACGCCTGCAAGGTATTTCGTCTACCTGAGATTTACAGCTGAAAGTGATGCCCTGCTACAAACAGACCTCTGAAGCCTCTTTTAGTTGCACTTATACACTCTAACTCCTACATAGCCAGTAACCACTAATAAGTAAACAAAGCTTAGTTTTACGAACGGAAAGGTCTAGGAGAAAGAAGAAAAATATTTCCTGTTGCGGCAGACCTAACCTAGTCTTTTGGCGGCCCAGAATTTCAGTTCTGCCAATTTAAAATATTGAATCATTTTATAAATTCTTTAAATTAACAGTACGTATATTCAGCTGACCATCCAGACAACATGTAGCAAAAGCCATATTAAAATAAATGAATAGATGATAATTAAAATCCTTTTTATAAAATAGTTAGAGCAATGTTTAATGAAAAAATGTCAATTTAGTAAGATACAAATATTTTTTACTTTATGTTTATAATTATATTGTTACACAAGACAATACATAATTATTTTGTGTAACCCTATGTATTATAAGGATTATAAATTTAAAGTAAAGTAAAGTAAAGTAAAGTAAAGTACATGTAAAAATAATGTGTTCATATAGCACCAGTGATTTGATTTTTTCACATGTAGTGTTTATATTTATATTTCTATATATATTATATATATATATATATATATATATATATATATATATATATATATATATATATATATATATATATAATAATTTTATTGCAATATAATATTATTATTATATAAATTAATATTTATAATTGCAAATATATATATATATATAATTATACTTTAAAAAACAATATTGTATTTAAAGCTCATTTCCCATACTGGAGTTATACATATTATACACTGGATTATATAAATTGGTAATAATAATATAATTAAAGGGGAATAAATCCACAGATTAGTAAAGAGTAAATTTAGACTATAAAATAAAATCAGAAGTTGTCATATTAGATATTCCTAATCCGGTTTCCTCTTGTTCCATTTAATCTATTATTAGCTCTATGTTTACAGTTTACTTTTTTAGGGGTGCAGGAACTCACACCAGATGTCAACCTATTACAGTTCTTACAATTTTACATTTTTAACATTATTTTCAGAATTTTTAGTGACATAAATTTTAAATACCATCTGGCTACAATCTCTCTTCCTAAGTCATTAATGTTGTCTAGTGATGGCTAGAAAAGGCTTGACCACCTTAACGGTTTCCCAAAAACTGCCTAAACTGTCTATTTGTGAAACCACAGCTGGTATGAGTTTAAGTGCTGTCCTGCAGTTCTCTCCCTACTCTCCCGGCTCAATCATGCTTTCTGTGGTTTCTGATTCAGACTTATTGAGTAGCCTAGGTGATAATTTTATTTGTGCCAGAAGTGTACACTGGCATATTGGTTTAAGTTTGCCTAGTAGTTTTTGGAAGACTTAGACACATGGGCTTTTATGTGCTTCGTTGTTCCTACTAGGTTTTCTTCAGTTCCTCTGAAGCTTGAACTGTGTGCATGGTTTTCTGCGTCTCAATTCCGAAGAGGGTATAGACCTTCTTGCATCTTTATTTTGTTGTGACCTCAAAGACCCACTGTATAACCAACATCACTGTCTAACCAGCACCACCAACTTGCCACCGCTAGGCCCCCAAGCAAGGCCTTTAACCCCCAATTGCTCAGTTGTGTGGAAATGATAAATGTAAGTCGCTGTGGATAAGGACGTCTGCCAAATGCTGTAAATGTTAATGTAAACCTCAATCTCAAAACAGTGAACTATGTCATAGTACAAGCTTTATATTTAGCTGCTGAAATCCGTCTGAAATCAGCAAATTTTGCACTGTTCTTGAACTGTTGCACTGGTCATTTTTTTACCCTCATATTCGAATAGATTTAATGCTGAAATAAATTTCTGGTTACATAATCATGCTTTTTGAGTATATAGAATACAGTTATATAAAATACAGTTATATCGAATTCAGTAGGCGAATTACTTTCAATCACCTTATACACTGTAGACATTAATTCATAACAACTGCCAATTTGTATGTCTGTGTTCATCTTCAGGAACTGTGCTTATTGTGGTTAAGGTTTTGGTAAACATAAAATGCCATCAGTTTCACTGAAGCATACTCAATACTATAAAATAGTGATGTGTCGTTCACGAACGTTTTGTTCCCCTAAAATCTGAACAAGTAGTCATTATGGAGAGCGATTTGTTCATTTTGTAACACACACCATCCTATATTCTGTATATAGGAAGTATTAGTTCATCTCCTAATTTTTTAGGACAGAGTGGTTTGTTTGTTTATCACGTGACTACTTTCTGAATTAATACAGTCAATAATAATAATGTTGTACAATATTTAGGAAATTTAGGAATTTAAATTATGAAAAGATATGTTTAATGAACATTTTTTAAAAAAGTTCAGCTCTTGTTTGTTTCAATCTCATTTTATTACTATTACATTTTAAGAAATATTAATGATTTGCCCTTTCTCTGCTAATCCCCTCTCTGTAAATAAACATTAACCCCCGAGAATAAAATAAACTGTAAATAGAAACCCAAAGTATCGATTGTTGGTAATTTTGACCCCCAGTTGTGATTTTGCTGTTACAATTGATTTTCCTACACAGGCTGAACATATTGGGCTAACATTTGTATATGTCAAATTTGTTTTGACACTTATACTGTGAATCTTGGTGCTCAACTCAGATCAGATTTTTTTTGTTTAGTTGTTCACATTGTAAAAATGTGGCCAATATCAGATTTCCTGTGTGAACTGGTCCCAGTCCTAAACTGACCTGCATGCACAAAAAAAATCTACGTCTCCGATCCTTTCATTTCTGATTTGTGCCACTTCCATGTGTGGTATTAAATGCAACACAGCTGTCATATGGAAATAAACATGGTAGACACGGAAAGCAGCATTTTAGCATTGGGTGCTTACATTTCTAAGGTTATGTGCAGCTGACAACAGTGAATTAATCAGCACTGGTTGAGGAGGAGGAGGATGATGAGAAAAAAAGGCTCAAATTTTATAAACAACATGTTGTGGATCAGTGGCTGCTACTTCAGTGGGGAGCAAAATTCTCTCTCTCTCTCTCTCTCTCTCTGCATATATATATTATATATAAATATATATAATCAGTGTCCGTGCAGAATGATGACATAACTGTTCATGTTGTGGTAGCATTACAGAACATCTAAGCTGTGTTGCATTTAATACCACATATGAAGGTGGCACAATAAGAAATGAGAAGATCAGATTCCACTGGTTTTTAACCGTTCACAGTGACACATGTAGGCATAAAAAACTAATTTAACATTTAATATTATTGAAAAAATCTTTACAAAAAGAAATAAAAACGCTACAGTTTGTTTGTAAAGAGATTTTTTAGAATTTAGATTTTTTAGAACGAGCTGGACCCGAAGACTCGGGACATGAACGAATCATTTCTGTTTTCGGCACAGACTGCATAGCTTACATTTGTGGCGCTGGTACATGATGAATGGATAACTCGAACCCACAGACACGGCAGATGACTTGGTTTCAGCCTACAGTATGAGAATGTGACATGACAAAAAAAAAGACTTGGACGGGAGGTGAGGTAAACTAAGCAGTGAATTAATCATTTCTGTTTCCTACAATTTGGCCTTGGTTGATTTATATTTCTGTCTTCTAAAGTGATTAATGTTTGCACAAGCAGGCGCGTCTAGTCAATCGACTATTAACACCTAATTATATTTTAGTGTATGTGCTGCCGTAGCAAGCATGACCTAATTCTATTTTGCTAATATGAACAAAATGAATGAGATAAATCATAAAAGGTTTAGTTCATTTTGCTGAATGCGATTCAAACATCTGAGCCAGTAAAATAATCTGTACATCCCGTCACCACTATGAAAGATAAAGGTTTGATGTTTGATTAGTTAGTTAGATCATTGATTAAACTTCTTTGTGCATGTGCAACATGTGCTCGCACAACCAGGGTTAATTTAATTTCTCACTCACAGCCAGTCATTTATTCTAGTGTGTGAGTTTATTCGACACATAATGGACACAGAAATAGTTTATGAATTGCTCCTCTTTTTTACATTTTATATTTTTGTTTTTATTCCTGTAGTAATTTTTTGTGAAATTGTTTGAGATTTTTGGAATTCATTCAAATTTTTCAATTATAACTAATACATTTAGATCCACAGTATTAATCTAAATCTTCATTGATCTCTTTTTATTCAAATGAAACTATTTTCTAAATAAAATATAATAATAATAATGATGATGATAATAATAATTATTATAAGTAGTAGTACTAGTATTATTGTATGTATTTGTTTTATAGTTACTATTATTGTTATACTTAGAAACAGTTGTGGGCATTGTGAGGTGAATTTGATATCTGATTGGTTAAAGAAACAGCCCCATTGCTAATATAGTTAAATCGGCCAGCAATACTAAAGACCCTGCGCGGATTAGATTATCATGACAGCGCATAAAGGCTAAAATGTGAGTGAACAAAAAAATCTAACATCCACATACATGTACAGTGCAGCCGAGAGAAACGCTATAAAATGAAGAGAATAAACTGTTGGGAATAACTTAATACAATTTTATGGAACAAATATTGGAATTTAGGTTGTAAATGTTGGTCAGTGTTTCTGATAGTGTTTAGGCCAGCAGAGAAAGCTCTTTACAAACACCACTGCTTACAAACATAATTATTTTTTAGAATTCCTTCTCCATTCAATATAAAGTAAATGAAATAAAAGTCAAACTGAACACAATCTTGTTGAAACTGTTAATAAAACATTTTTAAAACAATATTTTGCCTTCTATTTTGCATTCACTTGTACTTCTACTTTCAATAATTAAGTACAATATAAAAAATACTTCATACTCGAGTAAATAAATATCACATTTTTACTTAAGTAATATTTTAAATGGGAACGTCTACCTCCAGTAAAATTACTACGCTGCTTTCAGGTACTTTATTCACCTCTGCACAATAACACAAGTCACAATTTAAACTAGCCAATCAACATACGAACATGTTTTTGAGAGGTGAGACAGTACTGACAAACCCCAGGCAAACCCACAGAGACATGGAAAGTACATAACTACAAAACTGCACAGAAACAGTAACCTGAGCTCAGGATCAAACTGGGAACTGTGGATCTGTAACACAGCAACTCTGTACCCACTGTAACACCACTACCCACGAATCACCACTGCTACAAATGCTCATGTAGAATGTAAGTGGTAGGGAGGCACAGATAAGGGTATGAGTCCTGGCATCTAAGAAAATAAGCAGAAGTCTGGCAGAGTTTATTTGGAAATGTCCCAAGCTTTCCTTCATCCTGAAAAAAATGGGCAACATCTCAGTTCCATATACTCTCCATTTCCTCCTCCAGGGTTTTGAAAATCCAAGTTTACCTTTCGTTATGTTTGGACAGGATTGTGTTACTGCTGCAATAAAACACCTTTTGAACCGATGCAATAAAATATGAAATTCTTGACTGTCTGCTGGCTACGTGGTGGCTCTCTCTGAAAGGCAAACTGTATGCTCGACCTGCCATGTTATGGAAATCTCTGGAATCCTGTTTAATCTGTGGCTCAACAAACCATAGTCTAAAATAGCCTGTTATGCTTAAGGGCAATGGAATACTTTGGACTGGTTATCAATCCTAAATCTCAAGAGTGGCTATAAATTGTAAACAAAAAAATAATAAGAATCAGATTTTAGAAGGACTTTGAAACCATAGCATTTGTTATCATTTTTACTTAAAAACGTCTTTTTATTACATGGCAAATACCACAAACACCTACACCTCAAAAGGGACTTCTTCCTTGTACACTGGACATTGCTGTATAGAGACAGTAAGAAATAAGAGACCATATTTACTTAAAATGTACTAATTTCCACATTGACCACACAACCTATTTTAATCAGACAATATTTAGATATGAAGATTTTTTAGCTTTGTATTCCAGTGAATAACAAATGTCTGTTTGGTTTTTTTTTTTAACCAAAGCTTAAAAAGAATGATAACAATTGTACAATAACAATAGGAAGTTTATAATGTTATGTAATTTTATAAGGTACCATATACAGTAATATCATTTAATTAGAATAACAATATACTATTGCAAATATTATATAACAGCATTAATAAATTAACCGTGTGTGTATATATGTTTTACTGGATAGTTTATTCAGTTTGTTTGGTTCAAATCAGTCAGTCTTGATATATGTAAGCTATATAGTGTGTTTTTATGTCAGATGTAGCCCATAAACACTTGTCTTCTATCTCACTCTTAAAAAAATACCAAATCTTTAGTGGCCATTGGATCTGAAATTATTTGGAAGCCCTGGAGCTAACAGAAGCAGGCCCCCCTATATAAAGAGTTTCATTCTATGGGAATGTGAGGTGCTGAAAAGCTGACCTCCGGTAGCAGTGGAGCGTGTGGTGCCACTATCATGCTGCGTGAGTAAACAAAGGTGAGGCGTATTATGCCACCCTTAAGGGACAGGGTGCCCCAAATGATATCTCTAACAGATCAGGGCTCAGTTTCTTTAAAAAAACAGCACACAGATCGTGGTAACATAAAATATAGAGCTACTGTCGGTGCCATATGGGCTGAATGAAGATTTTGATAAATTTTGAGAAAAGCCTTATAAGAAAAGTATATAAATATCGGAAAACTCTGTTTGTTAGAGATGATACTGACCAAAAAGAGTCAGCCATTAAAGGAAAAACTTTATTTATGAGATCCTGTTTAATGTTCTGGCAAAAAAACAAAAAAATCTAAGCAAATATTAATACTGAGAAGCAGCTTCTTTTCATAGATTACATCTCCTTTAAGACTTTACAAAGACTTCACTGCTCTAACACATTGCATCTGTTTACTGTTACTACATGTTCTGCACAGAACATAATTGCACATTAAAATATATATATATATATGTACTGTATATTAAACATGATATAAAGAGTTGAAATAAAAGAAAGTTACTACTACTTAACATTTGTAACACAAATTTAGTTTTACTCTTTACTTTTTAATAATTCTATTTAATTCAGTTAACTATTCTATAATTATTATTTTTACTAAGCCATGATTAATCTCAGAAAAAAATATAAAATCAAAAACACCCTGGGCAAATGTAGCAAGAAAAAAATCCCTTAGATGGTAAGAGGAAGAACCTTGAGACGAACCAGACGCAGTGTCCTTTCTATAATCATATACAGTCAGTGGGAGTTGTATGATATAAGTACATCCTGCCGACATCCTCAAAGTCCAATAACCTCCACACATTTGGACAGGCTTCCCACTACCATTTTTCTATACCGACTATAACACGCCATGTCTTCACTGAGTTCAGGGACTTCAGATCCTGTTGGAACGCTGTTTGAGTTTAAGCATACAAAAACATTTTAGACAACTTGGAAGTGGTTTGGCTACAAAAGAATCCTACTGGATGTGCTGGTAAGGTGTCCTCAAACCTTACCTGGTGATAGTGTATTATCAGTACAATATCAATAAATAAAATATATTCAGATTTTTAATACATTGTTCCACAAACATAAAAATAAATGAACGTGTAGCATTCAATAATAAGTAACGAGAGAATATTTCAAAGATTCTCTGCAATGTCAAAACATTACTATAGCTGTGTTTTTTAGACCATTCAGTACCTTTAAATATTCTCACAAGTGTTTTTTTTACCTTAATCTGCCTGGTGCATTTGGGTTAAGTCCATTTTATTGCCATTCAATCTATATACATATACAGAGGGATGGAATGTCATGCCTCTAGGACCATGATGCAACATAAAAGACATTACACGGGCTGTGTACACAGAGCTAGAGTGCTGTTTTTCCAGCCTGGTCTGAGTGACTGGGTGATCCTATCACCACCACACATAGTCCACTTTTCTTCCACAATGTACACAAAGCATAAGTTACCTAGGGCCTGCAAGCTATCCCAGTGGCCTTCATTACCAACGGAAGCCAGGTTCCACCGCAGCGTAATAAAAACCTGCTTCCCTCAACACTCATGCCAAAGCTCCTGTAAGTCACTGCATGTCTCTTCCATATGTTTAGATGAAAACACAGGAGATGAGATCTGGAAGATGGACAGTGTCTATACCAGTTAAACTAAATTGAGTGTTTAGTGATTGCTCGTTATTGTCTTTCTTTATTCTCTGGTATTAAGTAAAAGCGTTATATATATAAATATGGCTTTACTTGACTGCTGACTTCTTTAATACTACAAAGTTTGTTTAGATAAAAGAATCAACCAAATGAATAAAGATAAGTACTGTATGCATATACTTAAGTTTGGCAGTCTTCACTCATATTTTAAGATACTTTACTTAAACTCAAGTTAAAACCTAATATTATAGCTCAGTCTGTATAGGTCAAAAAATACTGTAGCTACATTTATGTGACACGCCATGCCTCTATTCACCGCTCACAATCACCAGAGTACTGATCACAAGCACCTAACACTCATTTCCTAATCATCCTCACTGCAAAACATATACACGCTACTCACACAGACTCTTCGTCTGATCTCTAATGGGGAAGAGGGACTCACTCCCGAGATTCCTCATGTCAGTTCCAATTTTCTAAGTTCTCCTTCGTTTTCTTGCTTCCTAGCCTCCAAATTCTCAGTCGATTCCTCAAGGCTTTCCACACTCCTTATTTCCCTGTTTCCTAGTGTGATCTAGTGGTTCCTGGTATGTCCTTTATTAGAGTAATCCTGTATGTTTAAGTTCGCTAATTTTTTTCTGTGGCCTGTCTGTTTATCGCCAGTGAAATAAACCGGTCTGTTTGGTTCTACTCACCTTGCGTCTCGAGTCTACGTTCCATTACAGTGATATTGCTTTTGTATCTTCTTTAACACGTACTAAATTAATCATTACAGTGCTGAGTTTTCCCAAAGTGCATTACAGCACAAAGATTTTGGTGTAATAGTAGAGCGAGCATCACACTAAACACACTTTCTTCCAGTTAAGATGAATAAACTTAGCTATGCTATTAGGAAACTTGCCCTAGGACATTATAACGATGTAGCAGCTTTAAATGTATTTTTGCCAAGGTTTAATTTCATGCAGTTGTAATTGGAAAATCATAGCAAGGTCACAGAAAGAAAACCTTCACTTGTTGTGATTATACAGATAATAGCAGTAAACACTCGATAGAGAGGAAATGTATAAAACATAAAAAATGAATGCAAATAAATGAACTGCACATGAAAATTCTCCCCTAAATTGCTTTTGGCTACCAAAACACTATCCAGTCTCTGAAGGATATTAAAATACACGGGGGAAAATAAAATGGTAAAATAAATAAAATACTTTGGTCAGAAAAGAAAACAAAACACTCACTGTAAGCTTTAGGACAGCAATGGAAAACTGAGAATGCAGGTTATAAAATAAAGTGGACATGACATTTTCAGTGATGGGAAAATACACCCAGTTTAAAAATCCTTCTTTAAAAGACACATAAACTGAGAAAAATCTCACAAGGCCTTTAGATTTATGTCACATATGAATTACATGTTCATTCATTTGGAATTATTGTGTTATGTTTTCCCTTAATTTCCTTAAACAGACATTCTAAAGGTTATGATAAGAAATATACTTATATATTATTTATTTCTATATAATAAAAACTTAGGTGAAGGAATAAAATTGTGCCACTCGTATTGGTTAAGCCTCATCCAAACATTATTTGTCTTCCCAAAAATAGATATCTTAAAATATTGAGGCTGCTAATAACAACAAACATCACAACCTTAAATATTACATTTTTTTACTAATTAGGCAATTTTTATAAAGTAAGAGAGAGCGCGAGCAAAAGAGAGAGCAAGGAGAGAGAGATTGTAGGCGAAAAAAAAGAATGTGTGAGAGAGAGGGAGAAAGACAGATTACAGCTACAAGCTAACCCTGTATACTATAGATTTTAATGTCTTTTGTTGAATTTTAATTTCAACAAATAATTAGCATAAAAACAAGGTAGTTAAAATATCAGACATAATAAATTTACAGCATTTGGCAGATGCCCTTATCCAGAGCGACTTAGCATTTATCTCTTTTATGCAACTGAGCAATTGGTGGTTAAGGGCCTTGCTCAGGGGCCCACAGTGTTGGCTTGCTGGTGCTGGAAATCGAACCTCTGTCTTTTTGGTATCAGTCTATAACCACTAAGCCGCGCTTCCCCTAATACGCCTTTTGAAGCATCATTCTATTCTGCAAAGCAAAAACTAGGCTCTGCACCCAACAGTATCTTTTACTCATTTATATATAATGTCATACATAACGAAATGGAGTAGTATGGAATAAAAAATAGCACATAATTAAGAAGAATGTCTGTTCCCTATATGCCCATGAAGCCATAATGACTTAGTGCTCTAGTTTCCTATGAGTCTGGGACTGTTACCCACTCCAGAGGGTCATCTACCTTACTCTGCATCACCAAGAAACAGGCTCCAATCACTCTGCTAATGAAAACAGTCACAGTATGGAAATATTTTCAACAAATAAAATAATTGCAACATAAGCGCTTTTTTACTGGAGGCAAGAAAGTTGCAGTGTTCTTTTCTAAGTCCCCGTTTGTAATTCTATCTAAAAAATACAAATGATTCATAAAGTTGCTTCCAACATTTGCACATAGTTGTTGATTTGTAGTACTTTTATCCCTTTCTGTAGAAGCTAGCCAATTAGAAGGTGTTGTTACCCCCTTAGCTGCCAGGCCATGTTAAATCATAAGTAAGCTTCATGTACCACAGGGTGGCCATAGTGCTATTTGGCAAGGAAAGCTTGTGTAAACAGATGCTCATCAACACCATACCAAGCATAAATATGTGAAAAGCATTTTAAGGCCAAGTTGCAAGTATAAGGCTGCCATTCTATTACATCTACAGTACCTTAATAGAGTTGCCATTTTCAACACCAGCCAAAAGCCCCTGTTTTAATTTGTTTCATTGCGTTTATATTAAAATAAACAGTGCTATTAGAATCAGTGGTGTACTAATACTTAGTTAGTTTTAGTATGTTTAAAAGTTTTCTATCTAACTAGCATCCCCCTAAAAATGTGTTTTCCTTAAATGTACAATAGGTGATTGTCAAAAATCTCTTAACAACTTGAACACTCCCTTTAAACAATATCCCAATGAACACAAAAACCATTTCCAAAATATTGACAAGACGACGTTTAATATAACGTCTGTTTAATCTATAACATAAAAGTAAGGTTAATGATATAACTTAGATTTGGGATTTTTCATAACCCTAACCCTAACCCTTACTCAAATTAGGGTGATGCAAAAATGAGTACACCCCACAAAAAAGCTACTACATCTAGTACTTTGTATGGCCTCCATGATTTTTAATGACAGCACCAAGTCTTCTAGGCATGAAATGAACAAATTGGCGACAAATTCTTAAATAATGACCTCTTTTAGAGACTTGATGCTGGATAAAGAGTGATGCCTAACTTTGCTCTTCAGAATTCCTCATAGGTTTAGATCAGGAAACGTACTTGGCCACTGACTGTTTAGGATCATTGCCATGTTGGAAAAGTGCTTAACGACCAAGGGCACGAAGTGATGGTAGCATCTTCTCTTTCAGTTTAGAGCAGTACATCTGTGAATTCATGATGCTATCAATAAAATGCAGCTTCCTGACACCAGCAGCACTCATGCAGCCCCACATAAGGACACTGCCACCAGCATGTTTCACTGCAGGCACCATCCATTTTTTCTTTGTATTCCTCATCTTTGCGACACCATACAGTTTTTAAAGCCATCAGTTTCAAAAACATTTATCTTGGTCTTCTCGATCCAGATTATAGAGTCCCATTAGTCCCCAAATTTCAGGTGGGCGTTTTTTTGTGTGCCTGAACTTTAGGAGAGGCTTCTTTAGTGCACGGCACCCATGCATGCTATTCCTCTGCAGTGTACGCTGTATTGTGTCACAGGAAACAGTCCATCCCATTTTGGCTTTAGATAACTGCAGTGAACTTGCATGCTGATTTACTTTAGTCTTTTCTCAGAAGGAGCTCCTGTTCGAGTGGTTAACTGGGCGTCTCTGTGAGGTGGTTGCAGTTCCTTGTTTTATATACATTTTTGTACCACTTTTGCTACAGTATTTCTGACTGATCTTCTTGTAGCTTTCTCTTTTCTGGTGTAAAGAAAATAATTTTCTTTCTCAGGTCTTGTGACATTTCTATTCCATGTGGTGCCATTGCTGACAACATGAAATGGGAAGGGTTTTTCTTTTAAACTTTTATACTGCTGGACACCTGTGTAATTAATAATTAGACTCTCCTTTGGTGGAATTCTTGTTAAATTAGACATTAAAATTAAGCTTTGCTTTAGAGAATTTTAATGGGGTGTACTCATTTTTGCATCTCCCTAATTTGAGTAAAACTAAAAGTTCTGTTCTCTTCATTGTATTAATAACTTTACTTTCATGTAATAATTATATTATATGAAACTTAGTTGTTACTATATCTTGTAAAGAAGTAGGTGGAGAGGGATCCATATCGCAAACAGTGACTTTATTTAGAAAAGAAGAGTAATCCAAAAGAGTAGTAAAAGTGCTGGCAAGGTTCAGTAATCTAAGAAACATGCGAACAAATCCAAACCACTAGACAAAGAATCATAGTCACTAAACAGGCATTGATCAATAACCACTTAGCAAGTCGCATAAGCAAAACAATACTTCGCAGCATGAGTAACAAAGTAGCTAGCTTAAGTAGTTAGCTAAACAGGAAGGGACACAGGAAGAATTGCCGTTGAGATAGTAGTTCTTACATATGTAAAATCTTGAGTTGTATTTCCATTCTGGAGTTAACTACAGGAGTCAAATAGTCTGTAAGATGACAACATGGTTTTTGTAATACTTTTGAACAGGTAGGAATATTCTGTGATTGTATTTTGGTGTGTTTTGCTATTAATGTGTAGCTTATATAGATTATAAATTATATAGTATGTGTACCTTTAAGCATTAGCATAACTACAGCAGCAGCACAGAATCAGGTAGTATTTTTATGTTTGGTACTTTGGTACTGTTACGAACTGTACTACAAATTTTCTCACTGGTAAATAATAGATGATGTACAGTAGAAATGTTGTCTTTGGTTGTCAAGGCAGTGCACGGTTATGAGTTTAGGAGGTGTGGCTTTGAATGAAGATTTCTAAGGAGGGTGGAATGTACCCTTTCCGTGCTATCAGGCTTCACTTGGCATTTTTCCCAAGATGTCCTTCTTTACCTTTAAACAGTTGCCACAAAGCTGGAAGCATACTGTTCTTGTGTGTATGTTGTAGCATTAAATTACATAACATTTTCTCTCTTTAGAGGCCCAAACATTTCTTCAGCCTGACAGTATTTCTGTGCACAAAGCTTGAGCTGGATGAAGACATGGTTTGTAGAGTTTGGTTATGGAAGAACTTAAGAGTTCTGGACATCAACCCCACTAAAAAACCTATTGGATGAACTGGAATGTCAATGACACAGCAAACCCCCTTACCCATCATTAGTACCTGACACTTTAGCTGAATGAGCAAATCTTTAAAGCCACAATCCAAAACCTTCAGCATGTGGTAGTGTGGAGGTTATTATAGGAGTTAGAGTGAGAATTAGTCTAAAAAAACATGAAAAACCTTATGAATATGACCATCAGGTGTTTTAGTACATTTGTCCATAGAGTGTAATCTAATCTTAGTGTACATTCTGCTTATATTTAATATATTTTAACTTAAATAAATTAATAATAAATAAAGAATACATTGCTTTTTTGCTGCAATACTTCAAAATTTAAGAGATGGTGCAGTGGTGCACCGCAGTGGTCTGTCAGTTGGGAGTAAGTGCCTGTAGAGCTTATTACTCTTTGGTCCCTAAGTGTTTAAATGTTACTCGAAGTGTTTCTTTTGGTTAGGCCTGAAACTGTAGTGTGAATTTTTATTCTATCTACAGCAAGCTTACAACAAACTATGAGGCTATGCATGTAGAACTATCATCAACAACAGCAAGTGAGGTGATAAAGAGTGAGAGAAAAACAGAGGGAGAATGATAGTAAACTCTATTAGGGATATTGTTATTCCTGTAATGTTTACAGTAAAGTACATTTTTAAGCAGAGAGTCTAAGAAGCCGAACTAAAAGAGAAATCTGAATGTTGACACAAGCATGAGGGCACCCTGGAACATAAATCAGTCAAAATGTTAACAAAGCTGAGTGAATAGTTGTAAGATAGGGGATAGAGGTATTGAGAAGATGGAGTTAAAACTGCATAGTCCATCCATAAAGCACAGACATAAGGTGCTCAGACACTCATCAGGTTTCAGACTCACCTTGTCTCATTTTTATTATTTAATGCAAAAAAAAAGACCAAACATTTTTTTTTTAATTTACATGAAAATGTATATTATAAGAAAGCAACACACCTAGAATTAATCTAATCACCCAGAACTAAATGTAACTGGCTACAAAAGAATGTGAAGTATTTTTTAGGCAATGTTTAGTTCCAGTGCCTTGTTATTAGTTCTCAATGTTTACAGGATCTTTTATATAAATTATAGGAAGGTAAATGTAAAGGTTTTTCTGGAAAACATTTTGTTAGGGATATAATCTTTAGAAGCTTAGTGGATAGTAGAGTAACTGACATACTCAGTTGTTGGGTAACTGGAGACGAAGGCTTTTTTAACCCAGCCCGAAGGCCTATACCAATTTCTCTGACCTACTGCACCCCCCAGCTAGAGGTCTTTCACAGGAAATGCTATTCTTCTTGACTTAAAAAAATAATTTACTCCACTTAATGATGTTAACTTTATTTCATATATCCTGTTGTGCAGCAGCCCGACCTTTGTGTAACCACTGTAGAACACAAAGTGCTGTTCAGATCACAGAAAACTGAACAGTCATGGCAAATCTTCAAAAAAAACCCACACACGTAATGTTGAGTTTGTTCTTCATTAGAGGCAAAATCGTGATTGGCGGAAACGCCTTCAGTCTGGCTCTTGGCTAGCGCAATGTCAAAGCATCTCCTCCTAGCAGTGCACGAGACAGTGGTAGGAACAGTGATTAATTCTCGCCTGTCGCGAATAAAACCGACTTAACTTCGGTACAGGTAACCAGGGATGTACGAGTGAATAGAGACTAGTCCAAAACAGAAGGGTCACCATCTGCTCAAAAGGGGCTCTGAGGTTGTATAACAGAAGTAACTCACAGCTGTAACAGAAATATTATCAGACTCATGTGTAATACTGGTCTGAGATGGTGCAGGGCGGACAAAATGGCTGCTTTGCACACCTAAGAACGTAAACGAGCTGAAAAATACTCCTATTTTATTATTAACATTTTACAATGAACAATTTTTAGAGGTGAAGTTGATTATACTTTTAGAGATAAAAAAAAGAGTGTGAATAAAAATAAAATTTGTAACAGAAATTTATTTTACATCTGTAACAGCAATGAAATAATGTCTTTTATATAAGAAACTGTTTATCCAATCTTGGAGTACACAGGGGACTGTAGGACATTTCTAATGTTTAACTTTAGATTAAAACAGTGATTGTTTATGAGAAGTGGTGCATTTGTGTTGTGGTGCATGTGTGTTGTGGTGCATGTGTGTTTACATATAAAACACATACAGCATATTGAGCAGATGTAAAATATGTCTGGACACACAGTAATTACCAAATCTAAAATCTAACATGTGGGTGTAATTATCTTTATTAGTGCCATGAATAATATTAGTGAGTAGGACAAAACCTATAAAGCACATTATCTTTTTTAATACGTAAAATCTATACGTTCCCAAAGAGACACATTAAGCTGTAATATAACAAATCATATTTTAGACTCTACAAATCTGAACAGAACTCAAGAAACGACTACTAATGATAAGGTGCTGACAGGCGTCTACACTGTAGTTCATTCAGAATGGTGGGCATATGCTAGCCAACATGTAGCCCAAAGCTATTGACTTCACACATGCTTGCTTCTGCTAAATCTCTGGAATACTCGGCAGGGTAAAATTGGCTTGAAAAATAGCTTCAGGTCAGTTACTATATACATCTCAGTATTGCTATCAAGTAGCCAGGATATGGGCTAGAAAAATATTTACACCAGCTGAATAATTAGACAAGAAAAGCTAGGTGTTTCACTATTTAATGACTGTGACTAATTGGTGTAATTATCAAGCACTGGCATTCATCGACCGGAGTCCAAACGTCTGAGACCACTAGTAAAAATGCTTCTATTTATTTAGATTCAAATTTTGAAGAAATTATTTTATTGATGAGAACTTGAGTAAAAATCTATGAATTTAGTTTTTATTCATGCACACACACATCTATAAAATACATTTATAATATTACATTATGTTTTACAGGGAGAGAAAGATTCAAACATAGATTGAGACGGGTTTGGTCGACACACACTGATGAAATCAGATGGTTATGATTGGTTGATTGAAATGTTCATCCAGGATTAACAAAGGATGTTAATTAAGGATCACATCCTACTTGGCAAAATCCCGTCCACCATATTACTTATTATACAACATAACTGTTGGAACTTTTACTTTTTTTAACTGTTAAACCGATTCTACACTGTCACATGGATACACCATGTTTCTAACGCATAAGAGAGCATAAAAAAGTTTATTTGATTTCATACAAATGATAGAGTTGTAAGAAATGATTTAACCACCAACACCACCTTCATTACTTTAGTTACAGCTTTTAATGTGTTGACACGTTGATTACCAGTGTGTACATTTGCACACAGAGAAGAGTAGTGTAGATGAATAAAGTGAGTCCTGGGAGAAGAAGAGTTTATTTAGAGGTGTTTAATAGGAGCTAAAAGGCCAAGCCACAGTTCCATCCCTGCAGACACGTCACAGACTGGTATTGCTGTTCATTTATCAGCTGCCTAAATTTGTTTTCACACTGCCTTACTGACACAGGGTGCCCATTATTACTTGGAAAGGTGGCTGGAGAAGTATGTGTTCTTTCGATGTGTGCAGTTGCATCCTGCAGAGTCCCATGTGACCTGCTTCAGAAAGAATTTAATGGGCAGCCCAAAACATTCAATAAGTAGAACGGCCACTACTTACATATGTATTTATTTGTAACGAGACAAGATTGTGAGTTAATTATAAAAGAAATAAAAAATAGCTAAATTATTAATCTTTACATAAAATGAATATGAATATGATATTAAATTATATTTTATTACATACTTTAAATTATATTATATTATATTATATTATATACATTATATAATATAATACATTATAATGTATATTAGTACAGACAAAAACATACAAACAAAAAATAATTTTAATTAAAGATAATTAATTAGATAATAAGAATTAAAAACAATTAAAAAATTTAGTTTTTATCTGTTCCATTCTGTTCTGATGATGTCACAAACTCATACACTTATCTTTAAAGCTTTTCCTTGCAAAAACTTCCTTTGCCAAAGATTGTCCAACACAACCACCCACCCACACCCACACACACACACACACGTAAGAAAACAGAAACCACTTAGGCTGAAGTAGCTTTTTAAGTGCACTTAGCAACAAAGAATTTTCAACGCAAACATTCAAGCATGGATATAGTGTTAAAAATGTTGAACATAATTGACATTACCGCCTACCTCACGTCTCGCCCAGAATAAAATGAAACATTGATTGTAAGGTGCATGTAATTAATTACGTCTTGCTATGTGGCTAGTTGGTGCAACCACATGTAAAAGAGGAAATAATAGCCCTTTCATCAGTTTTACTTACACAAAAACCAAACATAATTTACTGATTTATGAACGCAGCTCCTTAATCTATATTATTAAACTCCATCGTAGAGTTTAGCTCCAACCTTAATCAAACACTGAACTAGCTAATTAATGGGAATTCTTCCTGCTTGACCGCTGTCTTAAAGCACGTGTAGAATGTCACGAGCATGGAACGTCAAATGCGGGCTGATGTCATTGACCAGGAAGTACAAAGGCATGCATTTAGCTACAGCGAGTCAGGCTTCTTTTCTACTTGCGTGGTTTCTGTATTCTTAAACATCATGTTGAAAAACAAAAATTGGAGACAGTGGGGAAAGGTAGTGAGGTAAGCTACAAGCTGTTTGTGTTTCCATAGTTGTTTTATTCTAAGCTCGATGAAAGCGGTCACCTACTCTCCTGCTAAAGCTCAGGCTAGCCCAGTGCTAAAGAGGAGTTGGACTGTGCACTCCGAGCAGTTGAACACATCCAGTAACAGGGAGACTGTGTAGCTGCTGGAAGTGATAATGCAGGCTACTGCCTAGGCTAAAGCTAGCCTGGCCAGCTGAGCCAAGGGCCGCCATCCCAATCACAGGGAGGCTGGCTGAGCAGTCCCTTAAGGTAATGTAAAGCAGACACTTGTGAGCTAAAGTATCCGTCCCCTAATACAGCAGCATTGTTTAAGGCTCCAGGCTTAGGGCCACGGTGGCGCTGGTGGGAAAGGCCTACACACAGGCCAGGCTATGACCTGCCTGCATGGCGGTGCTGCAGGGCTATAAGGCTGAACTGCTGTGTAATGGGGAGGCTAACCCACTGGCGCTCCATTAGAACTGTCATGGAACGATCTGCCACCCTGGCCATCGAGCTCTCTGGTGGGGAACCAAGAATAAGTATGGTGGCCTGCTGGCTCGGTAGGGGTCAGATAAGGCACCTTCATTTGGAGCTACAGTTGGCCACCGAGACAGAGACTTGGCAGTATAGCGGCGAAGGCATCTCATTCCCAAAGCATTGTGACGCAGTTTGAGACATAGAGTTTACTGGTGTTGGCCAGAACTCTGTGGTTTTGTGGATCTTAAGCACACAATTGTGCTTTTTACCTTTGAATCTTACAAATGAATTAAGTATTCAGGCTTTTGACATTACTTAAAGTCATTGTTGTATTGTAATAAATTTTCCATGAATGCTGGTTAGATGATGATGTGGTAAGAGGTTATCCAGGTTGTCTTTCTTTCTCACATCAGCGACATACTGACCCTGAAAGAACCTTAAGGGAGGAAAGCCATGATAGCTTCTCTAATATATCCATTCTTTAGACTGCTTAACTTTTTTAACAGTTGCCCATTATGCAAGTCTCTGAATGAAAAAAATGAATTAATGACAAGGGGAGTAGAGGGAGAAGGAGTGTATTGCAAATAGCAAATCCGTCCATTAAAAAATAATGATTTGTACTAAGGTGCAGTGCACAAGCTGAACACTTGCCAGATTATATGTTGTCTGCTGCAGCAGGTTTAGGGAAGCTCTGTCTTTCACCGAAGAGTTTTACTTTCTCTCATACACATTGTGGTGTGCCATATTGTTCAAGACACAATATATGTCCGGCACACATAAAACGCTGTAAGCATGTGCCATGCCAGCATGTGTGATGCGACTTTTTTTTTACATGGCACACATACTGAAAGTGTATCAACGTGGAGTGGGAAAAGACATGGAGTAAAACAGAAAGGATGAGAAAAAATAGGCAATATCTTACTGGAACAGAGAGCGCAGTCATGGGGGGTTAATTGTAGGTGATTTGAGGGTCTGTCATTAAAAGCTACACTGTCTGCATGCAGCTTTATTTATATTGTGGTTTGCAGTGTTGAGGAGGTAATGAGCTGAAATGATTATGTGTGACGGTGGGATGTGACCATGGGGCCTCTTCTTAGTGAAACAAGGCTCTGGGGATTGTTTTCATTCAAAATAACAGCACTATGAGCTGAAGCCCAGCAAATTAATTCCAATTTACATATGGTCTACCCGGCGTTCCCTCCTGACCCGAGCGGGCAGACATGTGTCATGACTTGCTGGGCAATTGCATGATTGATTAATTAATTACTCCCCAGGTGCAACAATTAAACCGGAAAGTACTAATGGACCTCAGACGGTACTGTTTTTATTAGACACACACACGCACGAACACACACACACACTTAAATGAAGGTTACAAATGCAGACATCCACTTATATACCCAGGCACACTCTCCCAACTACCCCTTTTCACTTTATACATGCACACACACACCTCTCTCTCTCTCTGTGTCTTTGTGGTAACTCTTGTATTTAATGCTCAGCCTTGCTTTATCCATTTATTTGTAATTACAGTAGGTGTCTGGAAATTAATGTGTAACACCAGTTGCATATATTTTTTATTACTTGCCGGGAGCTCATGCACTAAATCATTCCCCACTGCAACACAACAAAACAAAAACCACTGCCGGGTTTTAATTATCACTGCATTTTAATCATCATATATTTGACAAATACACTGCTTACTGTAATGTCAACACAGACTGAGATGTTACTTAAATAAATTGTTGTATACAAGAAAATTGCTGATTATGGAACCTTTATTTCTTTATTTTATACCTTAATTTGGCAGGTGCCCTCATTTAAAGATACAAACCCCAAACTATTGTATACAAGAAAATATAAAATATTAAAAAATTAATATGAAGTGTCTTTTATGTTCCACTAGAGGGAGTAAAAATGTAACAAAAACTAATGAATAATTACTGTAGTTCACCAGGATTCTAAACCACTGTCATTCCGATGTGTTATTATGATTTACATACTGTAACCTTTGACAAAATGTTCCACGACACATTATTAAGCCATTTTTAATTAATAAGTCATAAAAAGTGGTGTAGGTGTTACCCTAAACTTGTACTAATAGTCTATCAAATTACATGTAATAGTCTTCATTAAATTGCTAAGACTACTGAGTGTGATTAATAGTTTTTAGAATTCCTTGCTAAGCATGCTAGTGTGATAAACCCTCCTGCAATTAAATACAAAAAAAAAGAAATACTCGTTGGTTGTAACTCGTTTTTTTTAAGGTAGAAAACAACTGCTGCTACAGAGTCAAGTCATGTCATGCCATTTAGTGCAGTCTACTTCTTTAGTGGCCATAATTTCTGTTAACATGTTATGGTTGTGAAACCACATTAAGCAGATCACAAAGGCTTCAGAAGAGAATTTATTTATTTTTGATTACTTATTACTGAAAATATAAGTTTGGCAAAGCATCAATTTAAGAATAAAAGAACAGTTGATTGTTTATAGATGCATCAGTGGTGGATTAAATTTCAGGTGATGAGTGGCCATCTATAATAAGATGTCTACCAGACATGCTAAAAGCTGAGTAAAACATGACAGCCCAAGGGTGAAAAGGAAAGGATGAGTGTCATCTGTACAAATACGGAGTGAAGTTGATTTATGTTGGTTACATTCAAAGAAAGATTAACTGCACTCACTTATAGGCCTTGAGCAACACATGCTAAATTCTGTGCATGAACTGAATAAATAAGTGACACTCAGATAATTAATAATAAATGAAATAAAAAAATAAGTTTAAAGTAAGTGCATGTATTTGGTAGGGAAAAAATTTGGACTTTATGTAAATCTAGGAATAGGAACAAATGAATCTACCTCAATGGCAAAGAACCTGCACTAAGGTGGTGCCTTGCTCCTGAGCCAAGACCTGAAAGGCTACATAAAATGTATGAAATGGCCAAATCTAAAAGGCCACCACTGTCTTTTACTTAAAAAAAATATTTACCAAAGCCAAAAGTGGTTAAACACTAGTTTGTCTTCATTTTATAAAAAGGTAAGTCTGCAAAACGACTGGCTTTGAGTCACTTTAGCTCTTAGGGTCACTTTCCTCTCGTATCTATTACATCCCCAAATGCTTTTTTTGGCCCCTAGGAACGCATACTAAATATAATTTGAATACTGTCAGTTTTTCATACTAAACAGAAAATAAAATCAAATGTTTTCATACCTCAGCTGTTTTCATGAGCACCACAAATACTTAAAATGATGTACCCTTTGTTATGCATTTTATAATTTAGTATTTATGATTTAAGCCATAAATGACTAAGGGGGGAAAAGCCACACAACACAGTGATTCACTGCCTTTTGTAAATATTCCTTTTGGCTCACGCTTGGTGCAAGGCTTCATCTCTATGAGTTTTCCAGAGTCTTGGTAAGCTACATTGGAAGTCATGACCCTATTCGCGTCATTAATTAAATTTCGGCTTTAGAGCAGAAATGACTAACAAAGGCATCTTGTTAGTTCGAAGGAAGTTCTGTCCTTTTCTCGGCGGCAGCCATCACATGACTGCAGAGCTTAAGTCAATGGTTTGTCATATCAGTTAGTAAATCTGAAATTTCAGATTTAAAGACATCTGGATAATATTTTACTGATAAATAATGTTCTCTTTACATTCAGTGTTGGGCATTAGCTACAAGTAGCTACTCTACTAGTTTAACTAAATTTCTCAGTAGCATGGTGGTTGTCATTGTTTTCGAACTAAAATAGCCTTTCAATAGTAATCAATTTTCAGTAGCATAAACAAACTGCGTTAACCAATCCTGGCTCAGTAAGTGATGCCGCCACCATTTATGTTGCCGTGTGGCTGATAAAAATACTTCCGTAAGGCATGATTTTTTCTTTTCATGTTTTACAGTAGTTGGCAACCAGCTTTTTTGCGATACTGCAGCCTTCTACTACAGACAGTTATGTCTCGAACCTCCCTGGGCTGACACACTGTTACTGCTTACTCTTCTCATACGGTCTGTATGACCGAAATTACAGAGAATTTAAAAGGTTTTTACATAATAATGACAAAATCTGTGATCGTGCCGGAGCCTAAAGTTTGATATAAAAATGACATATTAAAAAAAATTCTTAGATGTACTAAGATACTTTTGCCATTTTGCTGTAGCTTAGCTTGCTGCATTTCGCAGGGGGGTTAGCTATAGTATAGTAAAGCTTTATTTAATGTAGACAAACTGATAGTTTAGCGTTTATATATTTTCCAAGTAGATTATGTATTTAAATGTACTTCCTTTAAACATTGGGGGGGAGACAATATAGGTTTCAAACCATGCCAGTGGGCAGCAACAGCATGAGTTATTTTTTAAGATAACAGATTGTTAACCATGAGAATCAGTCATTTTGCAATGAATGATTCATGCTAAAAACTAAAAAACAGAAAAGATATTTGTTTATTTTCAACAAAAATCCCATTTACGTCTATTTTAGTTAAAGGGATATAAAGCAGCATTTAGTCCAGTATTAATTCTATTCATAGACATCCCAGTATTTTTCACCTGACAGACATATTTAACAAAATGTACCAATATAGTATGATGAATGTTATACTTTTACACCTAAACTGACATAAAACTGTAGCAGATGACTACTGTAAGCTGATGTAAGCTATTTACATCCTGCACTTCATAACTGTCCAAGGTGTACTCTGTATACCTGTGATCATAAATCTTGCCTATTTTGATTTGATTGGCCATCACATATACACTTTGACATTGATAAAGTTTGTAACACCACTGAGGCATCTCAGAAAAAAAGATCTGATATTTTTATCCTTGCAGCATCAAAGCAGAATCAATATAGGTAATTATTTTACAAACATTTGTTATTAGAAAGATACCAAGGTCTGGATCTTGTGAACCTCAATAGGGATTTTAGGGGTACGGCCCTGTAATTCTGTAGTCTTAAACCTGTAAGTCATCCTACGGACCCTATTCACGTTACACCTTATTTTTTTTTTTACTGAAACCATGCTTGCTATTAGATGTCACCAGAGGAGAAGGGGGGGGGTGAGGGTCCCTGTTGAGAGTGGTTTTTGTAAAGGATTTTCTCTAATGTTGTCCCAGGGAATTGTCATCTCTGGTTCGCTCATCAAGGCTTTAAATCTACATTCATATTTATTTAAGTGTTATCCAAATGATAGTAGCCTGAAATATTACACTGCCACACTGGGGTATAAAACCTCTCCTCTAATTCTGTAATATCATAGTAGTTCTACACAAACTACTAAAATTTTAAAGAAATATTTATCTCTAGAGCTGCTGCATCATGTCCTTTGCAGACCGCCCTCTGTACTCTATATGTGCAGTCTGTGCTAGTTTTACAGTACAAACTACAAGGCTGGAAAGATTAAGATACTTTTTAAAAAAATAAACATTAAATAAATTAAAAAATATGTGATAGAGGCAAAATATGACTGGAAAACTACCACCATTCTGAAGTTTTTTTTTTAGCAAATGCCAGGCTAACCAGTGAGAGCACCAAGATATGCCTTCTATTAAAAGTGCAGGGCAAATTAGGAAATGGGAAAAATAGGGGGGAAAAATTACCTGCGAAAATACAAAAATTAGTACCTTTAATTTCGAAATTGAATTGAATTAGAGAGTGTGGTGTGAAAAAAGGCTATCTGTTGCAGGTATCTAATATAGTTTATGGTAAACAAATAGAATAGCTAATAAGTGAAAAAAATCCTTTTCTTTTTTTCAGTTGTTTGAGAAATAATGGTTCAAGTTAATTACCAAATAACAGATGTTTCTTTTTATTGCATTTTTAGACAGTTCCAATTGGGTTTTGTACATCCTATATATATATAATGTTTACTGTAGTTTTATGATCCTATTGGAGTTTAACACCCAGAAAATCTGAAAAAAAAATGAACTAAAATTGAAATTGCTAATTTTTTTTTGTTTTGAAAGAGTCGGCTGTCTTATTTAGTCTTATTGGATTGTAAGCTTGCTGAATGATTTCGCATAACATTCAGTTTAAAAAAAATAGCGAACATGAATGATGTAGTGAAATCTGATAAAATGAAGTTATATTTTGCAGTTGCTATGTATGGAAAAAATGTAATTATGATTCATTAAACCAAATAAACACCTTAATATTAGTACAATCTTCACACATCTGGTTGTTTGCCACACACATCTTCTAACACACCTGTCAACAACAGACAGTTTCACCACAAAATTTGAATTTTTTTTAATTTATAAGCTATTAAGCATCATCTGGCCAAACTGCTTGTAGAAGAGATAAAGATCATAAAACCAACAAACATAAAACGAAACATACTTGCAAATTATGAGCAACAGTTATTTTACTGTTCATCTGAGCTATTAAGGGAAAATTTTAGTGAAAGTTAGTTGTGATTTTCTCTGTAAATTTTACAAATATAAGAATATAAGTTCTAAAGTTAGCTGTGTGCAAAAGGATGCCACAGTTAACATTTACATTTACACACACTTATGTAGAGTGATTTATCTTTTATTTTATTTATCTATCTGACCAGTTGGTGGTTAAGGCCTTGCTCAGGGGCCCAGCAGTGGCAGCTTGGTGATCCATGGAAAGAAACCCATGATCTTCACATCAGCAGGCTAAACCCCTAACTACTAAGCTAACACTTCCATAAACAAATTATAGTAAATAGTCAAACAAAAAAAAAATCAGATTTGGTAAACAAACCTTATGTGCAGGCTATGTGAACAAAAATGACAAAACACACGAGATGCAGGTTTATGGAACATTATAATAAATTATACTAACAGTAGCCAGATAACTGCGGTGGTTGTTTCAACTATTTTGACATAACACTCCCTACCTTCACTAAGAGATACCGAGTAGAATTTTGCAAAATTAATTTATACTACTAATTTATAATTGCCCATTAATGCAATTAAACCTACACTTTAGTGACTAAAAGTGCTGGGGACACTAAACCATCACATCTACAGTGTTTGCATTTAATTCCACTCTTACTCTTATACAGAGGTGTAGCAATGGGATAGGCATGGCGGACAGTTGCCCACAACAGCTGACCATTTAAACAATCTGAAATTATTAATATACAGTAACATACAGTTCTGGCCAGGTTCTGCTGCAGTGAAGCCTCCCCAAACCAGGACACTTCTACCTCTATGTTCCACAGTTTTTTTTTTCCTGGAATGCTGTATTTGTGTTACCCCAAACATGTCCTCTGTTGCAGTGTCCAAATAATTCAATTTTAGTGTCATTTGTCCAGGGAGCAAAGGTTTCCTCCTTGCACACATTCCATGAAAGTTAAACTTGTGTAGTCTCTTTCTGATTGTAGAGTCATTCACTTTCACATCAACAGTAGCAAGAGTCTGCTGTAAGTCCCTGATGACACTTTAGTGTTTTTGGTGACTTCTTTTAGCATCTTCCAACCTGTTTTAGGGTGGACTTGCTTGGACGGCCAGACCTAGGCATTTTGTCAGTTGTAGACTATTTTGCGGACAGTGGAATGGCTGATTTCAAAATCTTTTGAGATCTTTTTAAATTCCTTTCCAGACTCAACAACCTTCTTACTGAAGGTCTCAGTTCTTTCAATCTCAACATGGTGTTCACTATCACTTCAGTAGTAAAGCACTCACCAAACTAAATGTCTGAGATATAAATAGGGCCTCCTTCAAAAAGCTGTGTACCTGATGTGAAACACCTGTGTGTGATTTTAACTATTTGAGAATAAATTCTGGGATGTCCTAATTTATTCATTACCAGAAATTGTTCTTTTTTAGTAGATTTTAAAGAAAGTTTCGAATCTCTCAGTGTTGCTTTAAATTGATATTAAATATCTAAATGTACAAATATGTTACAAAACACAGGCTTTCATAGGATGTCCTAATTTTTCACATAATTGTATGTGTTTTGACTACTTTTTGTATGTTGTATAATATTTATCTATGTAACAAAGATAAAAATATTTACAAAATATTCTCTCTAAAGAGCCTCATCTAAATAATTGTAAACTATAAACTATATAGTCTATACAATAACTATACTATAGCCCTGGCATTTTGTTCAAGACAGGCCCACTAAATATAATTACAAATACTATCCATCTTAGCATCTATCTGAGGCACCTGTTTCTGTTTTTTCTGCATTTTCTCTGTGCCTTTTCATCTCCATCTCTCCCTGACTATTTTGACAGATACACGCTGATGCACGCGCTTGTCCAGAGCCCAAAAGGGGACCTAAAAATGTAATTGGGTCAACCCAATCTCAATTAAAAAGAGAACCAATGGGATGCTGATTAAATGTTTCATGGGCTGGTCTGTCTGGGAAAAAATTTTGACTTTTTAGAGAAATACTTTACACTGCCACAAACACCCTAGTGCCTTCAACCAATTTAGCAGAAAAAAGAATCGGTTAATAAGACTTTTATAAGCTGATCAGACAAAAATTATATGAGATGTACCAGCCCAAAAAGTATGTCTGCTCAGCAGGAAAAAAAAATTTAATTATTCAAGACCTCTTAAAAATTGATAATTTGGGTCAGAAAAAGATCTGATATTTTATCCTTGCAGCATCAAAGCAGAAAATCAATATAAGGTAATTATTTTACAACATTTGTTATTAGAAAGATACCAAGGTCTGGATCTTGTGAACCTCAATAGTGGGTACGGCCCTGTAAAAATTATATGAGATGTACCAGCCCAAAAAGTATGTCTGCTCAGCAGGAAAAAAAATTAAAATTATTCAAGACCTCTTAAAATTGATAATTTGGGTGCACAATCCTTTAGCCATATAGTGTATGCTAACCAAGAGCAGTGCAAAGCATAATATAATGCAAATAAAGCTCAGAATGTGCAGTTATTTTTTACATTACCGAGTATGAAGTAACTTGGCCTGTATCATGGTTGAAGTATATTAAAATCTTATAAACTCTATACAGACAGGTACACGTGGAGATCATTTAAAAAGTGACACAATATATCAAAACCTGAAATAAAGCTATTAAAAGGTAAAGTGTAGATTTTCAGGTTTAATTAAAGGGGATTAAAAAAAAAAACATGCAGGAACTATTTAGTTCAGCCATTAGTTTAAATGATCCCTTAATTTGATGTGATGACAGTTTTTTTTTGTTTGACAGTTTTGGCTCTCTTTCAAATGAAACGATGATCCTGCCAAGTTTAGTTTGAAAATATTTGCATAAAACATACTGTATTAGTGGAATGCCTGCCCAGACACTTCTCAGACATCATGTTCTACTGTTTCCTACACCCTTTTCCCTTTTACACAGACTTATCATTTCCTTGCGAATGTGTTTCTTCATTTGTGGACTATAAAGCAAGTTGCCTTTAGGAAAATAGGTTACGTTTATCAATATACATTTAAAGTATTTCTAAATTACTGGACTAAAGATAATTTACTTTCTGGGCCAGTCACGTATTCATGTGTTCATTTAACTATTTCAAATGAGAAATGTCTAAATAATAATAAAAATAAAAATAGTCCCCGGTGGTCACTTTATGCTATTGACATTCCAAATATTCGTAATACTTAAACCCAAAACAGTCCAAACTCTCATATATTTATTGTTATAAATAAGAATTCTGAAACATTAAACGACAAGCATTTGCAAATAGTTGCGCACTTATGACTATTAAAAACCGTTAGCCGAACTATTGCTTTGTGTTCATTTTACTTTCCCCCCAAAACCTCATTAAATTTTCGGCCATTTTCATTGTCTTTTTATATCTTGGCATAAAGATGTCTCTAAATGATTAACAGGAAAAAAAAAGCATTTAAGTCAGGAATAATCTGCTTTAAAACTCTAAACGATATGTCTACAGTTCCCTACTGACTGTTCTTCAATGCCACCTAACTAAGAAATGAAAGAAATAATTAATATTCGGTGATACTGGCGTTTATGTTAAAACCGAGTCTTATATTAACCCAGCTTAAAGCTACACCTGGTTTCTGCACCCTAGTAGTTTAACAGTATATGATTTTAAGTTGATTGAAACAAATCATTTAGACTTTATTGTTTACTGAATTTTTATAATTCGAACTCTTCTACTGCAGAAACTTATTCATAAACTTCAACTGATCCAGAACTCTGCTGCCCGTATCGTAACCGGAATAGCTATAATCACATCACCCCCACTCTTAAACAACTCGGCTGGCTCCACAGCAAATACCATATAGAATTAAAAATTCTCTTGTACAGTTCTATATCCCCTTTTGCACTCTTCTCTCCTCTTCAACATGGCTCCTCTTTACACCACCTGCCTGACCACCATGGCCTGTAGAACCTTCAGCCACACTGCTCTTCTCTCCCTGAAAACTTCCACCACCTTCCGACCTCATTCAAAGCATAAATTAGACCAATTTCATTCAAGATATTAAGGATAAAAGAACAGAACATAATGATGCACTATTTTAAAAGAATGAAAAAACTGGATTACAAGTGCCAAGTAATGCTGTTCCTGCTGCCAAAGCAAAAGAGAAATTGTAATGTATAGATTATAATGCTCAAAATTATATCCTGTCTTACATTATTTGCATTTTAATAATACTAAAGCTCATATTCTCTTTCTTTTCCATGTACTTTATAATCCATCATTAATGACTGTAAATAAGGTTATTATATCTATGTCCAATGTATTGCCAGGTGAACATTCCAGAAAAAAAAGTTACAAATTATAAACTAACCACATGATAAGAATATTAAGGATGTTCGTTCGTTCTTTCTTTCTTTCTTTCTTTCTTTCTTTCTTTCTTTCTTTCTTTCTTTCTTTCTTTCCAGTTACAAAGTTAACTGACAGTAACCTCTGAACCATAACCTCTATGAGTGAACAAACACACATGCATGAAACTTTTGTTCATTCTGCCTATTGCTTTTTTCATTATTGTTGTTTAATATACTAGTGACATAAAACAATAAACTTATTAAATTTTTAACCACAAGGGGGAGATTGTTCCCTTATCTATCTTAGGAAAAAAAAGAAAAGAAAAGAAAAAGACAAATGCCAGTAAAGCTTAGGGGCTTTAACTAATAGTTTTGTCATGAATAACAGTCACAGGCTGGATACAGCTACATAAATGCATAACATATACGTTTTCTAGCTACTGTGTGTATTGTGCATTTAAAAATGTAATAAAGGTATGTAGGCATAGTTGAAGGGTGTGATCATATTTGCTTATCTTTAAACATTTGTAATATAATAAAGTAACAATCTTTTGTGGCATCTATGTCATACTTATGCAGTGAGCTAAATACCACCAGCCTGAAAGCACTGGATTCTGTCCCACCTGCAAAAAAAGAAAGAGGAACCCTTTGCCCTATTCCTGTGGGACTGAACAGCTGTGATACTGATCAACACATTTCCACCGGATTTAGTTTATCAGATGTTTCTTGTGCCTCTGGCTTCCTTTGAGTAAGATAAAATAAGTATGAATGTATGCTTCTTATTCCCAATCTTTCTTATCAGGATGCTCCACATCCAAACATTTGGTCATGAGTGATGTAATCATGAAGTACAAATTGAAGCAGTAAACAAAGATTATTACAATGCAGGAGTTTAAAGATTTGAGATAGATTACCACATAAAAGATTTTTCTTTACTACTGCTAAGCTGTCAGAAAAAATGATATAAAACAGTATATTGGGATAATGACATACCAAAGAAATGAAATGTGTAACAAGCTTTGTTACCTAAAACTGACTAATTCCTAAAATTGTAATAGAAGTCATGTGTCATGATCACTGAAGATGAATAAATCATTGCATTGAGTTGATATTTTTGTCCCCTGTAATTGGTTAAGATCTGGAGGTGTAAAACTGGAAGTGTGGAAACAAGTATGGCATTGGTCAGAGAAGGTGGCAAATAAGGGGAGCTGTCAGGATGACTAATAGCCCGGGGCAGCAGGTCTCGCTGTGGGGTGTTAACAATCGGTCTGGTGTAAAAGCAGCTATTTGACAGCAGGTTTAGAGGTTGTCACCTGCAACCACCAGGAACTCAAACAGAAGCACTTTGTTGCTAGCAAAGTAGAAACTTTCTTGATGATAATACTGAGGAGAAATTCTCAGTGGGGGTTCTAATGACAGTCGCATACAATTACAAGGATTCACAAAAGAAACTTAAATTTAAAAAAAATGACGCAAAGAAAAAAGTTAATCGAACAATACACTGCACAAGCTGGTGTAAATTTGTTTAGAAATCTAGCTGCATATTTCAGTACCCTGTGCTGTGTAGGGGAAGCCTGATTCTAATGGACCTTGTACTTTGGTGGCCTCCAGAGGTCTGATCGGAAAAGATGCGGTAGAGGGCCCAAACTCATATTCTTTCATAAGGCCCGAAATAACTAGCGGCGCCCCTGTTCATTAGTGTTAACCTTATTTATTTGTTCTTTTTTTTTCTTTGGTTTCTGAGCGGATGTTTATTAAAAAATGCTGATGGAAAAAATGTGTGCACTTTGTTCTGTTGACACAGGGACACACATTAGCCCAAAGGCTGTAGAATCTTCCAAAATAAAACCGACTTTTTGCCAGCTTCCTGAGAAGAAAATAATACTAAAATGTTTCTCGGTGAGCTTTATTCTACTTCCTGAGAACAGGACTTGTCAACAAGTATGAGATAGGTAGGCTGCCATGTTGACATAAAAATACCTGGAAAATCCCCCTTCCCCCTTCTTAAAACAAACCTAGGTAGAAAACACAAATATATTGAGTTCAGTAGGACTTGAGGGAGATTTATTCTTTAGAACACATACAGTATAGGTAATAAATACATGTGACAAGCTGAAGACAACATTTGTAAGTTGCATCTTGCATCCTGCAAGATTTTAAAACTTCACTGACAGACTTTTACTTTTAGTAACTTCCCTTTTAGATACATAAATTCTAAATTTCCTTTTTTATTACTACATCCCAGTAAGCTGAGCTTTCATACATACACACATGCTCATAAACACTTTTATGCAAAGTCTGGCAATACTGCAGGCGGACTTTGAATGCAGAAGCGGGTGTGCATATACCATGTTTGCACTGAGTGAGCTATGATTAATTAACATCTTAAACAAATGCACCAGAATGTTGCAGTACTCAAAATTTAAGTCACAGCGTTATGCAGTTTTAGCCGTTTTTTAGCCGTCCACTGAAGCGTCTTGCAACACAAAACGGTGCAGTTCCCAAACCAGGCAGTAAAGCAGCTTCTCGGAATGCGCTCAATAGAGGTGGGAAATGGTCCTGTGCAGAGAGGGCACTGCTGGACTTTTTTGATAATGTAGCTAGTGTTGAGTGACCAGGTTCTCTGCCAGATGAACACCAAGGAATTTGATATTCTTGACAGTCTCTATAAAGAATCCGTAAATGTTTAGCGAAGAACGCCCACTCGGTGCAATTTTAGCAGAATAAAAAAATAGACCAAAAACTTGCCATTTCATGCTTTTGAGCTTTTCGGTGAACTTTTAAATAGTATACTTTTCGGGTGTGTTCACACTTCTCGTGTTTGGTTCGATTAAAATGAACTCTGGTTTTAATCTTATCGTTTACTGTGTAGTATTATAAGGTCAGCACATGTAAACGTAAATGCCTGAAGATTTAAACTAGGACATTAGCTTTTTGGTTAGACACATTTATTGTGTTAATATTGATTAACTCGTAATGCTTCATGTGTAGGTGTGTTAAGGATTGAGGAAGTTTGTTAGATGGTAAGTAATGTGTGATCTTTATTTACTGTGTGTTAGTCACTGTCACACATTTATGGTAGCTACTCAGGAAATCTGACAAATGACAGCTATGATACCTTACTTTCCACTGCTCCAGCCTAGTTCACAAGCCAATGACGTCAAGAAAAACCTGTGAAATACAGGTTTAGCAATGTTTTATTCAATTGTTTACATTTGTTTCTTCCTTCAGTTTTGATGCCCAGTTATTTAAAACATTTACAAGCTATTTATAAGACACTGTTTCGCAAACAGGTTTTGCATTCATGTGCAAATAACGCACAGGCTTGCGTAGGATGCAGCGTAGGTCAAATCGTGTCAGTCATTTTCACATACGTCACTGTTATTGCTAGACGGCATAGCAGCAAACTTTCTATACACAAGTTTCATAGCAAAGCACAAAAACGGAAAATACAAGGGCCAAAAGAGTGACCAAGATATACTAAAAAATATTCCTAAATTGATTGGTTATTTAAAGGCCGCTGAATCTTTATCCAGTTAAAGACAAAAGCCACAACAGCAGAACTGCCATAGCATTGGCTAACAGTATACAGTATAAAGTTTGTGGACACCTCATCAAGGACACTTACAGTGCCTTGAAAAAGTATTCATACCCCTTGAACATTTACCCATTTTGTCACCTTACATTTTTGTTGGGATTTTTATGTAATATGGCAACACAAAGTAGCACATAATTGTGAAGTGGAACAAAAATGATAAATGTTCTTAAAATTTTAAGCAAATGAAAATCTGGGTCTGGACTTTAATTGGGCCATTTTAACGCATACATATTTGTTGGTCCAAACCATTCCATTGTAACATTTGGACCATTCCAAATGTTTGTTTGCTGTGCCCCCTACATGGCTTGTGGCAAACTGCAAACTTCTTATGTCTTTCTTTTGACAATGGATTTCTTCTTGCTACTCTTCCATAAAGACCAGATTTGTGGAGTACAAAACTTATAGTTGTCCTGTGGACAGATTCTCCCACCTGAAATGTGAATTTCTGCAGCTCCTCCAGAGTGACCAAGGGCCTCTTGGCTGCTTCTCTGATTAGTGCTCTCCTTGCTTGGTCTGTCAGTGTAGCTGAACAGTCATGTGTTGGTAGGTTTGCAGTTGTGACATACTTTTTTAATTTTTGGATGATAGATCAGTGCTCCTTGAGATGTTAAAAACTTGGGATATTTTTTATTACCTAACCCTGCTTTAAACGTTACCACAACTTTATCCCTGACCTGTCTGGTGAGTTCCGTGGTCTTCATAATGCTGTTTTTTTACTAGTGTTCTCTAACAAACCCCTGGGGTCTTCACAAAACAGGTGTATTTATACTGAGACTAAATTACACACTGGTGGACTCTATTTAATAATAAGATGACTGAAGGCAATTGGTTGCACTGGATTTTATTTAGGGGTATCAGAGTACAGGGGGCTGAATACAAATGCACGCCACACTTTTCAGATTTTTATTTGCTTAAAATTGTATAAACCATATATTATTTTCGTTCTACTATACAATTATGTGCTACTTTGTGTTTGTCTGTCACATAAAATCTCAATAAAAAACATTTAAGTTTGTGGTTGTGAGATGACAAAATGTGAAAAAGTTGAAAGGGTATGAATAATTTTTCAAGGCACTATACTTAAGCGTGCCTTCCCCAAACTGTTGTCCCAAGGTTGGAGGCACATGGCTGTCTAAGTTGTCTATCTATGCTGTAGCATTATATTTCTGGGACTAAGAGGCCTGAAGACTGCTCCAGCAAAGAGTCTAAGCTCCATGAAAAAATGTTCACACCTCAACCTCACTCAGCATTTTTAAAATTAACTAAAACACCAACTGCACCTTTTTACTAATATTGTTCTGGCTGGACAAACACAGATTTTGGAATTTAGTATATAGTACAATTGATATCCTTAAGTGTGGAGATGATCACACTTGATCAGGAGTAAGTGTAAAATTAAATCTGAAGTAGAGGTTTAAAATACACACATGTATGTAATAGTCAGGTCTAATATTTTTGTCAGTATAGTGTATAAGAGCATTGAAACTACACTCAGTGTTTCCAAATTTTGGCTGAAACCAACATGAACCAGCTGAAATGAGCCTGTTTGTCAGTTGAATACCTGTACCTGGTACTAATAAAAAATAGATTTACAGTAGACCAAAACTGATCAGATCACCTGTCTGTGATTTCCACTGAAAATGATGTTCTGCACAAATTGGATTTTAACAAACCTCATTAAAAGCATCTCATAAAATCAAGAAAGAATAAATTGTAAAGTTAGTTCGTTGTAAACATAGTTATAATCATGCTTTCATTGTTGATGTTATAATAACAGTGCCATATTGTGCTGCTGCTGTTTTAAGTGTTTAATACACAGTTTATTCCACAGTGGTTTGTGTCTCAGTGTAACAGGTTGTTTTGTACTGATGAAGATGCTGTAATTCATACCTGTTGGTTTAAATTGCAGATGAATTCTGTTGCTTTGCTATTTATAGTTATAGAGTTTCTTAGTCATTTTGTAGCTGTGGTGGCAGAGGGTATTTAATATCTGGTATTCTTACCAAGAACATTTTTGTTGATGTTAGTTTTGGTTGTAGTGCCGGTGTTTGTAGATCATAATTAAAGAGCTGCTTTTAAGCACTGGGCCCTGCATTTGTTTGTATTTAAGTTTTGAGTGTAATGTTCAATTTTTCATGTTTCCTATGTGATGTGGTGGTAATTTTCTTACTGTGGTGGTCTACCACTTGAGTTTATGTATAACTGTATTTGCTGTCTCAATGCGTGGTGTAGACCAGTTTACCTTACTATTTACGTGTGGACCATGTATGGCACTAAATACATTTTTCCAGTAAAGCATAATTATTAAGGGGGGGCCTTACACAAAGAGCAGCCTAGGATCCCTTGACCATCTTAATCCTCTCCTGGCTGCTTTGATGGTTTTAAGGCTTCCAAACACATATAACAGACAGCTTTATGCTACTTTTGTAGTTGTCCTAGCAAATTGGTCCCAGGTTGAAGTATCAAATGAATGATACCAGTCATATCCAAGATACAGTATCTTAGTAAACTTCCACTGGTTGCCCTAAAAAAGAAGTCTAATCTGTCCATCTGAAATGGACAGCTGAAATGAGCCTGTTTGTCAGTTGTTCTGGTTGAAATGTGAAAAAAAAGCATTTAATCCAATAGGACCTTATGACTGCCTCGTGTTTCATTGCTGCTATTTTAAGCCTGAGTAAGACTTGGCTTTTTGAAGGTGTCATTTAAATGACAGGAAATACATATTTATACAGCATACACAGTCATTTATTAAAGTCCACCATAAAGTGAAGCACAAACAATAGTTTATTTGTTGTGATTTGAAATAATAAATCTAGTAAATTTTATGTAGAAGCTTGGAAGATAATTTATTTATCCATTTATTTATTTATTATGAATAAACAAATTAGGTGTCATGTCTTCGAATATTGAACGGCAGATTACTGATTACACACTATTAAGGACACTATTACCCTAAGAACATATTATTACCATGAACAATTACTGATGGATTTGATCTAAAATGGATCATAAGGTGTTCAGTCTATGCTAGCTCAAGTTCACACTGACATTGAGTTACTAAGACTTTATAGATAATTGCTCACTGAATTTCCTATCTTATGAATTGGGATCAAAGTGAAGGATTAACCACAATACAGCACGCCTGGAGCAGAGAGGGTTAATGGCCTTTAACACTAACCATCTCTATAATTTATGCAAATGTTTAAAAGATTTAACTTGTAATAACTTATCTGGCTGAGATTGAGCTATTTAGCAAAGAAGAATGGGCAAAAATGTCAGTCGCTAGATGAACAAAGCTGGTAAAGACAAATGCCAAAAGACTTGCAGCTGTAATTGCATATATACAATGCTATAATCGAATAGTCATCTAAAATAAGACATCTAAATAAGTTATAAAAAGTTGCCCTTAAGTTTGTTCTTATTGATTTAACATTAAATTTTGCATTAGTTCAACTTTGTCAGTTGTAAGTGTCTGAGGTATTTCTGTTATGTGTGATGTCTGAGTTATTGCAGCAAAAAAACACCCGATACCTAACACGATTTTCCAGAATTTGAGAGGAAACAAACAATGACTATGAGAAAAATATCACTGAGGATTATGTAACCATCATGATTTATTTTGTAATACATTATACTATGTTCAAATAATTATAACTGATTTATGAAAATGGTAAAAAAAAAAATGATCCACTTACTGGGAAGAGGCGGTTGAGCAACAACCTTAACTCAGTTGCATAAAAAATAGATTTCTGCAAGTCATCTTGAATAAGGGCATCTGCCAAATGCCAGAAATGGAAATGTATGTCTGGAGCCCTGGCCACTGATGAGTTGTGCCATAATCACAATTTAAACTTATGAGCCCACAAAAACGCTTGTCTGTTGGGCCAATTTTAAATGTTGAAATCGTTTATTTTATTGTATTTTTCTACTTTAATTACTAAAACATCAGCCACTCTTCTCAAAATTGCGTTCTATTGAATTGTAAAATGTGTTTGTGGGTATGTGTGATAATTCAGTCACAGGAGTATTAGTGAGATCAGATACCAGTATTGGGTGAGGAGGACTAGAGTTTTCTAGTTTATCTAAAACGCAGGATGCCCCTGAAAATTTGAGACCTATGAAAGATTATCAGATTGGGCCCTCTACCACACTCATTCCACATCAAAAATAATATTTAATTACTGCTAGTACTGTTAGAATCTTCCTAATATACTGAATTCTCTATCACACAAACCATAACACACCGAGTTTAGTGGCTAGCACGCCTTATGCTATAGAACACACAGACAACAACAAGGCACTGTTATGGTTGTGCAGTTAAGGTTTTCCCAATTGTTTGGCCATATGGTTAATATTATTAGTACTTCTGAAAGTGATTAACATACTGTATGTGATACACAAATTGTTACTATTACCTATTAATTCTCGCTAAGATGGACAACTTTGCGATAAGAAATCCAGCTATTAACATATGTTAGTATTGAATAGAATGACGCTTTTCTGTTATTATACTTGCATTGCTTTGCATCATCACAGGATTAGTAGTATTATGGCACTGTTTAAAGTCCGCATGTTCTATGAACAGGCTGTCATTATTTATGTTTTTGTAGCTTAAATAATGAAACAAAGTTAAGTAGGAATCTTAAAGTTACCTCACTACAGGGGTTTGTCTACACTAACAGATCTGAGAAGATCAGGCCTGTAATTAACTAAACTGACTGGATGCCCAACAACTGTCACCCTCTTTCACCACTGCTGCTAAGAATGGGCAGATAAACGGCGCCTGCATGGCACAGCCTGTTTTCCTTCCTGTGGCTTTCTGTTCAGCCTGCAGGTTCTTGTGTGTACCTGTAGTACTGAAAGAGTTCCACATTTTTCCCCTTAGGCATGCTGCTGCTCTTGATGAGCTGATACATTTAATCATCCTTTGACAGAAAAGACTGTTTCCCTTTCTTTATAATGTATTTGTTTAGAGATCAATCATTGTTTATTAGTTTATTAGTTTAGATTACTTTAGGTGAAAAGACTGATGTTAAGTCAAGTCAAGTCATTTATTTTTATAGTGTTTTTTTAATAGTAGAGATTGTGTCAAAGCAGCTTTACAGAATCATATCAAATAAGACAATATTAAAACTCACTAAAACACTTTAGTTTAACTGAAAATTAAGAGTCCCCAAGTAAGCAAGCCAGAACGGCAGGGAACCAAAACTCCATCAGTGACAAAAAAAAACCCAAAAAAAAAACCTTGAGAGAAACCAGGCTCAGTCACGGGGTCAGTTCTTCTCTGACCAGACAAACCAGCAGGTTATTTCATGCTTCAGTTAAGTTTCTGTGGTCTTGTTTGGATGTCTATCTAGAAGACAAGTTCATCACTGGGCAACTGTTCTGATTCATAGAAAGATAAAAAAGACACAAAATTAAAGACCTTAAAACCTAGTATTTTTTTTGCCAGATGTATATAGTAAAAGTAGTCAGAACTGGAATTAAATCTTTAAATGTAATTTTCTGTTTCCACTTCTGGGGGTAACAGACTTGTAACTTGTGGCACTAGATGGCTAATCATTTTGTGATCGCCTTAAAATAAAATAAATATATAATTTTAGAAAGTTAGAAGCACATGTTCATATGAAATGTCATCGTATGTTGTAGCATGACATTTCTCTAGTGAAACTAAGAGACAATAATATGACAATGCGAGATCCAAAAAGACATAGTTTGCCTGAACTCATGAATACAATAAAATTGTGGATAAATGATCAAACACACAAATACATCCCATAATCTAGTAGAAATCATTTCCTGAAGTTTAAAGATAAAAGGAAGAACCAAAAATCTGGAACAGGATGTTCAATAAATACATCTGCATGTTATAGTCAGGTGTCCAAAAACTAGTGTCCATATCATGTATTGGCAAAGAAAAGACATATTTAAATTTAGAAAATATTTCATAGTATATAAAAAGGTTGAATTATGTGAAGGGTTTTTCCAGCTTGCTACACATACTTAAGTCAACGTCCAACTCCTCTTTCATTTAGTTAAAAAAAGACCAGAATATAACAATAAAGCCAATTTAAAGAGACATTGTAAAGAGCAGATTTGTGACTCATACTTAAGGAGCCAGTAGCAGAAACTGTGAGCTGCAAGGGTGTGTGAATGACCAGACAGATTTGAGAAGAGTGTCTATTTTTAGAACCATTAGTGAAGTGACATCATTCCCAAACTTTCCCCAAACACAACACCTTATGGCAGTATGTGAGGGTAGAGTTCATAGTTAGCATGCTGATCTAGAGTCAGCCTTTGCTAGTGGTTTTCTAATAGATATACTATTGTGTGGATGAGGAGCAAAGCTGAACCTAGACAGATGTGCTGTTAAGATGAGCTTGACGTACATGGTTTCAGACTGTGAGACTTAAGACAGAGGTGTAAAATAGTGAAAGTTACCAACAGAGGAAGTACCACACCCTGTCTAATGATAAAAACTAGACTAGTCATTGGCTTTGAAAAACCCCCCAGAAAGGTTCAGTTTCATTTAAAAAAAATTTTTTTTTTTAATTTTTTTAAACACATTTCATTGTGTTGACTCAATTCGGAGAGACCACAAATATAACTTCTGCTTTTGGGCCTTATAAAAAAGCTGTCATCATAAATCTTCATAAATCTAAATCTGCAGCTGACATGAATAATATTGTGGCTTGAAAACAGGCTTGTTTTAACGACAGAGCGAGGCAGCAGATAGCTCCTTCACACACACTGGCTCACTTGAACTCCCTGGCGCCTGAGCTGATGACATTGGGCTGCGTACTTAATCCTGGCTTGGTGGCCTGGTTTAGCCTACACCTTGGCCCCATTCATTCATAGGAGGGCCCGAATAACCTATGTTTATTTTCAGAGGCATTAGAACCAGCGGCTGCGGCTAGCTTATCAGATTCCGGAATAACTTACCTTTGCTGTTATTTTACAAAGAAGCTCACTCTGAGAACAACCTATATTTTACCTGAATAGTTTTTTCTTTCCTCCTACTTGCAAAAAAAAAACAAAACAAAAAAAAAACAGACAGTAGCACTTTAGAACAGACTTTGTAAGATTATCCAAATACTCTATAGAAAAAAGCCACAGATGTTTTCAAGCAGTTTTAACTAAAATCTGTTAAAAGGATATTGATCGTAAACAGAGACCAATGACAAGCAATGTACAGACATTTTACTTAATTGACGTCATATATTAAATACCACACATGTTGAACATCACTGGTGTGTGTGAACGTGTCAGGCACACATGCCCCAAAGGCGTCTGCATTTCGGCTGATGTACAGAGTAGAACTCTTAATGAAGCTGTCTATATTGCTTGAGTGAAAAATAAGACAGCATAGGCTTGTATCGTTGTGTCTAAACCAGCAAACGTGCAGAGTCTGGAAAAAGAAAGGCATTGTTCCCTTCTTATTTCCCTGTTTGTGTCATCACAAGTGAACACACACACATCATTAGACAAAGGCTGCATGTTTATGCATGTCTTCTTTTCTACAGCTTTAAGTAAAGAAGCGGGGTTTTTTTTCTCCGTCAGGCACAAAGCACAAACAAGGTGGCAGTATTGCGCTGTTCCAGAGTCCCGGCTGCAATGAATGCTAGACTCATTGCTGCTGCAGCTAAATTCTAAAATGTACAAAATCGCTATGTGATTTGTCTTTTATTTTGTTAAAAAAATGAATTTTACGGCATTGCTGTTTTCACATTAGTAGTAGTGAGTTTAGGCACTAATTGTAGTTGTATAAGAAGGCCTGGGGTGCCAGTGTTCTAGTTTATCCCAAAGATGTTTAAGGGGATAGAGCTCTAACCAACCTTGGCAAACCTTGTCCACATGGAGCTAAGGGGCTTTGGTAACAGGGACATTGTCATGCTGGAACAGTGTTTGAGCTTCTCAGAATTATGTACACATACGCACAGGGACATTATATAATTCTGTGCTTTCCACTTACAAAACAAACCTACATCTTTGTGCTGATAAAATGTCCACAAACGTTTGCCTATATAGTTTTTCCACACACATACCAGGCTAGCTTATTTCTCTAAATAAATGACCTGAATCTGCAAATCTGTTTATAGATGATGCATTAGTGCAATTAGGACTTCTGTGATTTCTTTGGCGTGCTTCTATAAATTCTTATTATGATCTAAAAATTAGCATAAATTCAAGAAAAAAGCGTTTATGATTAGCATGACTTGACAACGATATGCTGTATGCTTGCTGCCGAGTCACTCTATCTGCATTTTAAATGAAACTATATAAAACCCAGTGTCCTGCCAGTGGGATCTCTGGATGGATAGGGCAACGCATGGGGCCTGCCAAGAACTCCAGAAAGCAAACATGCATTAAATCCTCTCTGATTAGGCTTCATCACATTCACGTCATGAGCAATGCACATCAGTTGGCCGTGTAACTCACCCTGTCTGTGGGTATAAGCTGAATACAACAGACATGTGGGAGGAGAAACAGAGGTATTGAGAGAGAGAGAAATAGAGAGAGGGGTACAGTATCAAAATGAGAGCTATAAAAACACTCCAGTTAGCATGACTTTAAACACAAAGGCCATTTTGTGGGTTTAGGTGTTAAAACCTTGAAAAAAAGGTCTTTAAAAAGCTTTAAAAAACCCTGTCATTTTACAGTCTGTGTTTCCACTGTGGCAATGCCAGACTGGGTCTGCCTAACAGGTCTCCCAGGGCCTGTAACATTGTCTGAGATTAGATTTTTGCCTAAAATTAGCACAGGACCAGATTTATTGCCCCAATTGAGGCCTTCGAAAATGCTCGTTCCTTCACCCCCAACAAGAAAACGGTAATGCAGAGCTTTGGAATATAACACTTCTGCTTTAATTCAGCCTTCGTCATTTCAGAGCTCAACGTGCAAAACTCTGTTCTAATGGGAGTTTATGTTTCTCTCCAGCTTTAACACAATTTAAAGGCCATGGAAAAAAATGACATCCCATCATTTATTTTTAATTGAAGTGTCAAAGAAAACTTTTGTGCTTTCTTTACTTTACTTTTTTAAACAGATTTAAATGACAGACTGGATTTATGCTGTCTACATGAGCTTCTGGCACTGACTGTATTTTGTTAGGGAAAACCCACAAAAAACATGCATACTGATTTCTATTAAATCATTTTGTTTTGGGTAACTGCTCTTCCGATCAAAAGTACAGTAATACTAATGTAAATAATATTAATGTTAATAAGCAGCGAGATTTGTAATTACTGCTAATAAAATATTTGTCTGCATTACAAATCTGGAGATACGATTGTTAGAATTGGTGCACCACACAAATAGTGTCATATTGTTGTGGTAATTATTTATTACATATAAATATCGCCAAATTTGGTATTCTTGATTTAAACTCATTTTACTATAAATTATCAAAATATGATTTTTGTATTTCATAAAATGTGGAATTTCGGTTACTAAAGCCAAACATGAAGGAATTTTGCTAAAAGGGTCCTTTCTCAACCAGCCACAGGCTGCAGACACAAATGACCTTTTGATTAGAAAGTGAAGAAATCTCTCAGTGGAAACCATGTTCTCGGCCCTATTTTCAAACATAAGTGTTGACTTAAAGAAAATGACTCGTTCCTCCCTTCCAGCCTCTTTTTCCACATGAATATGAAAACATCTCAAATGGCTCTATTACAGGCGCACACTTACTAAAATTCAGTGGAGCTTCCAACAATTCAGCGATTATTTAACTAGTTCACTAGCACTTTTCTTCTTTGGACCGAGGTGTGAGCTCCTGGTTCTGTTCCTGAACACCAGAATCTGACAGAAAAATAATCGACACCAACATCCCTGATCTAAACTGAATCTCCTGAGCAAGAAGTTTCATCCCAAACATGCTAGGTGCCCTTCAAGTGTGCTAGAAACATCTTACACATCAAATCTGACAGCCCTTTTATGCCCTTCTGGATCATCAGCCTTTTTTTCATAAAACACAAAGAGCACACACATTACACACATTCACTTAGATACAATATAAAAAAGAATATCTAAGAAAATGATGCCTATTTATACCTCCCACTTGAGCATACTGATTTTAATTGGGAATCTTTCACTGTGCTGCTACTATTGTTAAAGTTCAGATATTTTCTTTATATTAAACTTCCAGCTCAAATACTAAATCAAATTTTATTTATCACATAAAAAACAACAGCAGACACAGTATAACATGTTGTAATGGCCTGGATTGGATGTGTCATAGACACCTAAAATTGAAATAAGAATAAATATTTAGAATAGAATAGTTTTATGAAGCCACATTAAGAATTCGAATAATAAAATTATGGTACAGGTCGGAAAGAAAATAATATTAAAGATATATATAAAAGTATATATGAGTACAGATAGTGATAGAACAAGAATAAAATTATTATGAGTTGAATTAAAAAAGAGTTAATAGTGCATTTTTTTTTGCTTGTAATGCACTTGGCGAATTAATAAAATAATAGTCTTCAATATAAATGCTAAAAAAAATTCAAATCTACTATTTGTTTATTTTATTGTGTTCTCATGATTTAATAATTTATTAGTTTTTTTGTCTTCCGACCTGTTTGTTTCTTACTCAATACATACCAGTCTTTTAAAATCATTAAGACTATGGATAAAATAAGCCGCTGCTCAAATATGCTTTACCAGTCAAGCGCATTATAAACATTTACTTAAATATAAGATTCTGCACTGTACTGTTGCAGCTGCTCCTTCATTTAAATTGTACCTAAAAAAACAGAATAACATGTTAAATGGATCTAATAATGATATAATGCTCAGATAGGTACCCAAGCCGACAGATAGATATATAGATGGGATTTTTTTTGGATATTTTTTCACTTTTGTTAAAATGTGTCATTTTGGACGGCAGAGCTGGTTTTCTTTATAGACATAGGCGACACAGCATCTCTGCTCCGAACTGCAGCATTCTGTGGAGGAAATTAGACTCGACGCTCCATTAAAGGTACAGGAGAGGGCACAGTGATGATAGTGGATGTATTAAGCCACTTGATTGCATCCCAAAACCCTTCAAGCTTATGTAAGCACCATTCATCTGTGGACCAATTTGGCTGTAAAAGCTTCTGATGAGAGATGAATGGTGAAGCGTGGACGTGTAAACCTGGGATGAAAAAGTTAAAAAGAGTTGTTGCGATAAAACCTAAAATGCCAGTATGTTGTATCAGTTAATAACATATGCTAGAAGACTCAGACCCCTGTACTGTAAATTACTGCACTGCACTGCACTGTATTGCAATGATCATTTATTAAGATATTGGTGAACTTGTTGACAGATGCACAGAGAAATGCAGGACTGTTTAAAAGTATGTCTAAATGTTCCTTCAGGAGTATGTGTAGTGACTTGTCACAGACAGTACCTGACAAGTTGAATGGCCAATCAGGCATTTTATTTTTTCATTTGTCTTGCACATTAAGTGGTCTTCAGTCTCTCAGTTTGTAAGTTTTGCTCCCTGATGCCTTGTGGGGCTTCATAGGTAGAAGATGAACCAACTCCAGAGTAAGGCTAAGATTTCTACCTCTTCTTGATATGAGGTAACATAAAAATGTTTTTTAACCAATTCATTTGTATTTAATATAATCAAAACTTAAAAACATTGTTACTAATATTATATTAATTATTTTGCTTTCATTTATTTTTTTAAAAACTCCTGCAATAATGACTTATCTCTGCGTGTGTATGCACCATGCAAATACTGTATATTTTCCACAGCTTCTGATCTAGTGACAGGCAGGCTTATAAATTTAAATTAGGGTAGAAATGACTGACCTTAGACCAGCAGTTATAAGCTAAGCTTTCCACAGCCTAACACAGACTGTGGTGCTCTAAAATAATGTTATAATGGACAGGTTACTTATATTTCAATTAAGCAAGATTGGCAGTTTCATTGTGCTTATTATTATGCTGTAAAACATTTTAAGATGGTTAAACCTTAAAACAAAAGCAAACCCTTCATTTATTTAATTTATTTTTTAAATGTAGGTTAAAAAACAACAATTTTACTATTATTTATATATATTATACTGTAAATATAAATAATAGTAAATTGTATTGTATGTATTATATATTTATTATATTATTCAACTTAATGGGGGAAGTGGCAGCGCAGTGGTCAAGGTGTTGGACTGCTAATTGGAAGATCTCAGTTCAATTCCCACCACCACCACCAAGTTGCCACTGCTGGGCCCCTAAGCAAGGTACTTAACCCCCAATTGCTCAGTGTATAAAAGAGGTAAATGTAAGTCGCTTTAGATAAGGGCATCTGCCAAATTCTGTCAATGTAAATGCAATGTAATAGAAATATAAAGTTGTGCAGTGTAGTATTTACACAATTTCCCTTTGTGGTGAACATTAATATTCATTTATAAATGTAATGTAGATTGCTTTATGTTGCATTAACTCTTTATTCCACTTTTTACATTCTCTCACTTAAATTTTGATATCTGAGCATAACATTATCATTTGTAACTTAATTTAAAACAAACAAAGAGACATTTTAATCCTGCTTCAGAGAAGATTACTATTGACCTTAGTAAAAAAAAAGATTAAAGATATAAGAGTTTGACAGAAACTTCACATTATCTGTGCAGGTGTGGTACGCGGGTGAGTGGGTAGGGTTAAAGAACTCGGCCTTTTGCACTTGATTCTGCTAGGATAGGGGATTGTAGGTCGCGTTTGAATGACAGTGTCTGACACAACTGACAAAGCCCAAACAACCTGTCCCACCACATGGCTTGACTGGTCTAAATTAGAAAGTGTATCCGCATTGCCTTTTTGGCAAGCTGTTGAGTGGGTGTCCACATCAAAAGGCCAGGAACAACTGCACAGCGTAAATAATGTACTAGATGTAAAGATAAAAGTGGTTTAGGGATTAAAATCTTGACAGATTTTTTTTCCCACTGTGGCTTCACGCATTAAAGAACAGCAACTGCTTTAGTGTAGTGATTAAGCGCACACTCAAAAATCTGCTATTTCAAAACCCAGGCCAGGTGTTTGACAAATATATATTTTCTTTATTTTATTAGTTTAACTGCAATTTGATTATAGAGGAATGTTCAGCCACTTGACAGCTATATGATTATGACTACTCACGAAATTTCCATGTTACTCCTTTATAGAATTCAAGCTATTCCGTACGATACCTGGTTGCACGAGAAGGAATGCAGTTACTGTCTTTTATTTAGTCATTTATTATCAGCACCTGATTTTCTTAACATTTATGGTCTGAGGCACTACTACTACTATAGATTTATTCTTAAACAATATTTCATAATCTTTAATAAACATTATAAAACAGTTAAAAACCGTAGAACAGTAGAGACAATAAAGCAAAAACACAATAATTTATAAAATTTCTTAAATAATTAAAAACCCTTAACATTTGTTATAAACAACATTAACATGAACAACCTTTATTAAATAAACCTTTTGAATAAAATATAAATAAAAATAAAATAATTTTTGAATAATTTCTATCATCGTTATCAGAAACAGATCTTTATTAATTTGAGTTCTACATGTAAAGCAAGTGTCAGTAATAGCGTAGATCAGGGAAACAAACCCCAGTGACTGATCCACTTCACTCATACACACCCACCCACACACTAAAAGATAACATAGAGTAGCTAGTACACCTTTTATAAGAGGTGGCAGGAAACTGGTGGAAACGTGTGGACACGCAGAGGATTGGGGAAAACATGGGAAAGCACAGATTAAGTCTATACAAAGATTATCTAATGTATCTAATCTTTACTATCGCCACTGAATGAACAAATCGATACATCCACTTGTAGAAGAGACTAATTCTGATGGATCATATAGATATGACAGACAGATGTCCTAATACTTTTGGCCATATAATGCACTCTGTCACTTTTAATTGTGTATATATATATATATATATATTTATATACTGTAAATTACAGTGTGTGTAATTACACTACATGTAGGTGCAAGTTAAAATAATGTTTCCTTAAATAACACAGATAATGATATAATCTAGCCATATCCATTTCAGATTTGCATGCACCACACGTTATTCAAATTGAACGTATTAATCCCTCTGAAATACAAACACAATGTTTGCATTTTATGTTTAATGGCAAGCAGTATGCATAAAAATAAGCAAATTACACTATCTTTATGATGGGACTAGATAAGAAAGTGTGAAATAATGTTTACTGGTAAACAGCTCTTTGCAAAGTTGGTTATGCCTGTCTACACACACACATACACACTTTAATGCTTAGCTGCTCTGTATCTACACAACATTGATAAATAATGACTCACATGGCAAAAAGATTGAGATGTATTAAAAAACAAACAAACAGAGTTTAGCATTGCCAGCATTGACTGAAATGACTTTTGTCTTTATACTTCTTTGGTTTTTTTAAGCCAGAGCATAAAGAGCCTTCTGTGAAGGAGCATCCAGACACACACACACACTCCTCCTGTCTATACTGATATCACAATCAGAGGACCACAGCTGCAAGCCTTTCCTTCTAACTCTGCGAGCCACACAGACACGCACGGGTGCATACACACGTGCAGCTGCATGTGTTGTTTTTGAGCGGTCGTGAGTCTGGTCTGGAGTATGTGTGTGTGTGTTGGAGTGAGGTGGGGGTTGGTTTATTTCGTCCAACAGCTCCAAATAATGCCCATCCAGACTGCTAAAAAGACTGTTGTTACAAGGCCTAACCACAAGAAATCCAGCCATCTCAGTGAACTGGATATATGAGCACAGCACAGCAGCATGCTCTGTAAAGTCTAGATTTACTGTATGGCAAACAATTCAATCAGCACCTCTAAAAAAACCTCACAACATGTGTTAATTTCTTTAACAAGAATCTGACGAACTGTTTTTAGTTTATTTTAATATTATATTTTAAAGACAGTTTACATATCAGGAGGAGCAGAAAAATGTTGATTGGCTTGTGAGAGGTCCAATGTTACAGTCATAGGGGGCACTTACTTAATTCTTTCTGCACAAGACATAACTTTTAATCAAAAGTAAAATGTAAAATGGCTACAAGTCTTTTGTCTATAGTTTGGTATAAAAAACGAAAAATGTAGAGACAGTAGACGGACTGATATGTGTTTCCCCGAAACTGCTGTCCCAGTTTGAATAAGCACACAATTGCCTAGGATAAGAGACAATTTCTAGAATTTAGAGACCCAAACAGGGTTTTAGCATGACAATGCACCTGTTCACAAACCCCCAAGCTCCATAAAGACATAGTGTGTTTTGGTTAGTGTAAAAGATTTTGAGTGTCCTGCAGTCCTGACATTATTGCCTGAATGATCACTTCCCACAGTTATGCTGCATAAGCTAGTGAAAACAGTTTTTAGATGTGTGGAGGTTATTATATCAGTAAGGGCGAGACTAAACCTCAAAATGCACATATAGATAGATAGATAGATAGATAGATAGATAGATAGATAGATAGATAGATAGATAGAAGTGCAGAAGTGAAAGCTATTTAAACAACATACATTTTATGTGATTTGTGACACACAACCAAATACAACAAGAAATAATACAATAATGTTTAAATATGAGTTTTTCTGAATAGTTTTTATGTTATTTCTAAACTAATTTCCTTTAATGATCTCATTTTTTGCACATTTTATTGTAAATAAAGAATATCTATAGGAATGAATGAAAAATGGTGTCTAACCTGGCGCCTGGCAGCACTAGCTGTACAGCAACATCTGGAGCCAATTTTCACCTGATTTTTGGAGGTAGACAAAATCATGTGCAAAACTGGCCACCTCTAATTGCCCACAGTTTAGTACACTAAATGAAATATGCAATTAGCCACACTTCCAAGATATACACACTTTTTTTTGCACTTGCAGTATAGCTAATAGTAATAGTAATGGTTTAAATGATTCACTGTATGGAATGAATGGTTTATTCTAATATAATAATAATAAGTGTACAGTTTAGCACTCATAGCTGTATATCCTAATATTTTTTTCACTTCATGGACTTGCATTAAAGTGAGCTGCTGAAGAGTTTTTCCAGGTATATCAGATATATAAGATTAAAATATGGGAACAATTCACTAAGACAGTGGAGGAAACACTATCCCCAAGAGATATAAGACAGTTTTGTTACCTTTTGTCAGTCAAAATTGACTTAAGCTAAATATTGTGAATAAAGCATAGTATGTAATGTATTTATTGTTTAATAATGCAGTTCTTCTGCCTGGAACCATCCACCCCTGTTCAATTATGTTTGACTATGTAAAAGTTTATAAAAGTTGGTGACAATTTACCAGCACCACCTCATAACATGTGAAACATTGCACAAAGAAGTACTTCTAAACACAATAAGTTGAGAATCAACAGCGCACCTCAGTAAGCTCTTTTTCTTTAGTGTGTGTGTGTACGTGTGTGTGTGTGTGTGTGTGTGCGAGAAAACGATTATGCCAAAAAGAAAGCTAAAAATGGCAACAAAAAAGAATCTAGCAGGCAGAAATTAGTAGTGTGTTAATTCGTGTTTGTTTTTTATTTCAGGCACAGATGCACATTTGCTTTGTGTTGGCTGTCTGGGGATGGAGCATGTGCAGCATTTACCATTGCATGTGCTATGCTCTCGACTGGCAGTATTTAATAAAGATGGTCAGACACAGTCCCCAAGCTACCAGGCGATGTCATAAGTTTAACAGGCTCTAGCAAACTATTGAATTAAATTTGATTTCTATAGCACTTTTAACAACTGACATTTTCTCAAAGCAGCTTTACACAGAATGCAGTAACCATGAAATGTTTATGCCTAATGAGCAAGCAGGAGGCGACTGTGGCAGGGCAAGAAATAAAGTAGGAAGAAACCTTGAAAGGAACCAGACTCTATAGGGAACCCATTCTCATTTGGGTGACACCACATGTTATTGTTAATTACAGCACACTGTAATGATCAAATGTAGTGTAAACTGTATCCTTAGGTCAGTGAAGCAGAGTGAGTTCCCATTCCATCCTTAAAGCTCTTCGAAATCGAAGGAAAGAAAGGCATGAACCTGGTCGATGGTACCCCATCAGCAGGTTAACCCGCCCCCAAGAGAGAAAGAGGGAAAGAGAAAGATATGGAAGTGAATTGTTGTGTAAGAATTGTGTAAGAAATAAGAACATATTGTGTAGATTGGGGACACTAGCTAAGCAGCATCACTACAGAGACACAGACATGAGGGATCTCTGGAATAAAGACTGGCCCGCCACACCACCGTCAACAAACCTAAGTAAACATGTGAGAGTGAAGAAACAACAGCATACAAATATTCCAGTTCACCAAACACTCTATATCCATGATTCCTACAGTTCTGCTCCTTTATTTAAAAACAGATCAAAGGCTTGGCTAAATAAATGCATATTCAGGCTCGACTTGAACACTGACACTTTATCTGAGTCCCGAACACTAGGTTGATCCATAACTGTGGGGCTTTATAAAAGAAACCTCTGCCCCTGCTGTCGTGTTCATTACTTGAGGGACCAATAAAAAACCTGCACCTTTTAATCTAAGTAGCCGTGAAAGATCAGAATGGCACAGAAGTTTGCTCAGATACTGAGGCGCGAGACCATTAAGTGCTTTTAGGTCAGTATAATCATTTTATAATTAATGCAAGATTTAATAGGAAACCAGTGTGGGCTGATTAAAACAGGGCTATTATTCTAGATAAGTAAGTACTCTTGCTGCTGCATTCGGGACTAACTGGAGTTTATTTATACACCTACCTGAACACCCAGACAGTAGAGCGTTACAGTAATAGTCTAATTGAGAGGTAACAAACGCATGAACTAGTTTTTCTGCATCCTGCAAAAACATCTTATTTCTAATTTTGGCAATATTTTTAAGGTGAAGCTATTTGGCCCTGTCTTTAACATTGTCTTTGAGGGCCTCTACGCTACCTAAAAAGGCTGGACAATGACATTCACCTTAGTAGGGAAGGCTTATGTCTCAAAAGGCAGGAGTATGCCTACACACAATAGCTATGCTACAGGCCTACCGAGCAGGCCTGGTATGGGGCCTGGATGAAGGAGGGGTGTTAGATCTCGAATTGTGTCAGGTCACAGACTTGTCTGTCAGGGCTACTGAAGAGACTTCTAGAGCCATTGGCCATTTTATGAAAGCTATGGTGGCCAATGAAGGGCTTCTGTGGCTAAGCCTCTCTGGCATGGAATTAAAAGATTATGCCTACCTTCTGGATGCCCTTTCCCCTCATTAGGCCTTTTAGATGATGCAGTACAATTGGTAGTCGAGAGGTTCCAGAAGTGCAAAAAGACAATCAGTGGTGTTCCAGAGGTACCTACCTTGCTGCTTCCAGGTCAGAGAGAATGCTGGGTGGGAGCATCCCCAGAAATCTAGCTTTTCATACTGCTTAGCGCAAAGTGCAGCGTTGCTACCCACACTCTATTAAAAATTGAGGTGATGAGGAAGTGACAGCAGTTGGGGACCTCAGGGAGGCCGACGAATTTGAGGACCATCACACTCCTTAAAAAGGCCTCTGAATACACACACCCCTGGGTACCCGAACCGCCCTGTTGTCCCTGGAAAACATCTTGCTACCACTGCCATCAGTGGTGCTTCAGGGCATAAATCTCCCATGGCGCTCCAACCATGGGCCTGCGCGAAAAAGGTACGATTCATTGGTCGTCCCCTTAAGAAATAGAGAGCTCAGAAAGAAGGGTGACTGGCTTATTATATACCAGAAGTCAGCCTTGAGAGCCTAAGTACCTTAGTAGACATCTTATAATTTGTCCTGCATACAATTCGAGGCACTTACAAAATCCAATTAGTACTCCACTCGAGCGTAGCCCCCAAACAGGTTCTGATCATGGAACAAGAAGTGATGTCTCTTGAGAAAAGGAGCAATAGAAAAGTTCCCTCCTCACCAAGTTCAGTCAGGCTTTTACAGCCGATACCTCATAGTTCCAAAGAAGGATAGAGGACTACACCCAATCTTAGATCTGCGCCAGATAAACAGGGCTACAGTTCAAAATGCTGACCGTAAAACAGAGCATGACACAAATCAGACCTGATGACTGGCTTGTCACAATACATGTACGACACACACTTCCATATAGTCATCCTTCTCCAGCACAGGAAGTTTCTGAGGTTTGCTTTTGGGGGTGAAGCATTCCACTACTGAGTTCTTCCTTACAACCTCTCTGTCACCCAGCACGTTCACAAAATGTATGGATGCAGTACTGGCTCCCATATGACTCCAGGGCATCCAGATGTTAAACTACATAGGCGACGGGTTAAAACTGATGCAGTCACATGAGTAGGCAGTTTACCATTAAGATGTTCTTCTCGCACATATCCAGAGGATGGGGTTAGAATTCAACACCAGAAAAAGTGTGCTCTCCCCTGCTTAGACCATTACCTACTTGGGGGCATCTGGGACTCAGTCGCAATGCAGGTCAAGGTAACACTGTCCTGGACCAAAATGATGCTGGTGGCCAGTCCTGGGTGGCAGCTACACCCAAGGGCTGTGGGAAGATATCCATCTCTCTCTGCACATAAATTGCCCAGAGGTACTAGCAGTGTTCAGAGCACTAAAACAACTGAACAGCTGGCATGTACTACTTCATACAGACAACATGTAGGTGGTTACTTATATCCACCACCAGGAAGGTCTACCAGATCCTTTTGTTGACTCGCAGGAAACTTCTTTATGTGCCATACACCCAGTGTCTCTGGCATGCTGAATGCAAGCTTACCAAGGCAGGGTGCTGCTTGTGTTTATGTAGCATTACTTTCTGGTCAACAATGTCACCCGTCTGTAACGTAATGCATTTTAATTGGTCGGTTTACAAACATGCTTTGGGGCAAAAATTATAAAAGGGCATATCCAATGCGTTTTTACACAGTGTTGTAAACTAGAGACGTTCTTGTCAAGTATCTAGGAGACTGAAAACTGTAGACTTTCATTATAATTGAAGGCACTGTTTTATTAGTAAGATTTATAGTAATGAGGAAAAGATATAAGTCTATTATTTTTATTTCTACAAGTTTCTATCTCATATCAGATTATGCATTTTTCTTCTACCATACATGTTTGCCGGCTCATTAGGGATAAATTTAGATATTAAATTATTTCTATGTATTTTCTTTTGGGACAATAAACATTGTTATAATATACAAACAAAAAAAAACCTATTATTTTAAAACTATTATTATTATTAATATTATTAATATATTAATTATTATTAATAATACTATTATTTTATTATTTGCCACTTCTATGCAACATTGAAATACTATTTCAATGACTCTAAAATTAATATTGTTAGCTGACCAAGATGGACTTAATATATTAATATATGACAGAACAGCAAGATTAAAGAGTCAGTAACGTAGCAACTTCTGTACACAGTATATCCAAACAGCACTTTTTCTTGATGAAGCAACAACTGATTTAACTTTACCTACTGTATTGTGACCTAAATGAAGCAGTTACACTTATCAGTAAAACCAAATCTATAAACACATCTATAGGTTATACAGTTATTATGCAGTTTTAAACACATCTATAAGTTATACATTATCAAATTTGTACAGATCAATTCCACATGACTAAAAATACAACATTTTCGCAATTAAATTCCACAGCAAAAACTGTGGCACCATATTACTGCATCTGTCTGTCTCCTGATAGCAGGATTAATATTTGCGCTGATGGGGGCCTTCGAAAGTGACACCACGATGAGTAGATAGTATCAGTGTTTCAAGATGGCTGGAATGTGTGTCTTTGATCAGCAAATTATAATTTCAGTGTTAGACCTAAACCTGGCATGTGCATGCCCATTTTGATCCCCTTATGCCCTAAGTACTGTTCTTCATGTCTCTCTCTCCCTCTCTCTCTCTCTCCCTCTGTCTCTTATATACGCACAGGACAACAAGGCCAGACTATTGGCTCAGACTCAAACGAACTAAGACAGGTAACCCTACACTTGGTCTGACAGAGTGAAATTATCCCGCTTCCTGGGAGGCTGGAACATAGAAATCTCTCCAAATCAAAGAAGGGTGGCAATCATGCGATGATGTCTTTTTTTAAAGAACGTTATGAACATGCCAAAATACGTTTGAATCAACAGGCTGATATAAGCAGAGAAAAAACGAAAGGAAAAAAAACTTACTTTTTACGATGCTAAGTGCTCTGACCTTATATTTGTCTTTACTATGATCATAAAGTTTCAAGGAAGATATAATATATCCAGCCATTTCTTATATCTGCTTATATTTCTTATATCCCAGCTGTTATCAGGCGAAAGGCAAAGGTACACCCTAGACAGGTCAGCCAGTCCATCACAGGGCTATGATATAGTCATTACATCTAAAGGAGGAAAGTACCAACCAAGTTCACAAAGCTATAAAAAAAGTCTGTGAAAGGTCTTTGTGTGTGTGTGTGTGTGTGTGATAGCATTGACCGCTCTGTGAATTTTAAACTAAGTATGGCTGTAAACATTTGTAGTCTTGGCACGGCTTCTTAAACATAGCCTCTTATTAGAGTCACACTCTTAAGGTCTTTGTTTTTTCTGATTGGCTAATTGGAAGGTTTTGCGGACTGTTAACCTATTAATGTTTCTTTTTGCTACACACCTTCAATCTGATAGGCTGTTTAAAATGATCTTACGATTACAGGTCACATTGATAGTAAAATGTTTTATGAGAGCGGTATACTGCAGAATTACACCTGAGGTAATAAAACGCTAAGGCCAGACTGATAACCAATAATAACCAGACTGATAGTGATCTGCTAATTATGCCAGCAATAATAGCTAGTAATAATGAATAAATTAAAGTGATTACAAAATATACTATCTGCTTTCTATGTACTTTTATCACCCATATAAAAGTATCTTAAGCCAATTAGCTTAAGGATAAAACTGCACTGAGCAGCATTCAACAGTCTTTGGTCTTACTGACTAACCATAACATTACCACCATGCAGGTGAAATAAATAACATTATTATCTCTGCACCTGACAAGACATCAGGTAACCAATTATGACTTATTGTGATGGATAAACGACTGGGACACGGCATCAACAAAGCAGGTCTTGTTGGATGTCCTCGATATGTAGTGGTTTTTGTACCTACCAAAATTGTCTTATAAATGTCAACGGGTGAACTGGTGGCAGGATCATGAATGCCCAAGGTTTATGGGCAGGAAAGGCTTCTTCCTGGACTGATTCCACAGAAATGCTTGATATAACAGAAAGTTGTCAAAACACACAGTGCTATATGGAGGTATATGGAGCAGTGGAAAAAAGTGGAAAGGTCTGATAAATAACTTTTTTTCACATTAGGTACACTAAAACATTTTGAGATGGTTCATTTTAAAATATTTAAGTAAACTTAATTATAGCTTTTTTTATTGTCTTAAACTTTTCATACAGTTGGAGTTAAATGAAGGTTATATGTTTTATAATGTTTCAAACCAAGTACACTCTATCATGACGGTTTGAGGAACATGACAAAGAGTTCCAGGTGTTGACTTACACTTAAAGATTATTTCTTGACTAAGTGGACTTAACTGAGAACTTAAACTTCTCATTCTAATGGTTTACTTTAGTGTCATCTGAGAAAGAGAGAATATCTACCTTTGTTGAATCCATGTTAAAGCACTTATTTTAAGAGTGTGCAGCGGCTATAACTATAAGCATTTGTTCTCTACTAAACCTGATGAAACACCTCCTTTATCAGCTGCATACCGCACATTCCTCTGCAAGGAGAGTCCCATCCAAACACCTTTATCACACACTGTACATCAAAAACCCACGGCTGTAGATTATGCTGGAACAGGATGACATTAATGACAGCATAGCATCAAAGTAAGTTGAGAGGTTATCAAATGTATACTGCAGGTTAGTAAATTTTAGAGTAAATCCATAATAAGATGTTGTGACATACATACAGTTTTAGGCATATCATTGTTTAACTGTGTTGATGCAGTGGGCATGATTTCTTGCACGACATACACAGGGTTTTTTCCCATATGTGAGTCATATGTGAGAATTTCTCTGTAGCTCTCAGTAATAATATGCAATACAAATAATTGCTGTAACTGTCTTGATCTTATTGGCTTAAAATAACTTATTAGCCTTTTTTTGAGAAAAGGAACAAATCTACTACTTCACTCTAATCTCATTTAGGCTTCTTTAGTCAACAGCTGAATTTAGGAAGAACTTTGAACTGTTGGGTCATAAATTGCAGGAAATAACCCGAGTACTGATACTGTTCTAAAGAACTTTATTCAAATGTTGGTTGGCAGCAGAGTTGTTTCACAGTGCAACAACCGATATTACACAATATTACATTTGCATGCATTAGTTTTGTTACACCTGTAACATGTAGAATGACACCATCATCTAAGCTAAGATGCCGTCATCTTGTTAACAATTCTAAACAGTTTTTAGCAGCTTTTCGAATCTAAGACTAAATCATGGAGAACATCTAGCTTCCACAACTGTTTAAAGACATTCAACCCCTAATAGAGGACTATCATCTTTTATAATAAAATGGCCTTAACACCAGAATTGTCAGCTGTAAATGGCCATAAATAGCATTTGTACATAGGGTAAACTGTGAATTAGTCAACACCTGCTTAATAAATCCTTGTTTAACTCTTGGCTGTATTCTCAAGGATTCATAAAGCTGGACTTGTAATTACTGCTACATAATGTAATCTAACAAAACCAGAAGTATCCTATTTAGGGGTTGCACTTGGAGGTGTGATTAAACCTCAAGTAAATAAAGTGAATGCAGTACACCTATGCCCACCTCTAACAACCAAAAGAAGGGTGGGATTCTTTTAGGTGTTTAAGACACAATTTTTCCTCTAAAGCAGCTGTTCTTACAGCCCTCAATCTCACAGAGTGGTGTGGTCACCTAGATAACCGCTAAAATCTGAGACCAGTGCAGTATAACAGAAACTGTTTTCTGAAAGGTGAGATGTTCTACTATGGAGTTAAGCAGCAGCTCTTAAGTGCGCTCTAGATACATTGAGTTATTACCTCATCAGAAATAACTTTCCTTTCAGTTCAACTATTTATATTTCAAATGGAATACAGATCAGAATGAATGTTGTAGCCGACTTTCTTGCCCTGCCGCTATGATGGCTGACGAGTTTAAAGGTGTGTGTGTATGTGTTTGTGTGTGTGTATCTGTATGTGCTAAGACGCCACAATGCATTTGTTACTTATAATTTAAAATTAGAGTTTTAAAACCTTTCAGTTTTTTGCAGGTGGGTCGAATCATTAAAACTAGTAGTAGAGTTAAAAACTTTGGGTAACACATTAGAATAATGTTCAGTAGTTAGCATGCATTTAGCAAGTAACTATGCAGGAAGTAATAGGCAGTCCTACAACACTTAATTCATATTAAGTAACAGCTTATTTCGGACAAAAGTAGTTTCTTATTAGTTACTGGATAATTTTTTTTTTTTTTAAATTGTCATTGAGAATTACTTGTGAACTAATTAATTAATAGTCACAATAATAACTACACCCCTCTGCTACAAATTGAAATTGTGACTCTTACCAATGCATAAATGATTATATATTTTCTGTTTATTTCAAACTTAAACATATAATAAATAATAATAATAATAATAATAATTTGTTTAAAAATATAAATAATTACGAGTGATAGTGACAAGCTCATAATTGAATTAGTTTACTATTCTGGGCTCCATTTAGTTTGATTAATGCGGAACAATTGAAAATGAAAATGAACATCTAATAAGGATGATCTCTTATCAAAAACAATTTTCATCCATAATATAGACATTGACTCCATTTATATTTTGTTAAGCGCAAAATCACATCCTCCAGATTATAATGTCTAATAGAATATCACTGGTGACTTGTATGTAATGTATGACTGTACAGTATGTGTCAGATATAATTGATGTTTAATAACTAATTACTAGTTCAATCCCTGTTAACCTCTTACTAATAACTTAAGCGTTACCTTGTAACTAAGAAGAAACTACTATTAATCTGGCCCATTATTTCACATTATAAATAAAAAGCATGTTAACTCCTCATTTATTACTTACTTAGTAACTAAGCAGGAACTACTAGAAACGTCACCATGCAAGAACTAAATACAACATAAAAGACAGTGATTGGGTCAAGCATTTTCTTTAATTATGAGCAACAAAAACGCTTACATAAATTTATACAAGAAAACACTGCATAATGGGAAAATACAGAACTGGGAGAACAAGAATAAAGCAATATGCAAAATATGTCCAAATGAACATTCTAAAATTAACTTTCTGTGGCATATTACCACCACCTACTCTTATAAGTGTGAATTTTACTTGTGGATATCACATTTAGTTCTCATTTACAATATCTTCATTTAGTTTAAATAATTAAGAAGTGATGCTGACAGACTCTTGATTTGATTAGTTCACTATTATGAGCTCCATTCAGTTCAACGTCTCTGTTCAGTTGTTCTGTCTCTCTTTTTTTGTTTGATTTAGTGTGGCTGGTTAAGTAAATCTCCACAAGGCTATGAGTATAGTTAATAACTAACGTATCAGTTTTTACAGACATCCAAATTGCTCGGTTGTAAAAAAAAAAAAAAAAAATAGAGCATACACTATACAATTATTGACACCTTACCAGCCCACCCACATATTCATGTCCTCCCAAAACTGTTACCACTAAATTAAAAACAGTTGTTTAGAATGTTTTTGTAGAATTACATTATATTTATCTATACTTTCTAAGCTTATAGTTCAGCATTGTGTATTTATTAAGTCTTTGCCACAGCCTAAAAGTAACATGTGCACTTACTTGGATGTGTAGTAACAAACACATTAACCTTAATCCTATTCAACTTTCCACACTCACCACCCCTAAACACAGGTACATACACACACACACACACACACACACACAGCCACAGACAAACACAAAGGCTCATTTGCATTATTCCTTGCGTTTAGTGATTCTTCTTACCACGGCTTTTCAGCACACACCAGCAGAGGATTTCTTCCATGTCCTGCCAGTGAGGTCCGTGTTTTCCTGTTTGCATATTTAAGCTGTCAGCAACATGGCCATTCAATTAATCATGGACCTTAAGCAAACCACATTCAGAAGGAATTTCCAAATCACTGTTTACACATCAATTTGTTCTTGTAATATTAATATCATGAAGTTTAAAGTCAGCAGTTTTTTGGATGCGTGCTTTAATGCACCAAATTCTGAGCGGGTGTAAAATGTAAAGCAAGCCAGCCATTACAGATATAGTAGGGGCAGTGTGTGAAGTTGGATGGTGGATCACATGTATAAAGACTGGTCTGGACTTGGCAGAAATGGACCATAATTTTCAAAAGCAGGCAGTTGCTATAATAACTTGTGGATGGTAACTAATAATTTTTAATGGTGCTAATTTATGCTTCAAATTGTTATTCTTCTTTCACTGACGTTGGTTTCAGCCATCAATGAAGCTGATCCTACTTCAGCGCTCTAACTCCAAGAACTTGTACCTGTTAATTATATTTACCCAAGCCTGAAGCAGGAAATGTGTGATGGAACTGGCAAAACTGTAAAAGTAGCCAATCTATTATCGAAGCAGGCTGCGCACATTTTACTGGACTGCAGAGAAATTCAAATTGATCACTGCAACTTTCAGGACTGGTATACTGCTCTAGGAACATGTTAAGATGTTTTAACTCAACTACTTAAAAAAGTGGTGGCTTCACAATTGCTATCATATGTAGAAACTTATGGTCCATTTGAACCTTTTCAGCTAGATATTCCTCTACATCTGCAACAGAAAGTATTGTTACTATACAAGTGTATACATCCACCACTGTTTCACTGACACAGGGTGTTCCTCAAGGTCCAGTTTTCGGCCCTCTATTGTTTATGAATAACACATATCTGCTTCATTACATTGAAAACATGCACAGATTTCAATTTCAGTGATATACCTTGCTAGGCTATCCCTGAAATACTGATTAGCTCAATTACAGCAGCAGCGTGTAATCAGGTACTAATTTATTTTTGAAATTTTAGTTCTGCTAACTGTACTAACTGTACTATAAGGTTTTCTCACTGGTATATAAAACATGATGTATTGTATTTATGTTGTCTCAGGTTGTCTGGTCTGTGTGTGTTCATGAGGTGTGACTTTTGACAGTGGGATGTACAGTTTCAGTGCTATTAGGCTACAGTTTGCCTTTTCCAAATTGTTCTACTGCACATTTAAGTTTCTCTAAACTTGGCTTTTTGTCCATCTTTCCTTTTTGGTTGTCTGCTGTAGGTGGTAGGGCATTTAGTTTTAATGGTCCTATATAACAAAACTTTTTGACCCCTATTCTCTGTACAATTCCATATATTGAAATTACATAAATTGTGTATTTTAATAATACTATATATTGTATTTGTGGTTTTATTGTACTTGTGTCTATGTTTGTGTGGATAAGCAAATGTATTATAATATGTAAAGCAAACTTTGATCTACAAAAATGCACTATATAATAAATCTAATTATTATTATTATTATTTTAAAAGAGAAACTGGTTCTGACCTCCCGTTACACTTTTCGCTACCATTGATTGCCTGAAATCACTCGAAAGACAATGGATCAATGCATGATTCCCAAAAACATCTCCTAGAGGCCCTTTAAAAGCTAAATAAATCAACATCAAATCGAATTTCAGGCAGAATCTACAGACCAATCCTCCATTTGCTCCTCAGACAAGTAATTGCTCACTTTTCACATCTCATGTGTTTTACATTTCCTTTTTAGATTGGAGTGCAATGGAGCATTCTTCCACAGCTCCCTCAAAGTTTACCCAAGTGCGGTTTCTGGAGCTGGAGGCCCCCTGTCTATTATCTGAACGTGAGCCATGCTGCCAATTAGACAGTGGAAACATTTCCCCATCATGCTGAAGGAGCTTTTCATATCCTCTGCGAGATGAGTGGCTTGTACAAGCTTTGGTGCAGACAGGCAGACCATAAAGTGTGGCCTTGGCACTTGTGACAAATCCATTTAAGCCTAATTCAGTGGCTGGTGATAGTGCGAAAGCAAACAGAAGCCTCCTGGTAATTAAATATTGACATAACTATGAATAAAGATACATGCTTTACATGATTTTTAGAAAATATTAGTACGGAAACTCGAATAAACTCAAATAAACAAGCAACTCAAAGGATTCTATTATTTTTAAATAGTTTAATATTAAGCCAGACTGCAGCTAAGTTATTTTCCTAGTGCAATACTTATACTGTTTAATTGAAAAACAGTGTATTTCTGGTAATTATGGAGACTACGATTAACTGTTTTTGATTTCTAAACTCTGAATCTAGTTCATCCTCATGGCTTCGTCCTACATTAACAATTAGTTGTCTCTAATGACTTGAGTTATAGTGTTTACAAAAATCTAAGCATGAAATGAGCAATTTCCTATCATTAACTTGACGAATGAGACAGCAGAGCTAAATTTCCGTATCTTCTCTGTAATTAGGGACAGTACATTTTACAGTTCAGCAAGCGGTCTTACAGTTCTTCTTTGTGATAAAGGGATAATTAGAGGCCATACCTGTCAGCAGCTAAACAGCTCATAGTCTACTTCACCTTCCTCTTGCTAAGCCTGATATTGCTGATTAGCTATACAATTTTAAAGAAGCCGTGGCTTTTTGCACATTTTGCTAGTATCATATCTCACTGCTATTAATATTCGTCTTGCACAATATGATTATGTAGTAAACACATATCTGCTTCATTATTTCAGTGATATACTTTGCTAGGCTATCCCTGAAATACTGATATATATATATATATATATGATGTAGCAATAGTGGAGCGAGTTTAGAGCGACATACTCTAATCACTTGCGTTACAAGGTCTGAAAGATGAGGCCATGGCTACTGTATTACTTTTGGGCAGGTAGGAATATGACGTGATTTGATTTTGGTGTGTTTTTGATAGTAAGGCATAGTTTATGTAGTTTGTGTGGCAAACTACTTCAATTAGCTCAATTACAGCAGCAGCGTGTAATCAGGTACTAATTTATTTTTTTTGAAATTTTAGTTCTGCTAACTGTACTAACTGTTCTATAAGGTTTTCTCACTGGTATATAAAACATGATGTATTGTATTTATGTTGTCTCAGGTTGTCTGGTCTGTGTGCATTCATGAGGTGTGACTTTTGACAGTGGGATGTACCGTTTCAGTGCTATTAGGCTACAGTTTGCCTTTTCCAAACTGTTCTACTGCACATTTAAGTTTCTCTAAACTTGGCTTTTTGTCCATCTTTCCTTTTTGGTTTTCTGCTGTAGGCGGTAGGGCATTTAGTGTTAATGGTCCTATATAACAAAACTTTTTGACCCCTATTTTCTGTAAACGTAAACGTAAATCGCTTTTTATGTCATTCTATGATTTTTTTTTGAAAAATCACTCAAAGCAGCCCCAGCCAATCACACACACACAAATACACACACACACACACACACACACACACAAATTAACATTTTTTTAAAATCTCTCTATAATATACAACTTCTATCCCTATTGACTTCTGAATGCTGATGATGGTAAAAGGGTGCACAGGCTTGTGATGACTCAGAGTGTATTGGTAGGAACAGGACATGCAGCAGAGGACCTTCAATGACTCACACACAGTTTGAAGTAAGCTTGCCAGGCATGGAGAAAATTACTCACTCCTTCAGTTGGTGAATAGTCCATAATCATTCTCTAGTGAAAGTGATACTCAAGTGTTCAAGGATATTAACTTCAGTATGAAAAAGGTAAGAGTATTTAGTTAACTTTTATACAGCTGTGTACTTATGAAAAGATATTAGTTAATATGGAAAATAAGTAAATTTAGGCTTTTTAATGTGAATGAGTCATGTTTTACATGTAAATTGTAAATTTTGAATGTAAATTGGTTGTGGTTCCATTAAGTTTATTAATTGACTGACTGTGGTATATGCAACCTAGAAAACAACAGTTAATAAAAGAAGTCAGTCACATTGGCTTAATGTTTAGTACGTCTCACAAATCCTCTTAGTGTTATATGCTTGTCTGACACCTCCAGAGGCTTGTATAGGGGATTACACAGTCTCCCCAGTATCATTTCCAGATCTCATGACGGTTGTTTTACAGGCTGGAGCCTCCTCGTGCCATAAAGGGGATTGGGAAGGGTTGGGAAGGGTTTTGGTCCTCGAACCCATCTTTCTCTCCAAAGTACTTGGCTGCCTTGACACCTCCATCCTGTATGAGAACTATATGTTTGGGTATGTCCCCATCCAACATCGTCTTTGACCTGGAAGCGGCATGGCAGGTATTTCTGGAACCTCCTGGAACCTCTCGGTGACAAATTGAACTGCATCGTGCAGAGGGCTGATGGGCAACTGGGGCGTCCAGGAGAAAATCCTCCATGCCGGACAGGCTAAGCCATAGTTGTCTCTCTATAGCTGCTATACCTACCATAAACCGATGTCTGCTCTAGCCGTCTTCTTGGTGGCTGAGAGAGACAAGTTTGTGGCAATTCAAGGGGTTTACTTCTCAGCTGCAATCTGGGTCTGTTGACAATTCAGTCTGGTATGCCTGCATTAAGGTTATAGTATGCTGATGCCAGCCTGACCTGCTGCAAAGTAGGCTTTACCAAACAATGCCGGTGTTTTTTAGTGCTGCGATAGGGTAACTTAGGGGCCCCCAATGATGATGCTGCACCCAAGGACAAATAGCTTGGTAGCATCTGTTTAACCCAGGGCATCGCCACATAGCTGTACTCAATGTTAAAGTAAGGAACTCCAAATGATGAGTTTAGCAGAGTATTGCTTATTCCAGTACCTCTGGGTTGAGTCTGCACCCTGGCATTTAAGAAACATTTGTCTAATGTACTCTTTTCACAAACTTTCCTATTTTGGCCAGCCATTTGATGGTTAACTTAATTGATGCCCTGATGACAACCTCCATCAGTAACTCGTACACTGAGAAGCATGGTGGTGACTCCACACCACTCAATGCTCATAATATAGACCTTGTCAAAGAATGATAATATGAGTCGTTGGGCATGCCCTCACTCTGACACTACTTCTAATCAAACATCTGAAAACTTTTTTTTACTTGACTTAACCAAAATGTTTCTTGTATCGTGTTTATGTATGTTTAAGTTTTATTTGTAAGAAATATATAAATTCATAGTTTGTCTTGTTTTGGTTGTTTGGACTGCCTGTTTTATTACGTTGTTTTTAGATTAGAATCTTGCTTCACAATTTGGATTTAAAAGAAACACTGACTGCATGTGCATCTGCAGAGTAAATGCGTAACATAAGCTGTATTTTAATATTTTATTCACTAAAATAGCCCATTTGAATTTCAGTTGTAACATTATGCCAATTGCATTTACATTTACAGCATTTAGCAGAGCGACATACAAATTATGTTCTCAAATGTGAAAAGTAAAACCAATCAAGCATTAAATGTGAAAGAAAGAAATACTTGAAAAAATTAGATGCATAAAAATAAAAACATGACTAGGGCTAGGTTTCTTAAGATATTTTGTTCCGCTTGTCTTTCAGCTTCTCCTACCCACTGCTGATTACCTGGTTCATGTGTTTTTAGTCAATCAGAAGCTGGAAGATACCATTTCAGAGGGTAGAGTGGGGGAAGACTTGTTGATTAGGTATTTTCTACTCTCTGATTGACTAAACACAGCTGAAGCAGCTAATCAGGAGCTGGTAGGGCAAGGGTAGCTGGAAAACAACTAGAACAAGAAACATGGGTTACCCAGCCCTGAATTGCAGTATTTGTGATGTTTAGGTACAATTATATCACATTTGCACTTTATTTATACATCTTAAAGCACATATAGTTAATAAAATTATTTTCAAATAGAGCAATTATAATTGATTGGTAGTGAAGAGGTGCAAAGAGGGTGTGGTTTCCTCACATTTTCTGTATTTATATTAGACATGAATTGGTTAAAAGTGCACAGAAACACAGTTGACTGAATTAATAACTAAACAATGTTTTATTAATTTGTCCTAATATTTGAATGATTTTTGATCATTTATTTGAAATTTCTAGATTGTTGATTTTTAGATAAAATGCAAATGTTCTAAATGTTGGCACCATGGTGTAGTGGGTTAAAGCGCATGTGCATGGTTGCGCTTTGGTGACCCAAGTTCTAATCTGGCTCAGGTCTTTTCTGGTCCCCCCACCCCTCTCTCCCCTGCTTCATCTTTCTCTGTCCTATTAATAAAGGCTACACATTCCTGACATCTATCACTTTGTTCATGTATATATAGGGTGAACTCTTCTGACCCAAACACATTCACTTCCGATAAACCCTTGACTTACGCTTACATTCCCTATTCCATACCCATTTCATTTGACCTATGGCAATGGAGGCCCCTTTTCACATCTCCTGTAAAGCTGAACTTTACTTCTGGAAGCTTCATATAGCTATCAATGAATGGTGTATTGTCCGTCATCAAGATTAATGACTCTAGCAACAATATGAGAGAACTGTCGCTTTGCCCCTTTATTCATAGGACAGGACAATTATCTTGAGCTGTCCTAGAACCTCTGACTTCTGAACCGTCGAAAGGAAACGGAGGGTCAGATTCTTTTCTTATGCAGAGAAGCACAGCTGAGCCCCCTGATTTATCTGTAGGAAATTAAAGGCTTTGAGCTCTGATAATATCTACAAACGATTACATGAGGTGGAACAAGACAGTGTAGCACTGTTTATAGCATTGGCAGTTTAAATTAAACAAATACAATGCTGATGTATATATATTGAAATGTACTGTGCATGCTTCAGTTAAAGTAGCAGAAAAGTGATTTTTGATAAAAATGAATGTATGTTTCATAATGTCATTTTTTTTAGGTGACTTTAAAAGTCTGTATAGAGACTTTTTTATAGAGCCATTACAGTAATGTTTATTAATGTACACGTCTCTTTTTAAATAAACCAGATAAAACAAATATTATTTCTGTAGCTCACTCTGAATAATCCCTCGAATTATCCTTCTCTGTGGGTTAAAAACAGGATTACAGTAACTGTATAATTCAATTACAGTACAGCATAATAGTGTAATACTATTCCAAACGAATGCCTGTTGTGATAAGTCATAACAGACTAGGCCATGAAAAACAGCTATAGGTGCTTTTCACTGCGTCACCACAAATTAGACCCGGAGTCTGATTTAGGGTGAATGTAAACATCGGCCATCTGAGTTCAATTACTATGCACCAATAAAATAAACGGTTCCTAAATGAACAGTAGTAAGGGCACGCTTCATTAGAGTGTGCTGTAGTGACAAGTACATCATGAAATACTCGCTACGCCTAATTACTGTAAGAGACCCCTTTAGTTTCAGGACTGCAAATATACAAATTAAAAGTAAATGTGAACATTGGGCTTGCAGCGTATTAAAGCGATATGATTAGAACAGAGCAACATATCACTTTAAATAGGCACGCTGGAGACATACTGGGCACGTAAGGCAGAAAGCTAAACATTACAATTTATCTGGAAGGCTATACATTTACATTAACCACTAGCGGGATGACAGATTTCTTAGTTTACGAATGTTTTACAAAACATTGCACTCAGCAGTTTATCTTTGTATGTTTAAATACTGTATGTACACCACTGTGAAAAAAAAATGTAGGCACATGTAGAAAAATTCTGGATAGCAAAAAATAAAAAATAAAAAATAGCTTTTATATAGAGCAATATATCACATGTCTCAAAGACTTTTTCTTTTTTAAAAATAGTCTCAGATTTAGGTAGACTTTTATGGGATTACTGGCTGAGTGTTAACGATTCTTCAGGAGACTGAGACTGATGCACTGATGTAATTCAGAATTCTTTCATTTAACAAGTTGTCATGTAATAAACTCAAAAGTTGGAATAAACACAAACTTGCAAGCACATATTTGTCTGAAATGTTTATGTATTATTATGAGGGCCCATGTGGTTGATGTGGAAGAACTCATGTGTCCTGCACAGAGCTCAGACCTCAACCCCACTGGAACACCTTTGACACTGACAGTACCTCAGTCCTCACTAAAAACTGGTGTCTGAATTCTCTAATAATATTTTGGCTGAATGGGTAAATTCCCATAGCCACCTTACTCTTTATGCAGACGTGTGGACCATAGGAGTCCATGTTGTTTTAAAACAATGGGATGTGATGATCAGGTATTTTTGTGGTGTATTTCATATTGTCATTTAAAATATCTGTAGCGTTTAACTTTTAATGAAAATCAGATTTTTTTATAGACCCAGTAACTTAGAGGTTATACAATTATCTACAGTCTAACTTAAATATTATGACAAAGTTCTATATTAGTGTTAGGATCCTGTGTTGGCAAATAAGGATCCTGTGCTGGCAATTTTATCGGTACAAGTACAAGTTTTATTTAAAGCACCAAAAAGTTTGCATTAGAAAAGTTACATTAGAAATGTTTTCCAAAAATTTGCAGTTATCATGAAAACAGAAAAGTGAAGTCAAGATTTATACAAATAATCCTAATTTTTAATCTAATCAAAATTATTATTATATTTTATTATTATTATTATTATAAATTATTTCTTTCTAATAAATATTTACTTACTTGTTTATTTACTATAAAACATACAAGTATACATTTAAAATCATATTTCATTGCTATATTTGTTATACTATATTGTTTATATTTTCTTACAATCTTGTATTCATTGGAAAATATCCTTAACAGGCCGCTTCAGACGCAAAGTAATATTCGTGGTGTTCAGATCCAGCTTTCCTATCTGTCTGCTGACCTTGTCCATTATCACCATTGTCATAAAGAAATTCTGTGAAACCTTTTTAAAATTCCTTCAGCTTTCCTCCCACTCTACTGTCTGTCATTTAATTAAAAAACAAAAGTTGTTTTCCACTGCTTTGGAATGTGTTATTTGTAGACTTATGTAATTATGTACCTGCATAAAAAACCCTTCATAATTTATATAAATAAAATAAAACCTTTACTTTTTAGAACTCTTTAGGCCTCTTTTACTTTTCTTTTAAACTATTTTTTTTAAACTCTTCTGTGAAAACTTGCACCTGTGGCGGGCGGTGTACATCTGTCATTAGTGACAGCAAATGTTTCAGGTGCTTAGGATGCTGCGGGTGTCTTACACTGTCTTATAAAATTAGAAAAAGTGAAACTGAAGTGGTGATGAAGTGCAATCTGACTTCTTCAGTCATAAGGTGAACTGCTGTCTGCAGCGAAAAATATTATTCAGGGAGATGACATGCAAGCCTTTCTGGGATTTCTGTCCTTGGCTTTTGCAATCCACTGTAAACAGCGTGATCAGTACCCCACCAGACAAGGTTTTGGGAGCAAGGTGAAGTTTAAGGGTTGGGCTCTTTAGGCATCAATCCATGCATTGGCTTGTCAATAAAGGAACCCCCTGGTAAAGTAGATTTCTGGCCAGTTCCTGTCTATTTTCAACATCTTCACTTGGTGTAAGGGCGGTGGTTGGCCATGTGCTCTTGTTCTCACTATTTGGTCTATGTCCATGTTGTTGAGGGCCGTTTTGATTGCCTCCGTAATCTCTTTGAAGGACCTCACCTCTTTAAGTGTAAAAGCTTTTCATTCCCCAGTCAGGATTGCCATTAATAACTGATTCATAACTAGTTGTTATATAACCACAGTACCACCCGTGGCTGTAGCCACCTTTGGCTTACTTGCAAGAGCTGGTCCACCTAGCCCAGGGAGGAGTCACTTCTTGACAGTAGGTTCGTTTATGGAACCCAGAGGTGACATTTGCAGTGCTAGTTTTCTTGTGCTCACACAACCCCACCTTCTCACCATGCGCTCTTTGTGGTCCAAAACAATAGTGCTGAAGTTCTGGAAATGAATAAAGATTTGTGCCCCAAAGTGCTACAGGTAGCACATCTTATAACATCAGTGGTTAAGATGAGTATTCTTTATTGTGCATTTGCTTCATTGTGGGCTGAAATCGTGACCTGTGTTTGTCTTACTTTTTTTCAGGATCTATAAAACAAAATCACTTCTGCTGCATATTATTTCTGCAAATGCTATTTAACAAAGTTTATGAAGAAATGTCTCACTCCGTTTTACAGGTTCCATCAGTAAGCGATTTGTGCTTTTAACGTTTTAAAATCAAATAAAGTAGTTTTGAACTTAATCACAGTTATTCTTTTAACACTATTGATTTGGGCCATAAACCATAACCACACACCACACAGATTTTGGGTCTCTTAGTCCATAACAAATTTATGGACACACAATGTGACACAAGGTCTCCAGCTGCCCCTCATTGGCATGCCTACTCCATGTCTCTTGTTGAGGAGGGTTGATAATGATGACTGTAAATACTTTGGACAGTTTATTTTTAAGGTTTCGAGTTTGAGTGTTATCAGCTTTATTTAGTCAAACTGTCAATTTGTTTTCTGCAAAAAACAAGAAGTAATAGCAAACATTGCCATGAGAAGAAAGCAAGCCAATGGCGTCGACAAATCAAATACGAAGGAGTGTAATCGTTAATTGTACATTAGCATCGGGCGTCGCTTTCTGTCCAAACAGCTCAGTGGGGCTTAGTGCAGCTGTGAGGTTCTGCATTTTACACTGACACGCGTTGGCAGTCATCTGCCACACCACATGTGTTAAAGTTTTTGTCCAAGGATGAAAATCTATGCCGCTTTTTACACACTGCACTGAACTGCAAGCACAGACAAACAAAGTGATGCAGTACATTAAAAGCATTACTTACACTGCAACATCATTGTGCCTAATAATAGACTATATTGGGCAAAATTATTAGGACACCTGACCATCACATCCATATCAAGTAAAGTGTACCATGAAGAATACACTATAATTGGAAAACCATTCTTTGGGATGCAAAGGACTGGTATATAATTTTGATACACTATCATATACATTTATTATAGTAGGATGCTATAGGAGTTATTCTAAATCTGGAATAAGGTGTTCATAAAACAATTATGCATGTGAATCAGGTGTTTTAATACTTGGTTACAATGTTTACCATAACAAAATGTCTTATTTATGTTGCTGTTGCATTTCAAGACATGAATTCAAGACATGTGACTTTGTGCAAGGCAGTCGGATAATAAATGGCATCCTTTTTTTTTTTAAACCCTTTGATTTTTTTTAAACCAACACTTTTTTTTTAATTACTTTGCTGAATATGTTTTCAGGCAAATACCTAAGCCAATTTTATAAAACATAGAAAATCAGACACAAAAAGCAATAAAATACTAAACCACAAGCCAGTATAATAGTAAACAATGTCATATTTTAACATTGAATTATACTAAAATTATTAAATGATATACAGAACTAAAACTAATAAAAGACAATTGAAAATACAGAGGAAACTTATTTTTAATGTAGAGAATGTTTCTTTTTTTTATTATAAAATTTCTATAGCTAAGGCTATTAAATGTAAATGTATAGATGTTAAGTTAAAAATCAATTCTTTAACCATATTAAACAAACTAATTTCTTTAATCAACATGTTTTTTCTATTTGGTAAAAGAAAAAAACGTCATTACAAGAGTGTTGCTTTGAAATAAATTCGACGTAATATAATGCAATGCTTATATTTACAGTTGTCACGACATTTTAACAGCTTTTACTGACGGAAATGGAATGTGGGTAGATTTGGTCTTGGTGGAAAAGATGTGTTACAAAGCTGCTGCTTCTGCTGAGTATGAAAAATTCCTCAGTTGGACAGACGTGAAGATAAATTATAGTGCGGCTGTGGAGGGTACAGCTGGAGAAACTGGCTGGAGAAGATCTTTTCAGTGGTGCTCAGACAGCTGTGGCTAGAATTTGTTTATACCTTAATGCCTTAACGCTGTACTCTGTGAGATAGTAGGAATAATGAAAGGTGACCCATCTTCATGGCTTATATATAAGAAAGTACACATTGCTTTAATATTAGAGAGCATTACACTACTGGGGAAAAGATTTTTACAAGATGAGGAAATCCACTATGGACTCTAGAAAACATAGTTTTTGTTCTTATTTTTTAAACGTATACATTTGTGTTAATTCGTGCACATTTGTGTTTAGAACTGGGCCATGTAAAGACAGGTTACATTTTCAAGAGTTTCTCTCTGGTGTACAAGATAAATGCATGGTGACATAAGGACCAGCTCTGCTATTTGCTTTTTCATTATTTGTATTTATTCTGTGTAAACTCCAGGCCCGTGAACAGAGTTCTGTAGATGGATCAGTTTACAGAGTGCCTGCAATTTCGCCAGGCTGCCTTGTACGCTTGGATTCAGCTGCTCTAAACAAACCATTTCTAGCTTTCATAAAATCCTTCAGGCTATCCTGCTGTGCAGCCAATTACAAATCTTTGCACCAGAATAGACTTTTTAAATGCACTTTAAATGCAATTCAAGTGGCATACAATCTAATTATAAAAAATGTAAATGCATTTTTTATTATGTACTTTTTGCAGCAGAGTGACATTTGTTTCTTTGCATATCCCATCCTAGTAAGTTGGGGTCAGAGCACAGGGTCAGCTATGATACAGCCCCCCTGGAGCAGAAAGGCTTAAGGGTCTTGCTCAAGAACCAAACTGTGGCCAGCTGGTGATGGTGGGGCTTGAACCCAGGTCTTCCAGATCAAATAGTAAACCCAGCACCTTAACCATTTGAGCCACCACTGCCCTAATTCTCTCAGTGCAAAAGCTTTTTCGCAGTCATTTAAATGATTCAGGACTGAACCCATTCAAGGCATTTTCTAAAGATTATTGTAAATGTTTCATGGTGGCTACCCTGCTAGATAAGACATCAAAATCAATATAATTCTATATACATTTGCTTCCATATTTCAAGTAAAGCTTGAACAGACATTAACCTAGAACACGTCCCATGTTGGCACTAGGTATTCACCAGCCATACAGTATTTTTGCAAGATGCTTACTACTTTATGTGAAATGGTCTGAAACAGACAGGGGTGAGTTAATGTATAAAGCACCATCCTGGCTGATGTTTTTTTGCTTGCTTCCTTTACGGTGCCAGTGCAAACAGGAGGCGTTCTGAGACCCACAATGAATATCTCAGCCTATAGGTTTAAAAAAGAAACCTTTTGCAAATAGTCTTTTATGTTTACTTTTTGCAATTTTTGCCCAATTTGTCTTAATTCCGCAAGTCAAGCCCCTGTAACTGTATATGAGCTGTCAAAAAGCAGTGAATTATGACTGATCACCAGCACAGGATTCATTCTGGACTTGGCATGTTTGAAAATTATGTAGGCTTACTTTACAGCCAACCGCCTGAACTTTTGGTTCATTTTCATTTATTTACACTTCATGTCTGGACTCGCCGTGTAAGTGACGAATGTTGACGTATGTATATGTCCAGATTAAATGAACTTTAAAGACTAATAAAATAGCAGAACTACATGCCGAAAGTTTATTCACGCAGAATTCATCTCCATTATATGATAAACAAAGCTGACTGTACGATTAGCAACTTTGCAACATTGGACTCAAATGGTGCATATTTTACAGCAATTACACTATTGCTTTATTATATTTGTTTGCACAGAAAACAAACAACGTCCATCAAATCCAACAGTGTTCATTTTTTCCAAAATAGACACACTGTAGGTATTTCTAAGTCTTCTGCTGTTTATTGAAGTGTTTACAGTATAAACAGACTATGTGCTGTGGTGACAAAGTCATTACCAGCTCCCAGTTTAATCCGGTTGGTGTCATAGAGGTGATTTCTCTTTATTTCTTTAAGATATGCAGACAAACATCATTAAAACAATCTATGTATCTGACCTTTAAATTCCAGATTAAATGATTGTAGGCTTGAAATAGCACTGTAGCCGATCACTGGTTCAATTCACATATTCTCTACTTGCTCACACATGCACAAACACACACACACGTTCCTAAGATCCAAAATAAAGTGAAACATCCTTAAGTGTCATTCATTTATTTATGTAATATATCTCAAAATCATTCTTAAGCTGTTATAATCATTCATTTTTTAACCAACAGGACTTAAGAAGTTATGCCTTTTTAATACATCAATTGTAGGTGGATGAGTGGAGAGAGAAGAAAAGGATATGCACTGTAGAACCTGTAGGAAACGCATCCAATAAACATGTGGATCAAATCAGTCACTAAATATCATGTGGACATAGTGCATTCTGATAAACAACATGCAATATGAAAACAAATGTTGAATCCAACAGATGGGTTTTATTTGTTCAGACAGAGCCGTGATGTCATTTACGCTCCATTTCCACAGGTCTTAGGGGTGTTCATACATATGTGTTTGTGTGTGCAGGAGCACTCAGGCTAGTACATTGCAGCCAAGGAGTGGAAGAGAACAGGCAGAGTTAACGCAAGTTAAACTTCTAGAATCGAAAGTTTACCCTCACAATACGTGACAAAGCACAATTAAACTCTAGCCGTATTTCAAAACAGCAATCGACCCTCTCACTTCATCATTTCATCATGAAGTCTAATTATTACCATCAGTCTGGTTGTGCTAGTTTTAATCTTGAACTTACCCTTTCCCCATCAAGTTCTAAACCATCTGACAAAATTCTGAGCTTTTTAATCAGGTGACCTCATAAGAAATGACATCAGTAAAACACTACGAGGTATGAGTCACTGGGGTGACATGGTCAATCTATATTTATCCAGCTTCAAAACTAGGATTACTTGCTGTGTTATAATTAAACATGTAAACTGTGTCTAAGGTTTTTCAGGTGGAAAAAGATCATACAAAAACTTTGGCTGCAAACCTAGACTAATTCTATCAGTTGTAAAAATCTGCCCTTGAATGTGTTTTTGTTTTATTCAAAACTCATGATTTTACTCATGATAAATCGAAAGGTTATCCTTGCAATATATGGTTCTAGTCCAACACCAGAACAAGCTATATAACACTTTACCTCAAATAATCACTTAAATAAATGCTTTAATCCTGATGGATCAGAAGAAATAGGTTTACCTTTTAATTTATTATTCTAATTTTTTTATCCAATTAAGCAGTTGAGAGTTAGTGGCCCTGCTCAGGGGCCCAGCAGTGGCAACTTGGTGGGGCCAGAAATTAAACCCATGATATTCTGAGTAGCAGTCCAACACCTAGACCACTGAGCTGATAATAATAATATTTTTTTAATTAAGCATTTGAGTTGCATTCTATTTTAAACTTATTTAATTATTTATTGCTTCATTTTATAAAGGCTGAATGCAACTGGCTCTAGGCAAGTGTTATTTCCAAAGTTTACTTGACGTTTGCTAGAGTTTCCCAAAGTTACAATAAAATAATAATCTTTACTGTCATTTTCAGTTGTTGATGATAGCCCTGTTGACATCATCATCTTACCTAAAGAGTGAAGTAGCTCCAATGATAAAGCACCGGGGCATCTCTGTCTTGCAGATGTCTGGGTCCGGCTGGAGTTGCAGGATCGAACAGGTATGTATTTTAGATAGGTCGGCTACACACTCGGTACTGGTTTGTGAGTGCAAAATTGTCTTTTCGTATATTAACTTTGCACATTGTTTGTAGTACCTTGTTTTTAGAAAGGTAACTTAAAAAAGTATTCATTTTAGCAGATGCTATACATAGCAGTGGTAGCTATAAGTACTGTCCTTCTGTCTTTGAAATAATCATTTTTTACATTTAAATGTCATTACGGTATAAAATAAATTTAAATATATATACACACACATTAAGCTAACAAGCATCCACAATATTAGCTGTGGCTGTTTTGGCAATAGTTCTACCCTACAATCAAGGGAAGTTATCAAGTAGATTTTCAACTAAATTTTATTGGAAATGCATCAAGTTACTGTAAGTAAGTAGCAAGCACAGACATTGGTAATGCTTAGCTAAAAGCATATACCAGTCACAAAAGTTTAGAAGGCAGATTCTTTTTCTTTCTTGCAACAGACAGCCAATAAGATATTTTGTTTCAGTGTCCATAGTTTTTGTTAATCAAGTGTTGTATGTGTGAAGCTACAGTAGTGTTGTTAACTTAGTGTTACTCTGATCTTTGGAGAAATGTCTTTAAATAAACCGGTAGTGAGGAAGTCACTTGTGAGGTAGGCCTTTAAATGAGTTGTAAAATTTCTGTCCCCACCTTTTGTAACTTGGGACAAGCATTTAAATCATCACAATACTCACAGCAAATTTATACAGCATATTTTGTGTGTTGTTCTACTTGGCAGGTCTGTCAGGTTAAAAGATGAATATGTGTTTCTCTAAAGATGATGATATAGAGTTGTTTGCATAAATGTAACTGAGCATAATGTTTGTGTGAGTGTGTGTGTGTGTGTGTGTGTGTGTGTGTGTGTATTTCCCACACATAGCACTAAGACTTCATGCTTAAGATCTCACCATGGGCCTACTCTTACCAAGTCTCTATACAAACTGTAAAACTGTGTTATAAATGGCCATTTTAACAGACCTCATAGCTTATGTATTTCTTTGGGTGGGCTTTTGTTGCTCCCAGGCTGCCTGTAGTCATGGTCATGGTGGTTAATGCTGGAAAAGGCTTTTGCTGACCCCCTGCTGTGGCCCATGACGCAAAAACTGCTCTCTGGACAGCCATCAGCAGTGTGTGCCAGGCAGAACGGGAGCAGGGTTTTAAAAAAGGAAGAGCACTTTGGGGTCTGCTGATGGAGTAGAGTAGCCTTTTCCAGCATTAAAGAGGTATTACATTTGCACTTTGTGGAATATTGTAATGTCATATGATATAGTGTAAAGTCTTGAAAGTTTTGCATAGCTTATTGAAGGCTTAGCTTTATTGATGTAATTGTTTTTCTTTTGAAATCGTTCCTTTTATTTGTTTAAATGTTTGTTGCATTAAAGGGAATCCAAAGAAACAGCTGTTATTTTCTAGCGAGTTCCCTGCTTTTTGCCCCAGTCCCCATGTGGGGAAGTGGTGGCTCATGGTTAAGGTGTTGGCTTACCAACCTGAAGGTTGTGGGTTCAATTCCCAGCTCCACCAAGCCACCACTGTTGAGCCCCTGAGCAAGGCCCTTAACCCCCAATTGCTCAGTAATGGATAGCCTTCAGTGACCCCATCTTCATCAATACATTATAACCTGTTTATGAAGGTGAAGTAGAACATTTTGGAAAATGCTAACTGTACATCCCATTCTCCTCGCAAATCACCATCCAAAGCCACGCCTCCCGAACACATAAACGCAAACAGACTTGACAACAAGAGACAACATTACATTATGTGTCATTCACCTGTGTGAAAATGTTATACTACAGTTAGTAAAAGTACTAAAGTACCAAACATAAATCAGTACCTGATTACATGTTGCTGCTGTAGTTGAGCTAATTTGTAGAGACCAATCTTAATTCTTCCTTTTCTGTCAAAGGCACTGGAAAAGGTAGTATTATTACAATTATATTCCTTCTTAGGAAAAAAATAGTATCTGTGAGGATTTCCAGTCTGGATTTAGAACATGTCATAGTCTGAGTCTGCTCTTATTAGAGTTACAAACGACCTGCCCTTATTATCTGATAATAGTTGTATCTCTGTATAAGTGCTACTAGATCTGGCTGCATTTGACACCATCGACCACAACATTCTTTTAAAAAGACTATCAAATTTTGTTGCCATTAGTAGAAATGAATTAGCAAGGTTAAAATCTGACCATCAATTCGTAAAAGTAAATGACAAGGTATCATATTGATCACAATTGCAGAATGAAGTACCCCGGAGCTCAGTACTGGGGCCATTAATTTTCACACATTACATGTTATCCTTGGAAGGATGTTATATGCTGTTGACATTCAGCTCTATATTTCTTTGCAGCCTGCTGAAACATACTAATTAAAAAAAAAAAATAGAATGCATAGTCAATATAAAATAACTGGATGACCAGCCTACGTGCAGAAATGTATGCTTTTCTTGACAGATTTCACTTATGCTTCAGGTCAAAGGTTTTTAGAAGGTGCTCCCAAAGCGTCTCAAATCAGCTCGAGATTCCTGAAGGGGAACCAATAGAGTGTGGGAAACTTTTACAAAACTGCAAACAAATGCAAATGACATACTGTAGTCTGCTTTTTTTTTCTTTGGTAGTAGCATTGTCATATCAAATAGTGATGGGTAAGGTAAGTATGGAATTAACAAGTGAAGTGCACTATCATTGTCTTTATCTGCTTTAGCTGCTGTAGAAAGTACAGACTCTGGAGCATATTTTTAAGATAAGATTATTTTGAAATGCTTATATTAAGTTCTCAAAACCAAACAGTTTGATTCTATATCCTCTGCATAATGCATGGCTTTACATGTTGTCCACAGCCCTACTACTTAAGAGTCCTTGGGTTTAAGTGCTTGCCCCATAAACAAATCTGCTTTTATTAAATACACACTTGTCAATCCTCACCTCCTGGCTGCTTGGAAATTTATTTTGATAACTTATATCCAATTGGACTCAGATATCCCTTGCCGACGCCATCAGATAAATGTCACCTAATTGGAAAATGGATTGGATTCGGCCTAAGTATACTTTTAGGTATCTTTTAATGCTTGTAACCTATCTAATGTCAACAAATACTCACAGTGACTGACAAGTTAAATGGCTTAATCAAATTTTGTCTAAAAGAGAAGATAAAGTAAAGTCTTAAATTCTATGCTGCAGAGAATTTGCCAGCGCTGCGAAAAAATAAAATTTTTTAGCCTGCAGTTCAAAATTTGGTAATGCAAGAAAAGACCTATGTGGATGAGAGTTCACTAGTTCTGTGCACACTCTCCAGATTCAGTTTCACCATGTAAACATACACTATACAATCTAAAAAACACACAACTATGAAAAAATGAAATATGTTACGGTTTAACAACCATACACAGCCACTAATAAACTAATTCAATAAAAACCTCAGTCTGTTGGAACGGGAAAAAAAGGAACCTAAAGACTATCTGGGGAAAATCATTTATACAAATCAAACTGTGTTAAACTTGCATAACACATAGTGAAACAATTTTTTTTTAAATATATTGTTCAATAAACTACAATATCATTGAAAACTTAATTTAGTTTAATACAGTGCCTTGAAGAAGTATAAACCTTTCACATTTTGTCATATTACAACCATAAATTTAAACATATTTTAATTAAGTTTTTATGTAATAGACCAACACAAAGTAGCACATACTTGTGAAGTGGAACGAAAATGATATACGGTTTTCAAAATGTTAAGCATTTATGCATTTTTACTCTGATACCCCTAAATAAAATCCAGTGCAATCAATTGCCTTCAGAAGTCACCTAATGAGAGTCCAACTGTGTGTAATTTAGTCTCAATATACATAATAATACACCTGTTCTGTGAAGGCCTCTGTGGTTTTTTTAGAGAACACTAGTGAACAAACAGCACATGAAGACCAAGGAACTCACCAGACAGGTCAGGGATAAGATTGTGTTTAAAGCATCATAAAGTTTAATACATCATCCAAAAATAGAATAAGTATTCACAACTGCAAACCTACTAAGACATCTAAACTGTCCACCTAAACTGACAGACCAAGCAAGGGGAGCAATGGTCAGAGAGGCAGCCAAGAGGCCCATGGCCACTCTGGAGGAGCTGCAGAAATCCACAACTCAGGTGGGATACTCTGTCCACAGGATGACTATAAGTCATGTACTCCGCAAATCTGGCCTTTATGGAAGAGTGAAAAGAAGAAAGGCATTCTCAAAAGAAAGACATACGAATTCCCATTTTTAAATTGCCACAAGCCATGCGGAAGAAGGTGCTCTGGTCAGATGAGACCAAAGTTGAACTTTTTGGCCTAAATGCAAAGTGCTATGTTTGGAGGAAAAGTATCACTGATTATCATTCGAACACACTATCCCCACTGTGGAATATGGTTGTGGCAGCATCATGCTATGAGGATGCTTTTCTTTAGGACAGACAGGGAAGCTGGACAGATCTGGCTAAGCTTGAACTATTTTGAAGAATGGGCAAAGAAGAATGGGCAAAAATCTCAGTCTCTAGATGTGCAAGGCATGTCCAAAGGACATGCAGCTGTAATTGCACCAAGGACAAAGTATTGACCCACGGGGGCTAAACACAAATGCACACCTCTCTTTTCAGATTTTTATTTTCTTAAAATTTTGAAAACTATGTATCATTTTCCACTTTACAATTATGTGCTACTTTGTGTTGGTTTATAAAATCTTAATAAAATACATTTAAGTTTGTGGTTGTAAGGTAACAAAATGTAAAAAGTTTCAAGGGGTATAAATACTTTTTCAAAGCACTATACGTTTAAAAACTATAAAGAAGTGTTTTGGGTTTTTTTTAATGATTATGGCTCACAGCTGATGAAAACCCAAAATCCAGTATATATATATATATATATAATATATATATATATATATATAGATATATATATATCTATATATATATATACTGAATTTTACACACTGAATTTTTGGTTTTGTCTATCTGTAAGCCATAATCATCAAAATAAAAAAAAAATCTTTGAATATTTGTCTATATAATTTTACTTTTTGAATTTAATTAAGTAAATGAACCTTTTAATAATATTCTAATTTATTGAGATGCACCTGTATATATTCGCTGCACCTTCATCTGTGTAGTCATATAAATATACTGTATACTAAAAACTTTTGTGTCGTTTCTACATATTTTTATACATATATTCCATATACATTATATATATATATATATATATATATACTGCTCTGCTTTTAACTGCAAACAACTTTGCCTTGTAACCATGTGCAATGAGAATAAAGTTGACTCAATTCTAATGTAAAACATTCTCACAAGAACAGAAAAAACACTAAAATAAATTTCTAAAATATATGATGTTTGTGTAATTATTTTTTGTTTAGTAAATTAGCTATTGATACTATGTGTGTACATTTTGTATAAAATGTAAGTATTTTTGCATAAAGAATTCATTAATAAAATGTATGCATGGTGCATGTTTGCATTTGTGCCGAGTTCAGATATAGATTTAAATATCCAGGTGCATGGTTCAGTTGTTTTCAATCTGAATCTCTGAGTGATCTCTGAACTTCTAAACAGCTGCTATTGCCAATCACATGTTTTGAGGAGCTTAATAAAAAGCTTGTAAGCATAATTCAATTCAATTGTATTTGTATACCAGTGAACCCGTCCTCATCTGGTTGCTTTTTAAAGAAAAATGTAAGCAAGTGCTTGCATATACCGTGAGCTCATCTCAATGCAAAGCTTCCATAAAAGTGTGTGTCCTAACTATATGGAGAGATATCCTAACGCTATCTCTCAGCAAAGCACATACTGTATTTCATTGCCCTTAATGATCTCTTGTTTTTCATCTTGTGCACACACAAACTTCCTGCACACACACCAATACCCATTCGCATACCCAGTACGTCTCCACCTGTTGCAGTGCCTGTTTATTAACCAACGGCTGTCGGGTGTTTGCTACGCATTCCGCAGGAAGTTCAAGCCTCCTGCCACTACTGGACAGCACTCAGACAGCCGTGCAAAAAAAAAAAACAAAAAAAAAACTGAATGTGTGAGTAACTTCTGGGACAGCAAGTGTGGGCTCTGGCAGCTGACACAGCCTGGGAAAAGAGAGAAAACACAACCTAATGTGATTTGACCTTATAAACTTTGTGAAGACACAAAGTGTGGAGTTTAGGTAGGACTCAGTTAACACGCCTAATCTTAAATATAAACTAACTTTCTACTTCATCAGCAGTTCAAAAACAATTTCCGGCCATCCCATTTTTAATTGATAAACAAATCTGCATATATTTAAATATTTAATATTGAAATATTGAGTGTATTATTTAAATGTATTACAGCATTTTATTTTAGTTTATTCCTCATTAAACATTTTATAAGATTTATTTTCTCTGTAACTGAGTTTAATATTAAACCAATTCAATTTATGTAACACTGTATGTTTGTGTAATACCTTGCACTATGGTGTCTTTATTTGTCACATAAACCTTACAGCATTTGTTTCTTTGCATTTCTCATCTTGGAGGGTTCGGGTCAGGGCACAGGGTCAGGGCTGACTGGTGTTGGGGCTTGAACACAAGTATTTCCGGTCATTTCGTTTATACATTATTGATAAACTGTGAAGCCACACAAAAATTACCTAGTGATGTACTTATGCTGATTTAACGTATAAAACATGGAGTTCATAAAAACATAAGAAGGCTTAAAAATAGAATGTGAAACATGAAAATAAAGCAACAAGAACCAAAAAATAGGAGGTTCTAGCTCTAAAAACATAAACACAAACATGGATAAACATTAAGAGTTTTGGTGTTTTAACCTAGTGGTTTTTCCAAACTTTTTGTGCCGTGACTACCTATTGCAGAATGAAATAAAAATCACACCTCCCTCCCACCACTCACACCCACACATAAAGACAAAAATAACTTTTAGGAGGATTTATTTTGAAACATTGTAATTCATTAATGAGAATTACCACAGATTTAGTGTGTGACAAACTGCTAAAAAAATTAAGAAGGAAGTCAATTTTAAACTAGAAGTAGTAAAAGTAAAGTCTGCAGCATGTTTTACTATGTAAGAGTAATCGTTGTTAAATAGTCCTATAGCAGGTTTTCTAGAAATTTCCTGTCACTTTGTTATTTAAGGGAAATTTGCTTTTCTGTTGAACATGGGCAGTACACAAGTAAACAGTTTGTATGCGCCATAAGCAACACGCTAACACTGCCGATCGATAACAGGTGGCATGGCGTATATATTAGCATGACATACACTTCAAGTCATATATGCCAATGTCATATAGGCCATGCTATATATGTCATTTATATGTTAAAATGAATGCTGAGTTAAACCATTGTTTACATTTCTCTAACTCGTTCTTCTGTAACTGCTGCCGAAGCGTAGTTGCAGGTAAGGAACCAGTCTAACACACAATCTTAACTAATTAATTTGCTACTAAATGACCAAATGTTAGTATTTGAACATGCTCTATAATGTTTCGCATGTAGCATATTCCGCAGTTGTAAATATTCTAGTCTACTTCTATAAAAAGCTGTTTTATTTTTTTTAAGTATGTAATATGAGTTTATTAATTGGTTAATTTTATTAACTGAAGCACGATGATGTCAGGTGCCTTTTTTGAGCTGCACCTATGGACATGTATTGTATTGTAAATGCCATCAACTTGCTCTTTGTTTTTTTTCTTAGCAGTTAAGATTAATTTGCATAACACAGAGGCAGAGGACCCAGCGACCCTGGTGCCATGTGATGTAAGAAAAAGCCAGAAAGCTGGAGGTAGTATAGGCTTATGTCTGCAGCTGGCTTGACATTTAGTTCTGCAGCTGGTTCAGTTATAGTACCCGGTTTTCTTTATGCCCCTTTAACACAAATCATGCCTTGTAGTTGTCTTAAAATGCTGCAATGGCACAGATCATCCCAACACAGACGGACACACACACACACACATTTCTACATATTAACAATAACATCACTAACATTCATTCACGATCTAGCATGCGCACAAACCCGTGTAGCTACAAATGTCTGCGATGTGCATAAAGCAACAGGGTGAGTTGTTGTTATTGTTGTTGTTCCTTTGTGCTGTCTGTCTTTTGCATTGTGCATATTTTAAAGATCTATCATGAACCACAAAGACAGGCCCAAAAGGACAGCCCAGACTGTGACTTGCTAATTCGTCTATTCAGACCAATTTTCTTTGTCTATACTGCATAGCCAGACATGTTGAAGTCAGATCCTAGTGGAGGAAACAACCAAGCAAAAAAAGTCCAAAAGCCACTAAAATGGTAATTAATTACACCACACAATACAATGTGTTGAATTGCATTAGACCCTGTCTGTGTAAAGTAAAGGAAATCTATATGAATGAGTTACCACAATAGCTACAAGAGTTGGAAAAAAGCAATGTCTCATTGTTCCTAAAGACAACTTAATAATCTGTCAAGCTACAGAACTATAGGTAAGATGCCTGGTTGTGTTCATGGATAAATTTATCTTGGTTTTTTGAATAGTAATAGCCTGATTGCCTATACAATCCCATACACACATGCTGGAACTTTAGCAAACTTTTTTCTTCTCAAACATTTGTCTGCCACTTTCTGACCATCATTAATAACTAGATAAAGAGCTCTTTTATGGCAGTGGACAGTGTCACTTTTTGGAGCACTAAAGACTGCTGAGTCCATGGGAGGGGAGAACTGAATACAGCACAGCTGGGGCTGAGGCAGGGAAATGGTGACAGCGGGTACCAGGGCAGGCAGCCATGGCAGAAAGGCCATCTTTGTTCGACACAGGTGCTCACTGAAGCCACTGGCTCTCACATCCTGTATGCGATTGTAAGGCCTACTACATTATGCATGCAGTGGGGCGTTAAAAATCATGAGCTTCCTGTCAAAAGCCAAGGATAGAGAAAGAGATAGAGGGAAAGAGAGAGAAAGGCCTTCAAAGGAGTTGTAGAGTTGTGCCTTTTGTCACTTGGGCCAAGTGTTTAAAACAATGCTCGCTGTACATTTATGCCCCATATTTTCAGCCATGTGTGTGGTTGCACATTTTCAGTTCCCCCTGTAGATGACATTAGCACTTGCCTGCCTGTGAATGAGCCTTTCTTTGAAAACTGTAGATGTCTGTCACCAGTACAAAGCTGGATAAACGCCTCATGAATGTGGTTTTGTGGTGTTATTGTGTCTCTTCTTGCTAAAGGAATTGATACTTCCTTAATAAGTGTGTGAATTGAACGACAGGGGCAAGCCCTCTCCCCAAGAACATCTCTGCCATGAGAAGATGGTGCACCTCAAGTAATTACAATATTCTATATATTGGAGTCTCTCCCAAGCCATTGTACTGCAACATGGGATAGACAGTACAATTAAGCCATTTTGCGTGGCTCCTATTAGCATTATCCTCATCAGTGAAGAGTCTGCCTCTGTCTTCCAGTCCCTGATCACCTTGTCATAAGTTCCCAGTACTGACCGAGTTGCCAGGGTTTCTGATCTGTCTCCAGGGGGCAGTCTCTGGAGGGATTCATTGTTAGCACAAATGTCTACATCTGGAGACACTATTTCCTAATGTAAATTTAAAAAAAATATGTTTCAAGGAGAACCCCATTGAAAATACGAGCTTCTTAAAATGAGACATTTCAAAGAATTATAAACGTATCAAAGGATCAGCTACTTGTAGTTGTCAGAACAACTAATCACACTCACTTAGTTAATTTCAATTAATGGTCATTTATCATCATTTGGGGCTTTAGCCTTTTTTGTGTCTCCATGGAGGTCAATAATTCTCCACTTTGCAGGAGGTTGCCGTCTATAAGAGCTTCTTGAAGACTGACGCCTCGGGCTCATTCTCTGCAGAGAGCCAGGAGACCGGCTGCTAAACACAGTGGGAGGGCGGTAAAGACATTAACCATTAAACAGACACTACAGCACAATGTCTAGGGAAATAACGATTATGGAATCTTAAAGCTTCTCACAGCTTTAAATGATCGTCACTTTAATCTTTGCCCAGCTGGAGTCTTAAAGGAATCCACAGTGGGACACTGTTTATAGAGCTTGGTATTAACTGACTATTGGAGTTGGCTTTTTTATAATGTTAGCAGTCAATTTTTTTTATTAAAAAATTTGATCACTAATAATTGATTAAAATTGTCTGTGTATAAATGTATAACTCTGTTGACTAGATACATGCAGTACATAAGACATTTATTCAAAACCTGCCAAAAAGACTGATATGTCAAAAAAAAAATTTCCTTTGGTAAGCATAAGAAACCACAGTGAAATAGCTAATCAATCCGAGGCAAAATCTTTGATTTCGAGAACTGCATTATATACAACTTAGGCCATGTGAGTCACTACAATTTAAAAATCTTAAGTAAATGATCTTGCAGCATCAGTATATTGCACTAGCCCACACCAAGCAATCGGAACAACCTCAACTGACAAAAATGCCAGATTGTTTTGTATTGTTTTGCCAGAGTCCTACCTCATAAGGTATGAGGTAGGACTCTGGCAGGTCATTGGCTTATAACATGCTTACATGTGTGTTAGGCATCAGTTCTATAGGTACAGAGGATTACAAATAAAGTTATGTTTTTCTCTGTAATAAATAAAATAGGTTCTTTGCACATCATTGCTGTGTCATGAGACGCAGCTGTAGGCCGGGAAGAAATTTTTATATATATATAGGAATCGCTAGCAAAAACTTAAAATGCCTGTGTTTTATGTTGTTTGTGGATGTGCAAAGCAGACAGAAAAAAAATTAAAGCTTTTGTTGTGAGCTTTTATTGTTGCTCATAAGGGGGAAATTGACTGAAAAATGTAAGAAAAGGTGGCTTTATAATCTGCATCTGCGGCAGGGAAGAGCAGAGCCAAGTACCGCTGGTGTGTGCAGTGATTGCTTACATATCTTTTTTGTTTATATAAAAATAGATTTATAATAAATTTATAAAAAATCTGTGATCAAGCCTAAAGTTGGTTCGATATAAAAATGACATATCAAAAAAAAGTCTTGAATGTAGTAAGATACTTTTGCTATGTTACTGTAGCTTAGCTTCCAGTGTAGTGAACGTAGAATAGCTGATAACTTTTTAACACATTTTCTAAGTAGCTTGCCCAGCACTAAGCACTGCATATATTTTTTGTTCATTTATTTCGTGCAATGCTTCTTTATTATGTTATGTATTATTATATTTAAAACATTAGATACTATAAGTGATTGTAAATAAGTTACCTTGTAATGCATGTACAGTGTGCTGAAGAAACTTCTCTGTCAGTGTCCAAAAATCTGTGCCTTTAGTGGTTTTTGGCGGCTCTTTAAGAGTGATTAATTTAGTAAACAACTGTAATTTAAACATTGCGAGGAGATAAAAAACGAAAATGGAAGTAATGTAAGCTAAGCAGAAACCAGCTGACGGAGCTATGACTTTTGCTATCCAACATGACTAACCCTGGTAAACACCATATACGAATCCCTTCCAGATAGGGGTCTTTAGTCTAGTCCAGTTCCTGCCAGTGTCTATGGTTAAGAAATCTGTAATTCTATGTAATGGGATCAGTGGATTATTTGTGACCAGGCACAGAAAAGTAAGATCGATGGGTGTCTATGAGTTTAAAGAGTTATATTCCCTCTCCCCCACCATCTAAGGCTAAGCTTAGAGGCCTGGTCATTAGATCTATCACCTCAGGGCTCTTGTGCTCTGTGGTCTCTCTGTGTCCCTGAGGACAAGTCAGAGGGGGAGGTAACCCTGGAGAGGGCCGCAGGCATGGATACTGCAGACCCAGGAAGGGCATGACCTCTGGCTGTATGCCATGCTGTTTAAGGCTGCTGATATGAGGCATCGTCAGATATGCCTATGTGGAACTGAGGACCGTCTTCTGTCACACATGACAATGTGGTTTAATTACCCAGCTGGGGGAGAAAAGCAGGGGGTACCAAAAAACTCTGAATGTTAGGCAGAGAGAGGGGACAATAGGAGCACCAGTCAGCCAGCTGACAACATTCCTTTTTTCCTCGCGCTCTCTCTCTCTCTCTGTTAACAGACAGGAAATGGCAAGTAGTATTTAGAAGATCCATTGCTTGTGATAACATCATTTATCTGATCAAATGTGGAAATGCCTAAAGGTGGTCACCTCAAATAAATAGAAAAAAAAAATAATTTCATTAATCATTCTGTAACCCAGACAACAGGAAACTACATGACATGTTGATTTGGTGGCAGAAGTAAAACGGAATGTAAATCCAATTTGGGTGCATCAGGTACATAGTATGTCAGTGTTAAAAAGCCCTGAATTGAAAAAAAGTGCAGAGAGAAAATATTAGTGTGATAGTATTCCAACAGGAATTGTCCCGAAACAGTATCTAACCGAACTATGCACTGAAAAGCACATTTGAACCAAATCCACACTCTATATTAGAGAACTAGCAAAAAACACCAATTAATCTGAACCCATTCCATTAAAGGGGGAGAAATTTCATTTGCTACTGTCATAATTGTCATAAAGTTTGGCAAGTTTATTTATTGTCTGTCTTTGTTATAAAAATAGCTCTTTTGTACATTGCAGACTACCAGACCATAACAACATGAAGCAAACGAACATGAATCCTTTTCGCGAGCTTGTTCTGTGGAACAATGAATATGTGATATAAACCCACATGGCCCCCACGACCTTTGGTGAGTGCTGTAGTCTCTTTATCCATAAAATGAAACCTCTGACTACTGTGATTTAGATTCAATTCATTGTGTTTTAGTCCATGCCCTCCTCAATTCTGGCTCAGCCAGCAAGTTTTTCTCAGCCAACCTCTGTACCCAGCTCCAGCTTAGGAGAAGGCTCACCTCATCTCGTTGCAGGTCCAATCCATAACGGGTCAACCTCTGAGCAAACCAAAGGTCCACTTATTTGAGGGACCAATATGGCTACAGGTGGGCCAACTACACAAAGAGGAAATTTGTTTGCTGGTTCTGGAAGTAAGCACAGCTGGGATTGTATTGGGGTGCCCCTGACTCGTCAGCCATGATTCAACCATTTCTTGGTCCACTGGAAAATTAGCAAATAGGGTCAGTGTTGCTTTCCACGATGTTTCCCTAAACTCCTGATTTCCATGTTGCCACTAAACTCCACCTTCATTAAAAGTCCCCTTTAAAACATTCTGTCAACATCCCGTCAGATTACTACCGCTTCCAACACATATTCTCTCTCTATCGCTGAGCAGAAGGCCATGGAAGAGTTTATCGCTGAACCCCTTCAAGTCACCTTCATCTAGGCGTCGCTCCTGGTGCACCCTTTCATCGCGTAAGTCTTTTTCAGAAGCAGGGGAATCAACCTCGACTCGATGCAGCTTTTTCTCCAGGAAGATAACCTCGGCAAAACTATGACATTGGTAATAGAGAGCTCCTAGTCATCAAGTTAGTCCTGGAATCATGGAGACTGATTGGAGGGAGCTAATCGCCCATTACACCAACCACCAGGAACCTTGAGTATCTTAAAGAAGCAAAAAGACTTGTCAGGCCCGATGGGCATTATTTTTCACACTGTTCCATTTTAAGATCTTCAACCATTCTGGAACAAAGAATGTGGGAGCTGATGCTCTATCCAGACTGTATGCCTATCATCCCCACGGACCTGATCGTCAGTCCCATCCAAGTAGCCAAAGAACCTGTCTCATCTATTCCACACACACCTTCCTGGGCACAGGTCACTCTGGGACCAACCAAACCCTCTCGCTGCTAAAAGATCACTTCTGGTGGCACGGCATGGCTAACGACATCGGAAGGTACATGCCCACATCATCCTCCTGCAGGCAAGCTCCTTTTACTTCCTGTTTCCTGGAGACCATGGTAACACCTAGGAATAGACTATATTACAGACCTTCCCACGTCCTCATGTGAACCACACATGTATCCTGGTGGCAGTGGACTGCTTCTCAAAGGCTTGCAGTATGGTACCTCTGTAAAGAAATTCTCAATGCTATAGAAACAGCTGAGGTAATAGTCAATCATGTTTTCCATAATTTTGGCCTCCCAAAAGAGATCGTATCTGATAGAGGTCCACAGTTTGTTTCACGGTTTCGAAAGTCTTTCTGTTCCCTCCTAGGTGTGACTATCAGCGTATCCTCAGGGTACCACCCGGACTTACATGACATCTCTAATTTAACATGTAAAGTAACGGACAAGCAGAATAAAAGATTCAGGAGATCAGCCGCTACCTCCATACCTTCTGCCATGACCGCCAGGACTCCTGTAGCGGATTCCTAGCCTGGGCTGAGTACGCGCAGAACTCCTCCGGCAACCTGTTACAGATCTGACCCCTACCAGCCAACCCTGTTCCCTGTTCAGGAGATCTTTGGATTTCCCATCTGTCCCATCAGTTCAAGGAGAGATCAACTACAATGGGCCATACTTATGACAGCAACACTATGCCAATGTCCAAAGAAATCCTACTCCTAATGTTGGTCCAGGACAAAAGGTATGGTTGTCCACTGGGGGCATCCAGCTAACAGTGTTTCTTCTAACAGTGTTTCAAGCATTCCGTCCCCAAAACCTAGCTCCTTGGGGTCGAGGCCGCCCCCCACGGCATAAGCATATTTGGCCACCAGGAGAGGACCATGGGGAGGGGGGTCCTGTCACGAAAATGCAAGGCTGCTCCTTACTTCCATGCTTACAAACACCAGAGTTCTAATCACACACACCTGAATACACTCACCTCGCACAACATATATATTTAGTCTCCCTTACGGATAACTCAAAATCCCAAGTGCTAAAACCTCTCCGTTTGTTTCCTGGATACCTGTTAAATCTCCCTACGTATTCCATAAGTGTTCTCTCCATCGTTTTAAGCCTACGTACAAGGTAAACTACTTATCTGGATCAGGCTTCACGGAGCAGCGCTTCAGTTTGCTTTGCTTTGAATTAATAAACGTGTGTATTTCCCACTAACCTGTAATCTGAGCCCAACTTCCTATTACATGCATACAATATTCTGTTGGGTTTTTTGGTTTTTTTTTGATATTTCATCTTTTTACACTTTTATGTAGTTTTACCTATTTTATATGTTGTATGTAAATGCAAAACTCTTCTAATCTTTCAAAAAAACTGGGAAAAAAATGCAAAACCAAACAGTTTTCTGTTTTTTATTGGCTGTAATGGCATGGTCTATATTCGGCAAACATTACACACTAGGTGAGTCGGCTTGCTGGTCTGTCAACGATCAACGTAGAAGCTGAGACAAATAGTCAGGCAATTCATAAATTGTGGAATATTTGCTTGAAAATGCAATGCATTGATTTTTGGTGCCTTTAAAAACGCCTGTTAGTGGATTTAGCAACACTGATCGTGATGTGGCCGCTTTAGTGCTTAAAAAAAAAAAAATATATATATATATATATATATATATATATATATATATATATATATATATATATATATATATATATATATATATATATATATATATATATATATATGAAAAAATATATCTCTCCTTATCTATCTATCTATCTGTCTGTCTGTCTGTCTGCATATCAACTAGTTCCATAAATTCATTGTAATGATTACTTTCTTTATATTTCTCTATTCAAAATATTATTGAATATTTAATTTGTATTTCTCCCAAACTTTAACCCAATTTTAAAGAGATTATAATATTGCCTGAATTTGTGCTTATTAGTCCAGTCATAAGGCATTTCATAATATTGAAAATAACCCCTTGTTAAAAACATATTTGTGCTTATATTGACTTAATATAATGTGTCTTCTTAATCAAGCAAGTATATCTGTACAACAATATTTTTGCCTTTCCATCATTTAATTAGTTGAATTTTCCAGAGAATCTATCTCCACAACCTCACCCCACCCCAAAAAAATTGCCCACCTGGGATATCTGTCTGCCCACCCTTCTAAGGTTGGCAAGAACCGGGCCTGATTGTTAGCACTAACAGTAAAGTTGCCTGAGTTAAACAGTCAGTATGGGCTATACTGTTTCAAAAGGTCAGTAAAATATGTTGGAGCTAAACTGCTTAGAGGTTTAAACAGCATGAGCTAGATACAGTGCAGAACTTTTTACTCCCCTAAAAAAGTTGTAATTAGATCAAAGTAAAATGTTCTAAAGTGTTTCTTTTTGATAAAGAATATACAGTACATGCCCAGCCTTTTAAGTTTGATAAAGATGTGGTATGTTTATGACTGAATTAAAAGTGCCCTGTGCAGAATCCTGAACTTAACCCCACTAAAAATCTGGAATAAACTACAACAACCATCTGCACCTCAAACGTCCTTATTCAACATTTATTTAATGATGCTCACACAAACATAAATTCCATCCAGCTTTGCAAAAATAAACGTAAGAACAGTCTATCCGCAAAACAATAAGAATAATGTGGATAAGGTAGGGAGATGCATGCAGCCAGGACGTCACTACTGTAAAATTATGCTTTAACGGGACTCTGGTTTATTTTAAACAAACAATTATTTAAGACTCACTAGACACATTATTGAACTTTGATTTTGGCCCTTGTCTGCCGTAGTTGTTGATGATGAGTAAAATTAGGTTGTAGTAGCTACAGTACTGTTTCATCATAATTTAATAATAAAAAAAATTAAGTTAACTGATAAATATAAGTAATATGCACAAGTAAAGGTTCATAAATTACAGCAAACACATACTATTTCTACTATATTTCCTTTTTTTTTTTTTTCCATTTTTCTATTCCATTTTTTCTGTATATTTTAATTAAATTTATTTTTTTTTTAATTTCATGAAATACATTTCACTATATGTTGTACTGTGTATAATCATGTATGTGACAAAAAAAAATACATTTGAATTAATTATTATATAATCTGCGTGTTACTATTGTATGCTGCAATTCTAATGTCCGAAATTCACAATCTTTTAAATTTTACAAATAAAAATTAAAATGTCTAATAACGTTTTAGGAGTCATTTAATTGAATCTTTAAAAAAATTTCACATGGCCTGTCTGTCTAGAAAAGGGAATGCCCTATGAATGAATCACACATCACTATAATGAATACAGCAGAACCAGACACAACAAAACACACTCCCTAATCTACATGGAAGACTTATAATGGGTTTATTTATCTAAAAAAACTTTTGTGTTCATTTACCCAGCTCGTGTGGGCTCTACCCCTCACCCCTGCTCTGAGCCATGGTCACACTGTGTGTGTATTCAAGAAAGACTATGGAATGAACTTGGCATGTAGCCCATTTGGACATTTGACCTAGTGGAGATATTTTTTTTCACAGTGTGGTTTCTCAGAGCTCACGCTTTTCCTTAAGCTGAGGCTAAACATCGAGAAAGGCTGGAAAACAAAATATTGCTTTAAGGCTCCTGAAAGCCAAGGTTGCATAAAAGGTTCCACAGCTCTGTGTGTCCATGTTTGGCCAGCAGGACCACAGGTTGTGTTTTTGCTTCCTTAAAACTGCCCATAAGAGAATATACAGTATATGTACATATTCCATTTGCATGATTCTAATAAATTCAAATGAACTAAAAAAGCAGGGAGTACTCCCTGAAGAAAAATATCATGCCTAAAATAAGACCTGTCTATAAAACCTGTTTATGTTCATAGGAATTAGAACGGTTATCACAGTTCATAAAATAATATTTAGATGTGAAATAGCCTCAAACAAGCCATTAACAGTTCTTTAATAGATAATAATTTGGTAACCTGAAGACTACAAAGCTTTGAGTTTTGTCTAAACTGAGGCATCGTTGAAAAGATCAGCCATTTCTCAGGATCCTGAGTGGAAATCAAGGGTCAAAAGGTTTGTGTTTGGGGTCACTGTCACAGGTGGTTTGGGAGTGGATCGAGTCTGTTGTCATCCCAACAATAGCCCAAGCACATGTAAGTATTTGAAGTGTATTTAAAGCTTTGGAGTCTGTGACAGAGCTCAATAGGACTTCTTTGTTTACTGTTGCAGGTCTGTGCTTTGGTGTTTCAGGGGGAGGTGCTCAGGGTTGGGGGTAGATTAACTACACAACCACTGCATGAGTAACACAGGTGATTACAGGGTAGATCTTCTGTTAACAGCTAATGAGCTAATGTTAATTATAGCCCTTTTCACAGTCACTCTCTATGCTTTGAAAGAGCAAAGATGGAGAAAAGGCACAGTTAGGCTGTTAATAAATAATACTTAATTTACGGTTTTTATATCATATAATGTTTCAAATAGTTAATATGTTTATTAACTATTTGTAGCTGCAGCTATCACACAGGTCTATTTTTGTTATCTATATTATAGCAAATAAAAACTGTCACTCTCTTAGCAGCTTCTCTTGTTTTCTCACTTATAAGCATTGACCTTGATATGAAAGGCATGTAGCTATGACTATAATGCTTTACTAACTCAAATAATCCCCTCTGTTTGCCTTAAGTCAAAAATGCAATTAACTAAGATAGACTTTACCGATCAATACATGCATATCTCTGGCAGTTTCCCATGAGCAAACATGTTTTTCTAGCAGACTGATAGCAGAGGAATGTCAAACACTACGCTGGCTATATACACACTTTCAAAAACAAAGATGGAGGAGCGTACTGACCCAGAGTCATTCTCAGCTACTGTCATTTTCTATTTGACTTTCAGGTAAATGCCAGATAAAGGAAGTTATGGTACCTCCTTTTGAGGACCTTATTGTAGGCTGTCCTCTATAAGACACAAAAGGCTGGCCTGCTTTTAACAACCAATGTCCGATAGCATCTCAGCCCTCGCACACAGAGCCGCCTGGCAAAGGTTTTGCACAGATAATGTTGCAAATGAGAGTTTGTGTTTGCTAAATGTTAGAGGCAGGAGATAGAGCGAACCCCGACAAATGGTAGGGCCCATTTTCTCCACCATTAATTGATTGATACCCGATATTGGATGGGGATTCAGAGCCAACTCTCAGGGGCTGGCGCCGCAGCTCAGTGACATGCGTGGGAATGGACGGACGGGGGGGAGGTAGTGCACCTGCAAAATGAAATCGTTTTCACTGAACTCAGCCATTGTCACATATGTATAGGTGTTTAGCAGGAGAATGTAAGCACGTCGAAGTGCTATGTTATACAATGTTGTAGTAGGTAAGTTTCTCAAAGTATACAGAAAAAAGGGGAAAATACTATGATATGAAATAAGGGTGTGTGTGTAAAAGGACCTTTAAACTGATTTTTTGTTATAGGTGGCACACACTGTCATTATCTTTAAAAATGCTAAAGACCCACCAAGTTAATAAACATTTAACTAACTAATCAATAATGTGGCTTCATTATTTAAAGAAATCTGCACTTACACTAGCTCTTACACCCGTTCAAATAAACTATACTAAACAATAGAATTTACAATAAAAATATTGTAATCAAACAGACAAAGAAACAGATAGATAGATAGATAGATAGATAGATAGATAGATAGATAGATAGATAGATAAATTAGTAGAAAGATTAGTAGATAGATAGATAGAATAAACTATGGATGTTTGTTTTGAACAACAAATATAAAGCCCTTTGTCTAGGACAATTAAACAGAAAAGAAAGTTTCATCACCATCACTTAAAAGTTCTTCCATAATTGCACGACATTACTGGAAAGCCACAATTAGCACTGACTAATAGCACGCTGTCAACTGGGCACTGTGCTGACCTCTGACCCTTGATCCGATAAAGCTGTAATGATTGATATTTGTCCATCACTGACAACTGTGGCATTATTACTCCCGGTGTGTTGTAAGTGAAACCTGCTCCATCAGGTGACGAAGCTATCTACTGAGAGGTGTAAGAAGGAAAACATACCTGGCAACTGAATAAGATATTATAACTTTATATTTTTAGTAAATAAATAATGAATGGTGAAATTGTACAGACAGTAAGAAAGAATGCATAAAATTTTTTTCTCCTAGCAGAATTGGGTGTTTTAGTTGAGTAGTAACTGGCTACTCAAATTAATTCCTGTTCTGTTTTTCTATAAAAGCCTTTCTAATCCTTCCATGCACTTGTCATCACTGTGTCATAGTTACACGTCATTTCTGTAAGCCGGGCTGTTATGGATCTGGCAGGCGTAATCTCAGAGTAAGGGGGAAAGAAGAGAGTCTGCATGGGCCATCTGGCTAATGTTCAAGCAGCAGTGCGGAAGCTAATAAAATAAAGCAGTAACTGGAATCAATGATTCCCACCATGCACAAGTAACAAGCAGAAATGTGGCTTGATCATGGCATCCAATAGTGAGTGTGTGTGTGTCCACATTAGAGGACCCACTATTTATCTTTGTTGATGTTGATCAAATAAAGGCAGAAATATAAAAAAGGGCAAGCATTTCCGTTTAGTCAGATGTGTTAGGTAATTTTTTTAATCTCAATTTTGACTTAAACCTATAATAATAATTTTAACAAAGAAAAGCATAGATGCTGTAGATGATATTTTCAGTTTCATTTTCCTACGTCAATGCAAGCTTTATATAGTTTTATTACATTGAGACAGCATAATGTTAAGGCATGCATAAAAAGTAGAGCAGCTCACAGCTCCACACAGGAGCTGCAGCGTGTAAGGAACTCCATAAAGGGTCAGAATTGAGGCCAGAGTTTTAATAATACAGAGCGAAGAATGGGAACCAAAGAAGCCGATCTCATTAGAATGCTGATGAACAGGAAGCAGATCAGATCAGATCAGGCAATGCTCGAAAAATTCAGGACAAAACAGAATGTCAGGCTCGTGATTGATCAGGTTGAGTTTTGGTGAAAAACTTGCTAGCGATGACCCCTTATCCTACCCAACCACCCCACAACCCTTAGGCACTTCCTATAATCAACGCCCATGCCCACCCATAGCTAATTAGACATTAAGGAAATGTCAGGGCTCCATGATGTAAAGCAGCTTGCTGGGGATTGTTGAGAGGGGGCGGGGACTGAGGAAAGTGCAGCACGCAGAGGCAACTGCGCTGCAGATCAATATTGAGATGTTGGACCAAATTTGAGGGCAGAGGAAGTCATAGGATAGATGGACTGATTATGGGATGGGAAACAGAATGCTTGAGACTTCCAAGCCTTCACGGTTCACACATTCCAAGCTCAGGACACACATAAGCAGATATCCAATAATGCAAATACACAACTACAATGAGCAGAAAGACAAAGACACCTAACAACTTGTATTTTTTCTCAGAATTATACAACGGTCATAAATTTAGTCAGATCCTTTACCCGTGGAGCTGTCAAGTGTTAAATAAAGTCCAGACCTGTGTCTTTCTTGTTTCCCCGTTTTCTCTGATCCATTTCAATTGCAGCTACAGCTGAAGCACAGATTCAAGCTGGATTATGAGCCACTCACAAAAAGTGAATAAATATTTTGGAATAAATTTAACTGCTGCAGTTCGGAGTGTTAAATGCATTGTTTATTGCGTATCAGCCTTTACATTCATTGTTGAACACAAAGCAAATTTTTCAGTGTTTGTTTCCCTGAAAGAATTCCATAACATACTAGCATACTAGGAATACCCAGATTGGAGTTGTTTTGCCTCTGCTTCTCATGTTACAGGTGGGTTAGGAAGTAAAAAGAATTAAACCTGCATTTCTGTTCTCATTCTAAAATAATATTCCTTGTTTTTTATCGTGGGATCTAAATAAGCTCCCAGTCTATTGAAAATGTATAGAAACCATAGGAGCAGGATATATATATATATATATAATATATATATGCAGCCCTAAAAGCCCCAAAGTATATAAAACTTCAGGGCTTTCAGGGATCTGATATTCATCCGTGGTAACCTTTGGAAATTGGCGTGCTGTTGGTAAGCCTTCGTTTGGTCATTAAACAGCTGGAAATGACTAGGGTCTTTAAGGCTGCCTAACCGTGATTGGGAGCAACCCCCAGTAACTCAACATAGTGGCCAATTAAAGATAATTTAAGACTTAAGCAATTTGGACAGATTTCTGGAAATTACTGTGGAGGTCATGTTGCCATTGCTGTGTATGATGTCTGTGGGGGTGGCAGAAGTGAGAAAAAGCTATTTGACAGGTTTTAGCAGAAAACATATCATATGACCTATGCATGGATTGTGATCTAGCTCCATCCTCTTTATTAGAGTTTAGACTGCAGGCCAACATATAATGAAAAGCTAAACTACATGGTAATTACATACTGTAGGTTTGCCACCTGTGCCGTTCATCTACACCTCTACATACAGTAAAGGCCACCAGACCCGGATCTGACACTTTCTTTAACACATGCAACAATTATGCATTAATTTAATAAGGGTTTCTTTTAACTGCAGCTGCATTGGAGGCACGTTAAAGGGATTTTAGACTCGAGTCCATGCTTTATGGTACACTTGTTTTAACTGTCGCATGCTATTAAAACACACCTTTCTTAATAAAGCTGCCATGAAAAAAACTGTAGTTTCATAGAACATATTTTTACTGTCATATTGTAAAAGTTGTTTATTTTAAAAGGTTTTATGGCACATTTTTTAAGCTGTGCTGTAATTGCATCTTGTCCAATAACTTTTATTTGGCATTGGCTATGATGATCTACATATCTATTTGTTGAAATATGTTAAAACATGTTGAAATGTTTGACTGATGATTAGAAGATCATGGGCTCAATCACAGGCTTAGTTTTTGCCCCACAAAGCTGACAATGCGTAAATGTAGGCTGCCAAATACCAGCCACTAAAATGTAAATGTTAGAACAGATACAACAAATTTTAATTAAAACGAATCTAATGAGCATTCTGGGTAGCTGCTGGTAAATGTATACCTAAGCAAGAGAGCAATTCTAGGAGGGAAATTCTATTTCACATCTTTCCTTTTACTGCTCCTTTCTTTTGTGTCACAGTTACAGGTGGAAAACTTGATGTATGCTGTCTGCAGATGTTTGTTTGCCCAGGCCTGATCTCAGGTCTAGCTGGACAGGAAACAGGTCCAAGTTTGATGACTTGAAAAGCTGCTTGTCCTTCCACCCCTACCCTTTAGGGGAATTAGGAGTGTCTTCACATGTCTAGAATAAACTGCAGTAATCACATTCAGCACACCAGTTGGAAAATATTCTTTAGGAACAGAAGAATTTTAAATGTAAACAATACTAAAATGTGTGAAGAAAGAAACATAGCAATAATTTTTTTGGAATAATTTAACTGTTCAGTCACACTCTGCCAGTTTAAAACTACACCACCAATAACACATAATATATTTGTAAGTTATAAGTGAAATGGCATCTACACTAACATATGTCTGTTCTTTGTTATTCCGAGCTCAACATCGCCACCATCACTTGAGAGATATCTTGATATCTTGTCTTCTTGACCTGACCATTTTTTATTCATTTCTTGTATATTACTGATTTGAAATTATGACGAATCTCAACCTGGATGCAGCATAAGTAGGCCATTTTGTTCACACACCAAAAACTCTTTTTAAAAGTAATTATGTGTTATGTTTTTAAAATGACCAAGTAAAATCATGATACAGGAAGAATTTTATGACACTGACCTCGAATCGAAGGTAATGGGTCTGAAACTGCAATGCTAACTATTACACCAAAGTGAAAAGTTTTTAATGCACTTTATATAGTAAAAAAAGTGCAATAAAGCTAGTTTTAGTATTTGTTCTCATTGTACAGTGCTATGAAAACAAAAATGTATTTGTATGAATAAACACAGCTTTTATTCTATGCTTAACACTATTTTGGCTTAGCATAAAGAAAAAAAACGAATGAAAGATCATGAGTTAAGCAGTTTGACCTTCTGTACATCAATACATTCCAGTTGTGCCTCTGTGTTCTCTAAAAGTCTGACAAAATAATGATTTAAGTCCTAATTTAGCCTAACCTATATTAATCCGGCCAAGTTCAACAGTAAATGACAGTTAATTTGAAACAGTTAGTATGACTGACTAGTTTTCTGTCTTTATTAGCAATGTTTAGTGAATTATCTCCTTAAAGAGCTCCAGCTGCCTAATAATATGTAGTGCACTTTCAGAACTCTGTGGAGCGTCAGCAAGATCATTCACCAATAATCAGGCCCAATACACTGCACAACCTGAGAATAAGCCTTCATGGCATGGTCCTACATTGTCCTGGCTCTCTGGGCCACAGAAATACCCCGCCACTAACCCCCATCTCCCCCCACACCTAACATGTGGTTTAGACTAGGGGTAAGCAGCACAGGAGATGGAGCAGGGTTAACTGCGAAAGGCAGTGCTGTAGTTAGAGCTGGCGACCAATAAAGGCTGTGTAGCAAAACGCAGAGCACCCAAACTGCCAATGTAATTAAAGAGAGCAATCAATCTCCAGCACAGCATGCAGAATGCACACACACACACACACACACACACCAGATCATGTGAAGACACTAAACTTAAAACGCTGCACTTCGTAACTCTTCTGTAATGTCGATTTGCACATAGCTCGGGGCTAAACACAGCAAGCCTGATTCGTAGCTGAAATTAGGATAGTAGGGGACATGGCAGGAGACAAAGAAGCTCACCGACCCCTGACCCTTCCTATGAGAGTCTTCTGGACCACAGCTGGGAGCTTCCCCTCTCCTCCGTTCTCAGGTCAGGGGGATGGGGATCTCCTGGCAGTCGTGCTCTTCTCATTAGAAGGCACACAATGACACTGTTTACAGCGACAGTAGAGTGTTAAAGGTATACCTACCAGTACCTTTTATATGATAAAAGATGTTTGCTTAGTGCAAATACAGAAGGTGTAATAGACATGGTGTCAGCTTTATTTTAGAAAAATTTGGCCTTTACTTTTATCTGTTGAATATTAAACACTATTAATGTAATTTATTGCTTTGTGGAAGATGTTGCTAATTGCTACATCCCACAAGCAATGGTTTATTTTATAAACTTAAAAACACAACAAGCTAAAAAGCAAATAAACAGGAAAACAACACCTCCTCTTGAACCTTGAAAGCTGTCCTTTTTAATCTCCACTGCTTAATTGCTGGTCAACATTTTGCATCCAGATGCTACATGCTTTGCATGCTTCTTATAGGAAGTCAGCAATGTGTTTATTTGACTTTTCTTTACTTACATTTCCATTACTACGCAATTCACATCCCCTCTTTACATTAGTTAAGACACTGTGGCGTAGTCCTGATATAAATCCTAATAGATAGACAGACAGACAGACAGACAGATATTTTCGTTATGAGTCTTTCTTAGGTCAGCTTTAGTATTGGTATGGTCTATAGAAAATGCATAATGATGAAATTATATCTAGCCTTACTGTCGATTACACAACAGCTTTTGTGAAGGCGGGAAATGTTTACATCTGTATCCTTACATTCTGCGATTATTGATGTCTCTCTCTCTGTGACTGGATTGCAGCCTCAAGTAACTAACGAGAAAACAATGTGGTCTTTATAGATAGTTGGACTTCATCTCCAGGCAAGTCTGGTCTTTTAGGATGGGGTGGGGATCCATCCCACTGGGGAAAGTGCTGCACTCATTTCTTGTAACATAGCCTATAGACTTATGACAGACCTAGTTAATTGGTGACAATCCAGAGCCAGGGCCAAGCTTCAGACAAAACCAGCCCTCTGTTAACTGCCTTGAGGCGTGACCCTGTTCTACCACACTGAGACGGTGCCTGTTCCCTGAAGTGAACATAAGCAAAAATGCAGAACATTTCTGAAAGTTTATTCAAGAAATCAAATTAACCTAAAAATTAGATCATACCAAATGCACAACAAGAACTATTTTGTTAATAAAGCATTGCTCAATTTAAATTCTCTGCTTATCTGGAAATGAACCGGTAATTAATCTGGGATTCAGTGTAGTTGTTGAGCAGAGATACTTAGACTAAGACAATAAATATGCAATTTTAGATCGATATATTTTCTTTATATACAGCTACTTTATATACATCATCTACAGCAATGAGATTGTTGGTTACTCATCAAAATGTTGGGACTCAAAATTGTCAATGTTTGCTCCTTAAGCAAGGCTGTAAACGCTCTCTGCTCCAGGGGCATTATATCATGGCTAACCCTGGTGCTAACATTTTTATAATTATTCCTGTGAGTTAACTATAGCCAAAAATGGGTAAAATAAAGATGCCAAGATTACTGATGAAAGAATCTATTGTTACCTTTTTCTTTGTTTTATATCTACATTAGCCTCTTATACAGATAAGTTAAGAAACTTATATAAGGGTCTTGTAGTAGCTAGACTTAACACTGTTCAGTAAGTAGTCTGATGTTGGACTGCTAATTGGAAGATCAGGGTTCGACCAAGTTGCCACTGCTGGGCCCCTGAGCAAGGCCCGATAAATGTAAGTCACTCTGGATACGGCCAAATGCCATGAATGAAATTTAGTCTACTATTTTAACCATAACTTCCCTTCATCTGTCCAAATTATAGACAAATAAAATTAAAATAAATGAAGTATTGAGAAAGTAATGAGAAAGGAAACTTTCTACATGCAGATGTAGTCTTATGTTACTTTTAAGCTCTATTCCCACAAAATTATTTCCAAACATTCTTAGCAGATCCATGACTACAGTTATAGCCAGCATGCCTTAGGCATTTGACAGAAGGCCTATACAGTATAACTATATATACAAATATATTTTTATTCCAATATATGTTAAATATATGCTGTAACCTGTGATGCTTAATAAAATTCTGGGAATCAAACATATATTTAATTTTAACAAATTTCAGGGTTAAGAAAATACAGTTCCAACCTTACAGACTCAATCACTTTATATGATGAAGAGATTTCATTAAGGCTTTTATTTACACATAAACCTTGAACAGTGAACATAAACAAAAGTTCAACACTTCATCCTCAAACAGAAGCTCAAATGAATATTTTAATAATATATAATAGAAAGTAAATTTTGGCCATTCGATTTGTATGTTTTAAAATATACTTAAAAATATATTTTCAATCGTACGGAAGCAATGGCTTTAATAGCCTTTGCCACTGGAATACTTGTTTTTCCTATGGGAGCTCCTGTCTAAGTTATATGAGCTCATGCCAGCTTCAGCCCAGTAAACTTTTAGAAGCAACTATATTAAAACCGACAGATAAAATGTGTATTACTGCTTAAGCATTTCACACACTATATTTGGCTGTACATCAAATGTCTTGAGACTTATAATTATTTTTCAGTAAATAATCAGTGAATAATGTACTGCCTGATAGGATTAAAATAAAGCTATAAAAAAAGTCCAAATATTCATATGCATTACGGAAACGATTTTTTTAAATTCTTTCCTGTATTTGGCAGACGTCATGGGCTTCAGCGTATATCTAAATAAGTAAATAAGACTTTATTTGTCTCATATACATTACTGCACGTCAAAATATTTTTCTTCACACACTCCAGATATGAACTTTAGCCGTAACCACTGCGTCAATGTATTTATAGGGTTTACATGTGGCACATTCTCTATGTCACTAAGCAAATTTTATCTAGATGAAATTCTAAAGAATTTTAAAGCATATTGACATTATTTTATTACTTAGACAACTCAAAACTAAAAAAAAAATTCTAAGTTATATATAATAAAGTTTAAAAATGACAGGAGATCATGTACTGTAATCGTCAACACATGGATTTTCAGTTTATACCCTTAGCCTTAGTTTATTTTATAACTGTGATACTTATATTGTAGTTGTTTATTATATTAGTTACCATATTTTTATTATTAAAATATTAGTTTTAACTTTACATGTTAGAAATTCTAAACTACTGTATATGATACATTTTAATGAACAACAGTTAGAAAACAATCAGACTAACTAAAACTGATGCTTAAACTCACATTTCTGAATAAAATTAAAACTCCTACAAATACCAGACTGTAATAAAAAAGGAAAAAACACAGACATGGAGAGGGAAACCCTTACAATTCAGTTTGATTCCTCCAATTTTGTTGCCCTATTGTTGCTATATAGAGGGCAAATTGTGGGAAGCTGGCTACAAATGACACATGAAAATTGGGCTTTTGTGAAAAGGCAAGTGAAGGCGATGATGATTGATGGGGTGCCGTGGTGCCCTACAGAGAGACAGAATAACTGAGAGAAAAAACGGGAGACGGTTGTGGAACAGGCAATAAGGGACCTCGGTCAGTGAAAAACGGGCTGCGCAGCAAATCCCAACATCTAATGACCCCCCTGAGGCAAGAGTTATAATCCTATAAAATAAAGTTCACTAACGCATAAAGCCCTAATAAGTATCACTTTCAGCATTTTACAGGACTTGGAAACTTTAAGAGAGGTGGGCAACAGTACGTACAGCCTGCTCCAGATCTGGAGCTGATGTGAAGGTGGTTACACATCTGTCAACATGAAGCAGCACAATAATTACCCAAACACAGAACTATAAATAAACAGCTATGGAAATGTCAACCAGCACTGCCACTTGACAGGTTTGGATTATTATATGCAAAAATTAGATAAGTCTGCAAAATGGTATATCTTTTAAATTAAAATGTTGCTCTAATTAAGCTATTAACATACCAGATATATTTTCATGTAGATGAAAACATGAAAATATGTTACTTGAAATATCAGTGAAAGTTTTTATGTTATGAAATAATTGTACAGGAGTTTTATGTTTGTTCTAGGCAGCTTTCACATGTTTTTTTTTGCTTTTCAAGAATATTTGAGCTCTTTCAAGCAAATGCTATATAATTTTGTTATTTATTGTTTGACACTGAGATACTCATACACACAACTATTGCAAGAAAAAAAAATCAAACATTCACTGATGCTTATGAAAGCAACACTATACATTAGGAGCATTGGACATGTAACATCACAAAGAGTTTGAGTTCACATTGAATTAACATTGATTGTTCCATTCCATTTTTTTACACTCCCAGGCTTTTTATGTATTATCCTTTTTTTTGAGCGTCAGTAGATGTTTCCCAAGTTTCCCAAGTTAAGACTGGTTGGCTCATTAGGGATTTGAACCTTGGGAATCTGAATCACTATAGTGATAACGTGTGGAGGATGTATGGTATTAAAATGTATAGAATTTAATAGTTTAATAGAATTTAATTTAAAACAATAATGAGCCTTTTATGTGTTCTGCATCAATCACCATTATTCCACCAATAAATGTTTTTCATTTGTTAAAGAAATAATGACATAAGCAGATTTTCACCCTACTGTGCCATTACCTGTTAAATCAGCAATACCATTACCATATGTATATAGGGTGTGGGGTCATTATTAACAAGCAGGCAGCTAAGAGGTACAGGAAATGATGTTAGACCAAGGTTTAAAATGGTAGCAAATACAATACTCACATTTAAACTTACAACATGACTTTATACTTTTAAGAAATCTTTGTTCGTGCATTAAAGCAACAATAAAAAACGACACACACCTGCTTCTTATGAAACTTAACAAAGTAAATACTGCCACTTAAGCTCAGTTAAGGCTGAAGTATCCTGTTGCCTGCAATTAAGGACAAATCTATTGTAGCACTACAAAACAAGGTATTGATGAGCTGCTGTCTGCATTGTCCCTGGTGGAATTGGTGTCTTACATCAGCAAAATGTCAGTTAGCAAACCGTTCTAATCAGAAACAGCCCTAACTTCAACTTTGACCTTGTTTACTGGTGCAGCAACATGCAATGTATGTCCACTTGGCCTGGCGCATTTACTAAGGCATCTTAAGAAATTGACATGAAGTGCCTGCTCCAGGGAGGAAGGGAAAGGAAATTGGCTGCCGAGGCCTGCTTTCTGTTGGCCGTAAGTGATTCAGATTGGGTGGTGTGTGTGAGGGGGGGTTGAACGGGTGGAGATAGAGAACAATGTGTCACAAATTAGACTTGGAAATCAAGAGCCATGGACCCTGTTCTTCATCTAAGTCTAAACACACATCTTAATCTATACATGAAGACACACGCACACACAGCAAATCACAGACTAGTGCGTATGCAGTGGAGGGGGTTGGGAAGTGAAATGAAGTGAAAAAGAGAGACTGCAACAGGCGCAGCATCTTAACTTTCCTCTTTCTATAACTTTCAAATGGAAAACATGTTAAATGAAAGGTTAAGTCATTCATATACTTACAGTAGTGTAACTGAGGGGCAAGAGGAAACCATGTAATCCCTTAGACACCCACATGGACACAGGAAGCATCCACAAAGACATAAACAGACAGTCAGGTGTGTGTATATTGATATCAAAAAGGAAGAGTACAGTTTACCCTGGCTAAAGAGAGACTCAGTAAATCCAACCTCACCATTACGATGGGAAAATACTGACAGAGCTGACTACTAAAAGAAGACAGAGCTTTGCCACCACTGAACACAAAACTCAACAGAAAACAGAGTCTATCCTTACATATCACAGCATTACGCACCGGACAAACTCAACTGTGTTTAATTCTGACCTGACAAAAGAATTACTTATAACTTACAATAACATCAGCACTAAATGCATGTGTAAAATAGACAGAAATACAGAATTTGGAAATTACAGAATTTTTTTTTTAAATGTTGTGTGTATTAAAGGTTGTGTGTGATTTAATTGGATCAATTTGTTGATAGCCTTTTTAAAGTGAAGCTACTTGAATTTGAATCAGAAAATGCATCCATGTGTATTACCTTGTTTTCTATTAGCACTTGCTGTTGTCCACCAGCCCTGGATCAGTCTGACCCTACAGCTCCCATCCATTTCAAATGCTTCGTCAAAATAACGAAACACCCGCTGAACAGTCATTACTGCCACGTGGTTCTCATTTAACTTGATTGTTCTCTTCATAGTCAATTCCACACAGTTCAGGTAGGACTGGAATTAGTTGGGTAGACAGCTATGAAAGGCTGATCAGTTGCTGTGCTTTATGAAAACCACATGTTCAGGGCTTGGCCAGTACTGCTTGGTAAATATGTTTACATAAATATTGTAGATTTTAACAAAACTGAGATAATATTCCGACTAATACGGATGACGAGATAGTAAACTAGCAGTAGTGATCGACATACACACTTTTTAAATGAGATTGTGATTAGTCAGTATCTCATATTCTGCCTAAGATTGATTTGTGTGAGTGTTTGGTGCAGTAAGTAGCTACAGGGCATTTACTGTAGACGAACACAGGGTCAGCAGGGACGCAAAAGCGGATCTCACTGGCTTTAATTTAATTCTGAGACTGCTGAGAGAGGTGTTGAGAGAAATGCCTGTCAGGGCATCCGATGTCTTTGTCTTTGGACTGAGCAAGGAAAACCAGATTACCAGGAAGAAACCTCCAATGCACATTTCATACACACAGGACATCCCTAGAGGTGAAAGACTAACCAATAAACCACTGTGCTCCCCTCAAAAAAATAATAATAATGGATATTGACGTTCTTCCTGTGAGTCTTGTTACACATGAGCTTTTCATCAAATGTAGTTTGATGTTTTAGCTTTATTTACTTACTTCGTGCTGATTATAAAACAATGAGAAAAAAAAACAGATCTGTGTTGACCCTTGGGACTTGACTTTTGCGCTTGTTAAAAATAGTCTGTGTTTATTTTGCTATCATATTAATATGGCATCTTACTTTTATTTCTATCATCACTCCAAACCCCCTACCCCCCAGTTATCTGTGGACAAAAAGTAGCATCCTGAAATGCTTTTAGTGTCAGTCCAGTAAAAGTAAAGAAAAATAATCAAAGAATTGAATTACACACAAAAAAACAACAACTATGAATTGTAATTATTTGTTCATTTTGTGGGTGATATAGAGTTACCTGTTTTCTTTCGTGACTATGTGTAAAATTTAGGCAGAGAAAAAGAAAAAAGAAAGTAGCATAGAGAGAGGAAGAGAGAGTCAGAGTAAGTGTGTGTGTGTGTGTGTGAATGAGTGTACATGCACGCACGCGCAAGGGCACTTGGGAAATTAAGGCTGTTTTCTTTCATTATAAATATCAGTTGGTGGCTTCTAGTTTTGATGGGTTTAAAATAAAGACAGCAGCAGCAGAAACATAAATTAGCACCCAATATCCATATATATATATATATTCAGACTAATATATTCGGACAACCGGTTTCGTTTCATAAATTTAAAAATACATTTAGCACACACAAGTTGTAATCTTAGAAATCCAAACATCCTGGATTTATATCAGACAGGATTTTTCTTCATTGAAATATAAGCATTTTATTTTATGCATTTTATTTTATCATCATTTGCAGTGAGACAAAGTAGCATGGATTATTTTGTCCCAGGTTTTCATTGATTTCGCTGAAATTGCAGAAACACTAGTCCTGGTTATAATTAATTTAATATGTTAACACATTCAGCAACTCACAGTAACAAAATGACTGAATGCCATTATTTCCACTGAGAGCTGCTGGCTTTCACCCACAGCAGCCACTGGTGACTAGATGTGGGTGTGTCCAAAATTTAACTTGCATGTACACCATGGGACATTTGATCATATTTTACAATCACAAATATTTTATATTAGCAGGTTTTTTTTTGTAAAATTTCACCCATATTACTATGCACTATGTCTACTGACTGGTGACACCCAGTCATTAAATATCTGTATAAAAAAGCTTTTATTTTTGTTACATATACATCACAGCACAGCAAATTCCAGTTGTGTAAATTGGGGCCATAGTGCAGCCATGATACAGCTCCCCTGGAGCAGAGAGGAAAAGTCAGGGGTCCTGCACAGGGAAAAACCAGTGGCAAACTGGGGATGCTGAGGCCAGGACCTCTAGCAACCAAAAGTCACATTCATTTGAGTTGCAAATAATGCATATGAAGTACATATGTGTCCTAGGGTTAAAACATACGTGAATTTTGTCATTTAATATTATATATAATAATAATATTAAATGACAAATATATTTTTATAAAAATATAATATTAAATGACAAAATTCACATATGTTTTAACCCTAGGACACTTATGTACTTCATACATATGTATTTAATATTATATATTTTATAAAAATGTGGCGTAAAGCTCACACGAAGAACTCTAATGTCTATTACCATCATCATCACCCTCAACAATTAGAATCACAATCATTAGCACAAACTTATGGTTCTGCTTCTCACTGCCATTGCTGATATTTCTTTTCCATTGCACATTAAGCTGTTTCTCTTAAGGGCCTCAAAGCTCAAGGGGTCACACTCATTCAAAAGCCTTTCAGTCCTCCTGTCCTCACTACTCAGTTTCTATACGAGGCCTGTTAGTGAGAAATTTCTCTTCCTTCCCGTTTAGAGCAGGGCTCAAATGAAGACCCCAGAGACAACGGATTGAGGCTCCAGCCAAAAACTCTCTAAATGTTGTCCGCAGCAATGTTTCCTTTGAATCATCACCCATTTAGAAAAAGCATCTTAAGAAACAGGTTTTGTTAAATTAAGGTCATTTTAGCCAGCATATTAGTGTTGATAATATAACAGTATGTGATTCATTTACACCCAAGCACTAAGCTTGATTTTTTTTAAACTCTTTTTTTGGACTGGACTTTTAAAATAAAGTTTTATGCTTAGCAGAATTAGTCTTAGAGAACATTTAAAATATAATGACTGTGTAACACAGAACCCATATTATGGACCACCGGGCTTGCATGGATTTAGGTGCAATGGAGCAAGAAGATCACGAGAAAGCACCTGAGAAGAGTCGGAGAGTAACTCTAGAGTTTTAATTACAGCTGCTCAACTGCTCGCGGCCTGATCACACAACTTCCTGCTAAATTAAGTGACTCACAGAATAGACCAAGAGCTGAGAAAATGGGACACATACTTAAACTGTCAATGCACACATACACTCACACTCCTCTTCAGCCGGCTCTAGACACACATCTGAGTCACTGAGCAAAGTCTGCTTCAACAGTGTAAAACCAGACAGTTGTTAATCTGTAAGCAAATTTTTTATCCAGTTGCTTTTGGATGTCATCGCATAATTACCTAATGTCAAAGCTGCATTAAGGAAAGACTGTGACAAGACTGAATTACACCTTTTCTTTGCTGCTCTGCCATTCAGTCACAACACAGAAAAATTAGATCTGTCTGCTTCTTATGTTAACCTGGAGAGAAATCCGGGCAGGAGGCCAAGTCAAGAGTAAGCTCATCCACCTATAACCTCTCAGACTACACACAAACGCTAACACACACAAATACACAGACAAATGCACACATGCTCTTCTACACACACAAACACAGTAAAATGAATCTGGTAATGTGAAGAAAAAGGGAATAAATTACATTCCATTCCCCTTTGCACCAAAATTTTACGTATTGGGTCTCAGGAAATCAGGGATGACAGTTTCCTCTGCACGTAACATTAGAATGCAGAAGTTTGGAGTCACAGAGGCTCTAGAGTCGCCAATGCTGGTTTTACTCAATTATCCTCATCCTCCGTTTTGTGAGTGGTATCCAGTCACGGCTCATCATGCACTATATCTAATAATAAAACTTTTAATGTCTGCTTCATAGCACATCTCTTACATCTCACATAATGTACAACAATAGTGATTTACTCTCTTGGTATCTTGGCACACTCATGAGTGATGATGGATAAGCTACGAGAAAATATGTTTCGAAACAGAAAAATCAAGACAAGTGCTCTCATGCTGGCTTCTCTTCATTTCCCCTGCGTCACGAAGCTGCCTAGATTCTGATAAAGCTTTTTCTGAGACTGGTGCTCCAAAAAAGAATAGAAAAAATATTATGCTGTCACAGCGGTTTCACAGAACGTAAAATTGCTTTGAACAGAACTCACAGTGAAACCGTTTAAATGAAAACCTAAACAGACTTGACCAGAGGCAAACATCCACAATTTCACCTACACAATCTACTATTGGTACAATATAGGAAATGGGGCACCTGATCGACACATCTGTTTGTATTTTTTAACCATTTTATTATAGATTTAATCTCACTCATCCTTCTATAACAAAAGGTGTTCAGTGGGGTGGAGTTACATTTACATTTACGGGATTTAGCAGATGCTCTTATCCAGAGCTACTTACATTTATCTCTTTTAATACCAGTGAGAGGAAATTGGGGATTAGAGGGCCTTGCTCACTGGTAACTTAGTGGTGCTGGGAATCAAACCCTGATCTTCATATTATTAGTCCAACACCTCAACCACTGCACTAGCACAGATTACACATCTTCTGTGTAGGATACCCGAGTTTTTTTACTCCAACCAAGTCACAGCATGTCTTCACAGAGTTCAGGGACTTTGTAATGCTGGATCTAAGATTATTTGGGCATCTTAGATCCCGTAATTTAACCATAGACAACTGTGTGCTTCAAAAATGTGGTGATCACAACATTTTAGCCATGTGGTGTGCAGTATGTGCAACTGCTATTTCTCATAGGGTTTTTTTCTCCATTTTTTTCTCCATTTTGTCACAGATGGAGTTTTGGTTCCTTGCCGCTGTTGCCCCTGGCTTGCTCAAGTGGGGACTTAATTTACAGATACTAGTTAAACTGAACTGTTTAAGTGAAAGTGTTTAAGTGAATGTTTACTCTATTGTCTTTTTTGATTCTGTTTAGCTGCTTTGACAATTCAAAAACTCAAAAATTCTAACTAAAAATCGCTATATTAATAAAGTTGACTTAGTTCAAGGTAAGTGACAGTTCAGTGTTTGACTGCTGATCTGAAGATTGTAAGTTCAAATCACAGTCCCACCAAGCTGTCATTGCTGGGCCCCTGAGCAAGGCCCTTAACTCTCAAATACTTAATAGATAAATGCATGTTGCTCTATGTACAGGCATCTGTCAAATTCCAGAAACTTCTTTTGCTTTTGTCAGTCTTTTTAAATGTTCTATTGTTTATGAGGTTCTTAGTCTTTACTTAAAACTACAAATACCACTGAGATAAAATAATCCCATCACCATGCAGCGATGTAGCTAAAATCCCCTCTGAATATATCGGAAAAACCATAGTCTCCATTCCTGCTCCTAAATGACCTAAGGCTCTTGTTTGACCTTAGAGGATTTACTTTCTTTTGAAACATGGCTTAATATGAGACATGCTCTTTTTTTGTTCGAAGGAACAGATAATCTGGAAACGGGAGATCGCTGAGATAGCTGGAATGGACAGAGCTCTTCTCGTGTGACTACTCACTGAAGGGTTAAGGCGATTCATCCAAAGTAGTCGTTAGATGTCATCACTCCTTCATTCAGTTCTCTTCTCTGCCATTATGCAGTCTGAACCGAAAAGAAAAGAGTGTTTCATCCAGTATCTGCAGCAGGGTGTGATTGGGATTGGATGATGGCAGAGATGTAAAGGTAAAAATGCTGAATCAATTAAACCTAACATTATAGCATTATTACCCAACACGCTGACCTAATCGAAGCATATCCTAGCCTGCTCCTTCCTTTGCATCACCCCTTTAAACAAATGAACTGCAGGTTCAGTAACATGCATGAAGTTAATAAATCAGTAACCTAAAGGTAAACAAGACAGTTAGTGTTATGTGGGAATATTTTAAGGAAGTTAAAGAGAGAAAACAAATAGGCCCTCGGTTTTTAACTGGAGAAAGTAGTGGGTGGTAATAGCATGATAACACAGTTTTTTTTACAGTGAAGTCACAATGAAACTTTTTTATTATTATTGTTTTAATTAAAAAGCATTATTTCTGAAATCCTACATCCACTAAATCACAATGAATCCTTTGCCCTAATTTAAGAAAAAGCCTTTAAAAATACGCAAAGGAAAAAATAAAGCTAAATAAAGTGAAGGATCCTTGTCACCACCATGTGTGTGAGAGTTTTCTTGGGTTTACAGGTTTTCTTTCATTACCCAAACAAACACACAGACATTTAGTGTCCTTAAAGTGCTTCGAGGTGGGATAAATAAATGCCGTTGGATCAAGGTTACAGCTGTGTTCCAAATATTACACTACACACTATGCACTTAAACACCATTGAGTAAATCAGTGCTGGTAGCTTTAGCAAAATACAGATAATTTTTTTAATTTGTGAACCATAAATTGCATAGCATAAGCTTATTTAAAAGACATCTGTAGGATATCTTGACAACTAGATTATCTGATTTTTATCCATTGCCAGTGCCGGGTAGCCCCGCCTGTTCCACTACAGAAGCAAAGCTTAAGTGCCCAACATTCAACACTTCATTGTTGTGCAGTTGTTTCTGTTAGAATTTTGAGGGAAGAACAAATTACAGTTTTTATACAATTCGTACTACAAAATGGCATAGAATAGTGCAGAAGTGTGTAATTTGCAGTGCACTTTTTAACAAGTCCTGAATTATAAATTCAACACAAGTGCAAACTCTTGATAAAATACAGCATATTGTTTGTTCTCAAGTGAATTGCATGAACTCAGGGCTAGCCAACTGTGACATCCTCCTACCTGTCCTATTTTGGAACAATTGGGCACTTGATAAGGTCTGCCTTGGTTTTCTGGAAGATATGATAAAAATAACTTAATGATTAGATCATTACTGTAAGGAATGAAGCAAACAGACTTCCAGAAGGAAAGGGGATGATATAGACCACGCATGTGGTCCACCACAATTCAAAGAAAACCAAATAAACCAAAGTCAAGGCATTAGACCTGATTAATGCATTTGCATCATAGTTCCATAGTGTCCACACACATACAGTAGGCCAAAACATTTTATTAAACCTAAGTTTAAAAAAACAACCAGCCGCATGATTTTGGATGCTAATGACATTTTCCCCATACATTTTCAAGAACTGCCCAATAAACACATAACTGAAGAATGAGATCATGTAAGCAAACAAAATACACTTACAAGTCACATTTTTGGTACCTGGTACCTTATCCAGAGCCACTTTTGTTTTTTAACTGAGCAGTTAAAGGTTAAGGCCCTTGCTCAGGAACCTAGCAGTGGCAGCTTGGTGGTGCTGGAAATGAAACCCGCAATCTTCCCATTGACAGTCCAACTCCCTGACCATTGCACTACCACTTCTCTTACATCCCTCCAGGTGATTTAATTTATTTAGAAACCTGCATATCTGAAAGTAACTCATGTTCAAGGCAAAGTAATTTTTTTCTTACACTTAAATTTACAATGATGACATTTGGCAGATGCCCTTATTCAGTTCACCTTACAGTCTCTAACAACACAAACATTAGACAATTAGTCACAGTCTAAGAAAACCATCAGCTTACAAATTCTGTTGAGTGGAAACACAGTGGGAAAAACAGACAATTTTGAACAGGTTTTTTAAGTGCTAGTTTAAATACTTCAGGAAGAAGCAGGTCTTTAGCTATTGTTTGAAGACAGTCAGTGACTCAACTTTTAGACATCTAGGGGAAGTTCATTCCACCACCCAGGTGCAGAAGTCTTGATGCAAGATTCTTGTTTTTTGGGTTCATTCTTGATTGAATTGGTTCTGACATTTGAATGTTATGGTAATTTATTATAACAGGTTTTGTTTTTCAATTTTGATCGCTAATACAAAGGTGAACAATTATAATTTTTGTGCTAGCCTGGTGGGCTTGTGAAAGATATAATTTGATTTTCCAGTCTCAAAAAGATACTTGAGATATAATGAGATGTAATGTACTTTTATTATTCTCGTATAGGCAAAATTAATTTAAAAACATGGATTTTTTTTCTGAAATATTATTAATTTACTTTTTCCAGACCATATTTACGATTTACTGTCTTCTATAAGTCCCCTTTGTTTCTCAGTTTAAAGCCAAACATAAAATTTTCCTTTGGACCCAAATAAATTAAACACCCTGTTAGCATTTTCTAAACCACCCTTTCATTTTTATGCAGGACACTGCCCCTGTCACAATAGAAAATTGATAAATCAGTTTCCTGAAGCAAAGAACATTAAAATGATGAAATAGCTCGGATCTAAACCTAATTGTAAAACTTTCCTGGCCATAAAGTTTTTGCTAAGAAACCCTCTTCAGTTGCCAAACTGTGTAAGAGACTGTAAATCATGCTTTTTCAACATAAAATTGCACTTTATACATTTACAGAATAAAAAGATAAGATATTTAGAATATTATATATAATCTTAGTATTTTTTTTCCATCACTTCTGGCTCAAAAGCTGTACTTTTTAAACTTTATCCCTTACATATTTATATATTTCTGTAAAGAGTTTTGTGACCATTTACATTGCTAAAAGCACTATCCAAGTAAAACTAAAGAGAGCTGAATTGAATATTTAAACAAATTAAAGAGTTTTATTTTTTAGAATGCTTTGTGAACATTTTTTTGGCTGAATCCAAGAGAAAAAAACAACCACAATTTTAGGAGGCAAATAAAATGAATATTTTCAGAACTAGACATCTGCCCGTCTCTGTGCTATTCAGTGTAGAATTTAGAATCCTTGGTTTTATATATACGTTAGTTCTAAAATTATGAATAATCTGTTTCAAATGTATAATCCCTGCTGGCAATGCCACTTAAAGCAAAAGTCTTTTTAACCACAGCCAGTGAGATTCCGTTAGCGAGTAGCATAGACATGTGAGAAGGTGGAAATCTTGTTGAAATGTCACCTTCTCTAAAATGCCATGTGTCAACAAATGCCCGTGCCCTGTAGCTCTGATCTGGCCAGGCAAAAGTCCAGAACCGTTATCAATCAGTCCCGAGGTCTTTCAAAAGTCTGACTGGAGTGCAGGAAAGCGCCAGGGAAGCAAGGTGCGACCAGAACCCACAGGATGACCTCTGACCTGAATAACATCTATGGGCTAGGGCTGTTAGTACAGAATGCTGTGCACTTTTCAGAGAAAGTGACAGACAGGTGTAAAGTCATTTTTCACAACTCCAAGAGTGCTTTGTACATTTTTAACTCATTCTCTTCCTATGTTTGATGGGGAATTTTAGTTTGTTTTAATAAAAAATTTTAAAAGGTAAAATATTCTTATGAAAATAATAATAAATTCAATTGAAAATTAAATGTAATGACACTGGCGATCTGTCCACCTTTTATCCAATGGCAGCTGGGATAGACTCCAGCAGAACCACGTGAGCCTGATTAGAAATAAGAGGGTATAGACAATAGATGCATGTATTGTCATCTTACATTTATAGCAATAGAATACGCATTTTCAGTTATGTCTAACAAGGTTTTGTAAATACTGTAAGATGTGTAAATAGGGCATAAATTGTAAAACTGATATAACCAAATTTAACGATATCACTTTATTTTTCTTCATTCAGTTTAGACTTGGATGTAAGACACCGTACCAGCAAACCCACCCTGAAATGCTGCACCAATGTTAAAAACACACAGTTGCCTAGAATGTCTTTGTATAATTTACCATTACATTATTCGCTTTCCGGAACTAATACATGCTGGAATTCATTATGCTATTATTCTGAAGTGTTACACTAGTGTTAGCATATATATAAAAAATAACAACTAACAAATAGTATTTAAAGGAGTAAAGAAATAACAGTGAAGTGTCATGATAATGTTTTGGCTGCAATATAATTAATTCAGAGATGAACACTAATAATTAGGGAGTTAAAGACTATGAAGGCTATGCGAAGCAAATTATTTTCAAATTTATCAAATAACTTAATAAGACATGATGGGGCCAGGCCATCCTTGAAAAGGCCACTTGCAGTGACTCACTTTTTTACAAGGGATAAACGGATCCAAACCCTGCAAGTAAAACGTATTAACAGCATAACTATGACACCAGTTGTCCCTTAATTTGTCACGTCTGCAACTTCCGACTGAAATCAGGGTCTTTCTTTAGCTTCGTTCTGTATATCTGAGTCACGCTACAAAAAATAGCTTTCTAACAGATAATTGAGATTCTAATAACCCAATTTAAACATACATAGTTGCACTAAATAGCTCAGATTTGCCCTTTTTAAGTAATGAATCACCCTGGGATAGAAATTGCCAGCATTAGTATTTGTTCTTTGTGTTCCTAATGTTTGCAGCCGTCACTTATAGTTGTACACAAACAGCATAGGTGGAAAAGATCTGAAGCCACTGATTGTTAGCTGCAATCAACAGGACTTAAACAAGGACAAATATTTACAAACAGAGTTGCACTACTCTTGAGATACCAGTAATCCTGACGTTTTCTGCTCTCCAGACCTGCCTGATCCATGCGCACATCCCAAAATTAGCTTTGAACTGCAAGAAATATCAACAGTTGAGACAATTTACAGGACGGAGTTTCATTTTAACTCAAGAGAACACTTTAAAATTCTATGAAGGTACTCTTCAGTGTCACTCAGATGAAGATAGGTTCTTTTCTAAGTTTGAGTCTAACCTCATCTCCTTTAATCTTCCTTGAGGCCGTTAGGGTGTATTAGCTGCTGTCTGTTTTTAAAACCCAGATACTGCAATTCCCAATCCGAAACCTAATTTTCTCTTGAAAAAAGGAGAATTTTTGTGTTAAAATTAGTCTACATTTCGTCTGCATTTTTTCAGAAGCAGGCAGTCTGAGCAAGCAGAACAGACAGAAGACATGATTTAGCAGTTGTCTCTCACTATTTGAGTCGCGTTTTTGACGCTAGGGCTCGAGGTGGAGCTGAGAAGTTTCCCAAGGCCTGGCGAGTGTAAACGTTTTCCGTATGGTCCAGGACTGACCAGGGGGACCCGTAATGTGTGTTTGTACGTACGTGTGGTTGAGCCAGTGTCGTCACACGGCCCACCCACACGGCTTGTAGCCCAGTGTCAGTTTCCGTTGCTGTCCAGAGTGTTTTTTTTAGCTTTCCCCCAACAGGATAGATATGCTGCTGATAGTTTCAGTGTGTAATGTAATTAATTATACAAATTATTTTCCTACCACAAACTAAGAGAAAAAAATACATGGTGCAAGTTTTTAAAACATCTGTATACTTTTAAAAACATCTGTATAGTTGTATTAAGCATAAACCACTTTGTCAGACTTCCGGATAAATATCTGGAAATTAAGAAATGGAAAAACCTTTTTAGTGACACTGAACTGTGAGATGATAAATTATAATGCTGCCAAATATACCAGTTTAGCAAGTAATGAAGGGTTGGAAAGAGGCAAAATAATTTAACAACTACTAGGATTACAATATAAGATTTTTACACAGACTTAAAAACGCACCGGTTTTCTTAGAAAGTTGGGGTCAGAGCACAGGGTCACCGATGATACAGCTTCCTTGGAGCAGGAAGAATTAAGGGTCTTGCTCAAGGACCCAATGGTGGCTGGCTGCGGTGGTGGGGCTTGAACCAGGTTTTCCTGCTCTTCAGATCAACCTTAACCATTTGAGCCACCACTGCCCCTTATTACATTTCGGGAAAAAATGCTATAGAAATAAAAAGGTTTTATTTACAGATATTGTAGGCTTTATAATCATATGTATTACCTATTATATATTATAAAAATAAAAAAACAGATTTTAAAAAAAATAAATAATAAATTAAAGATGTTTTAGCTGTCATGTTTTGCAGTGTATGTGTGGAAATAATTTTGATGTCTTTGATAATATCATTATAATCCATCTTTTAATAAACAAACAATCAAGCAATTCAGTTTAATTTATGTCTCACTATTACAAAAGAATATTTTGTTAACTTTTCCAATAGAAGAGCTTTAAGTGTCCAGAATAAAATTCTGCAAATGCACATTACATTGCAAAATAAAAATAAAACATGGTATTACTGCTACGCCACTTGGGCTTAGTGCATTAGTGAAGGAAAGTAAGGTAAAGTCTTGCTTTGAGGGAAGTTTTAGGCTGTAATGGACGACTGGACGCATTCAGTAGCACAGCAGTGGGGGGTTGATGGACCTCATTTACTGAAGAGGCTGAATGTAGAAATTGCTAATACAGCTGACAGGACTGCACTTACTTGCACTCACTCATGATACACCCCTTCATTCACTCTTACACTCGCTCTGTCTCACTCACTCACTCACTCACTCTTTTGCTTTGTCTTTCTCTTTTACTTATTCACTAGCCCTCTCTCACTCACTTGCTCACTCACTCACTCACAAACTCATTCACTCAATCATTTATTTATTCACCCACCCACCGCCTATATATCTGTCCTGGTTATGTTTATATTAAGACCCAGTCTATATTTTGTTAAATCACTAGTTCTTAAATTATTATCATTTAAAATTATTATGCATTTAAACCATATTATTGGTGTCTGATATTGATTAGCTCTTTGTTTAACTGAACAGGTTAAATTCAACTCACAGTAGTAAAAAAATAAGTGGAGTGTAAATATTTGTAACCAAAATGTGTTCAGTCAGAAAATTAATTTATTAATGGTTGACAAAATATCATTTAAAACAAGTTTATATAATAATAGGACAGTTGATTTACAGTTGAAGTGGTTGTCAGTTTCAGAACAATTGTAAGGGCTGTTTATTTTAAAATGTCTTACAATAATAATACTATGACTACAGTTGGCAATTTGAATAAACTCACTCATTCCTGTTTGTGATCGTTTTGATTGTGGGAAAAAGACTTGTGTAAAGACCACAAAATGAAGTTTTGTATAAACGAGTAATGTGGTAAATGTACTGTTATTTACACAACGTCTTCTGATGCCAAGCTGAGAGTGCTGTTGAGGGACGTGTGTTTAGGGACTTGTGGAAGCTCTACGCTGAAGTTGTAGAAGGATGTTGGCTTTGTCCACTAGAGTAGGAGTTTTTAACCTCATGTCTCCCCCTGTTGGTGATATGGAAAGTCATCAGACTTCAGCAACTCGTAAGTTAAATTTAATTCAAAGCTGGCAATTTATTAGGAACATTTTAAGTTGTTGGGGTTTTTTTTTCATATTCTCGACCCTATCAGATCTTTTTCTTTTTTTACCTTTGCATATTAGACAGGCATTTCTAAAAACTAATAGGCAATTCAAATGGAACATTTAGCATAATGTAATTGCGCGTGTGTAACTTTAACTTGAATCTTACAAGTGTAAAATCCACAATATATATATATATATATTACTGACCACAAAAATCGCACTTTATTCCACACGAAAGAGCAACTACTGGTTTGTTTATTTCACATAAATAGAGATTAAATCGGCTACCGATAATACAGTATATAATACCTAATGCAGCGTCAGTGCAAATACGATTAGTTTAACATCTGCCCAAGATTATTCTGCTCATAGCGCATCTATAACATGAATAAATAGTTTATAGCACATTATTTAGGTTTTACTGTGGAAGCAATGTGCAATCAGCTTTACCGATCTCGTTTTTCAGCCGTGAGCGCGCGCGCGCACATACACACACACACACACACACACACATACACACACACACACGCACACACAGTGAGAGGGGAAGAGGGGATCATATTCCGTCTCCGCCTATCCGCTGCGATTCTCTATAAAAACGCGAACAGCATGAGGGAGTTTGTTTATTACAACTCCACCAGTCCAAAGCTGAGTTCCCAGTAAACGAGCGGTAAACTTCACTAATCACCGGCCAAAGACTGGAGACAGTTTTAGAAGCGCTCGGATCTGATCGCGCTCTTATGGACTTGTAAAAATCGTTTGACAACAAGTTGATTCATTTTTTTTGCACGCTCTGTGCAGGATTCTTCAGTCCAACAACTTTTCTTGCTCTCTTTCTATTTTTTTTCTCGTATGAATCTCCTTGAGTCGTACGTGAAGATGGCCGACGAGCAGGACAAATGTCTCTCCGACGCGCCGAGTCCGAGCATGTCAGAAGATTCTGCAGCCTCTCCGTGTGAGTCTGGCTCGAGCTCCGACACCGAGAACACGCGACCGCCGTCCGAAAATCGACTCCAGAAGGACGAGGAAAACGAGGGCAAGTTTCCCGTGTGCATCCGCGACGCCGTGTCACAGGTGCTTAAAGGCTACGACTGGACGCTCGTGCCCATGCCGGTGCGCGTGAACGGTTCGGGGAAAAGCAAACCGCACGTGAAGAGGCCCATGAACGCGTTTATGGTGTGGGCGCAGGCGGCGCGCAGAAAACTGGCCGATCAGTACCCTCACCTTCATAACGCCGAACTCAGCAAAACCCTGGGCAAACTCTGGCGGTAAGCTTCACTTCTAAATTGCATGTTTGTTTTATTAGCATCATGTTTTGTTTAATACTCTTTGCGTGCATGCATTATTTTATTTTATACCACATAAAATACTTTAATTCTCAAAATTTATTTATACTGCATAATTGAGTACCAAAATATTATTAATAATAATAATAATAATAATAATAATTATTATTATTATTATTATTATTATTATTATTATTATTAGTCTTAGTAGTAGTAGTATCACTACTACTATTTTACTTTCAGTGATAAATAAATTAAATCTATAAAGCAAATTTTTACAATTTATTTATCAAAATGCTCTAGTATTAATAATAATAATTATATATTATCATAATGTCTACAATGTACCATAAATAATTGCAAAGTAAAGCGTTAAAGGAGACCTAAAAGGAAAAAAAGGTATTCTTGTTTACTGAATAATTGCTTTTTTTTTTAGCCTGCTGAATGAAGGGGAGAAGCGGCCTTTTGTTGAGGAGGCTGAGAGATTGCGAGTGCAGCATAAGAAAGATCATCCGGATTACAAATATCAACCACGGCGGAGGAAGAGTGTGAAGAGCGGACAGGGTGAAGCTGAGGATAACGAGCACACACACATTTCCCCCAACGCCATTTTTAAAGCCCTACAGAGAGCCGACTCTCCAGCTTCCAGTATGGGTGAAGTGCACTCTCCTGGAGACCACTCAGGTAAGTCCCAAACAAAAAACTCTCATCCCAACACATCCCGAAATGATTCGAATCATTCATTTACTCTATGCACGTACAAGTTTATAATTCATATGTGCAGCATTACGTGTTAATTAAAGTTGCTAAAAAAAGATATCACCACATTCATCCAGATCAACATGATTCAACGATAGTGTTTGTGAAATGCTTTAAAATACACTGGCTTTAAATAATAATGTGTTTTATTCCAAACCTCTGTAAATGCTATTGCTTCCTAGCCAGTATAGTCTAAAGGATTATTATTTGTGCTTGCTATCAGTTGCATTGGGAATGCAACTGTAAATAAAATATAAAGTAGCAGATAAAGATTGTCAGTTGCTTAAGCAAATTTTCTAATTCTCTTTTCGTTACTTAAAATTCTCCCATGAAAACATTATATCATGATATCATATATGATTACGACTAACCCCGAAGGCAAATAGCATCATTGACAAGTTCCTACGATTAAAACCTTCCTGTTATTTGCTATAGAAGTAAAAGGAATAGGTGGTTGATGTTCTCTTTTCTTTTTAAATGCAGGTCAGTCTCAGGGCCCTCCTACACCTCCTACTACTCCCAAAACAGATGTTCCGAGCGTGAAATCGGATCTGAAGCGAGAGGGCCGTCCGCTTCCCGAGGGCTCAGGACGGCAGCTTAACATTGACTTCCGTGATGTGGACATTGGTGAGCTGAGCAGCGATGTGATCTCCAACATAGAGGGATTCGATGTGAATGAGTTTGACCAGTACTTGCCGACGCATGGAGCCCAGGCCTTCCCCTCCTCTGGGTATGGCATCAGCCAGACGGCAGGCACCAGTGGGCATGGCTGGATGAGCAAGCAGCAGCCTCAGCAGCAACCTCAGCAACACACTCTGACCCAGCTCGGCACAGCTGGCGATCAGAGCCAGGCCCAGCAGCGGCCAGCACACATCAAGACAGAGCAGCTCAGCCCGAGCCACTACAATGAGCAGAGCCAGGGTTCACCCCAGCACTTAGCATACGGTTCCTTCAACCTACAGCATTACACTGCTACCAACTCCACATACCCATCTATCGCTCGCACTCAGTATGATTACAGCGACCACCAAGGCGGTACTGCCTCTTACTACAACCAGAGTTCAGGCCTCTATTCCACATTTAGCTACATGAGTCCTGCCCAGAGGCCCATGTACACTCCTGTTGCTGATGCTAGTGGTGTTCCCAATGTGCCTCAGACCCACAGTCCCCAGTGGGAACAGCAGCCAGTTTATACCCAGCTCTCCCGGCCTTAAATGACATGAAAAAAAAAGAGAATAAAAGAGGGAGCGTGGCAAGAGCACAAACTCGTACGACTACATTGATCACCCTGTTTATAGGACACTGCTCATACGCACAGGCCACAGAGGACCTGCTGTCCACTCCCTGCACCAGCATACGGACAACAAGCCGGACTAATGTTTTTTAATTAATAAGAATATCAAATACGGCTCCCGATAGTGCCTTTTTAAAAGCTCTGAGTTGCGACTATATTTTTCTAGTTCTGATGAAAAAGAAACTTGTTTGAAAAGAGAGGAATCCTCTGTGAGGACATATTCATAATAAATATTTGTTAGTATGTACTGTGTATGTATTATTGCTTTTTGGTTATTTTCAGGTTATTCTGGGTTTTTGTACATTTACAGCAGATGTGATAGATTTTTACTTCTCATCAGTGTATTTTTGTAAAGTCATCACCTTACCTGTTTCTCTGTAAACGCTTTGTTGTGACGATCAGTTAGAAATGAGCAAAGTTGTCAGCTAAAATACTTTGTTTCCTGTTGGTGTTTGAACATGTCTGCAGTCATTACATTAGAAATGCCATACAACGTACCAAGTGCCATTTGGCTACCACGAGGCCTTTGTTTTACTTCAGATAAAAGTCTGTCTGTTAGCCATTAGTGCCTGGTGAAGCAGTGTAGAGATCCTCGGTGCCTCAGTAGCCATCACTCGCCTTGTCTGAGGAAGACCAGGAAGTGCCCTTGACCCGAGACTTATATAGAGGTCTCTAATGATCATTTATTGATCTATATCAAATTGATTTGACACCTCTTGATCCCATTAATTTATTAGTAATAACTTTATTTGAAAAGTAATAATTATTTGTGTGTTTTTTTTTTTTTTTTTTAATATACCTTTGTCTGACTAATTTGAAATGACACCCCCACCACCCCTGGGTTCCCTGTTTAGTTGCAGTGCAAAATGTAAAAGTCTTTTTTATTTATCATTTGTAAATGTTTCCATTTAAATGTTCTTTATTAGTTGTGTACAGATTTCTTATAATTGTGATAAAACTTAAAACTTGATCAAAACAGAAATAACTGGAAGGTTTTTTTGTTTCAATTAATTCTAACAAATATAGATATTGGAGGCCTCGGCCATGTTGTAATTTTTCTGTAATGATACACCAGCATACCTTTTTTTGGTAAAGTTTTATTCCTTTTTCATTTCTCTTTTTTGTCATATATTAGATCTGATGACATTCCTTAATACATTTTTTGAAAAATCACCATTGTCTTAAGAAAGGCTTATCTTTTGTATCATTCCATTTGCAATAAAATGAAAACATAAAAAATCCCAATGCTATGTTTGCTATGTTTTTTTAAACTCATATTTTGATTCTTTTGTTCAAAACTTATTGGGGGATTTTATAGACTTTTAATATTTAAAACAACGTAACTCTACACTGAATTTATCCTAAACTCATAAAAAGAGAGATGATTTAAATAAGTGTTTATTGTGAAATTATGTCCCTAGCTTGAGCTCCCAGTCCTCTACTAAGCACTATTTTTATAATAAATAGGCCTGAGCTTTTCATGACACCAATGCCCCACTGCTTAAAGAAATAAACAGACAGCAGGATGCTGTTTATTCATTGCGAAAAACTGGATAAGTCACAGACTGTGCAAACACAAATTTTGATTTGGAAAGGGTTGGATGTTGGACCAGAAAATTACCTTTTCATCATTCTCATATAAACATTTGGCATCTACTGTATGAGGAAAATAAGAGAGCAGGAGACACGAAAAGCGAGAACTTTCTTGGCCAGACTAAACCATATACCCTATCTATTGAGGTTAAAGAAATCATGCAAGACCAAATACTTTGGTACTGGATAAATGGCATTTCAGTCCAGTACCAAATCCTTTCACATGCTTTAACCTAGCTTGTATATCATTTTTAGCACAAACTATAAGTAGTTTCAGAGAATCAGAAGTTTTGCAATTCAATGCATTGCGGAATGCATCTGTAAAAGCCATCAGCACAATTTTATTCTGTTTTACTCAGAACTGAGGCTGCTCTCAACATCCACCAAAAAACTCCAGTGCACTTGTGTGCTGTTACCTAAATTCTTTATAAACCCATTGCAATTTACATCAACCAAAGGGAACAAAGATAAAGAAATCCTGAGGTTGTTTTGATTTGTACTTTGGTTGATAGTGCTTGGTAGTGATTTCTCAAGTAAGGCATTTTTTTTTTCAATTAATCTGTTGTGTCTTAACTTATTTATTGTAAACATTTATAAACAACAGTGAACTGATGAATGTTCCTCTGAGTGATTCAGTAACAAGAGCAAATTTTTCTTTGCTGTCAACTGGCCTTTGTGAGCATGTTTCCCCAAGGACTCCATTATTATTCCACACAGACATTGCCTCCTCCGGCCCAATGTGTGGTCTTTTTTTTGGTTCTTAAAACCTCACAAAAAATAGAAAAAGAGTAAAGAAATTGAAGCCTTGGAAACTGGGTGACAATAGAAGCAACAAAACAAAGTGAAATAAACCTGGACTGGAGGAAGTGATGGTGTGTTTTTTTGTAGAATGGTTTGGTGTAGTTTGTTTGATTTGGTGTGGAGTAAAGTGTATTAGTTTGGTGTGGTTTGGAGTGGAGTGGAATAGTGTGGTTTGTTGTGAAGTGGAGTGTTGTAGTGTGATATGGTTTGGTGTGGAGTAGAGTAGTGTGGTTTGCTGTAAGGTGGAGTAGTCTGGGCTGGAGTGGAGTATTGTGGTGTGGTTTGGAGTGGAGTGAAGTAGTGTGGTGCGTGGAGTAGTTAGGTGTTTGTGGGTTGGTTTTGGAGTTGGAGTGGAGTAGTGTGGTGTGGTTTGGTGTGGTGGGGTTGGTTGGGAGTGTGAGTGGTTTAGTGTAGTGGTTGGGTGTTGATGTGAAAACAGGACGTGAGTAGTGGTGTGGAGTGAAACTGGGAGTGTAAATTGTGGAGTGAAGTGTGGTTGTTTGGGAGTGAAATAATGTGGTGTGGTTTGGAGTGGAGTGGAGTAGTATGGTGTGGTTTGGTGTAGAGTGGAACAGTGTGGTTTGGTAGTGGAAGTAAAGTGGGTAGTGTAGGTAAAGTGGAACAGAGAGTATAGTTCGATGTTGAGTGGAGTAGTGTAGTGTGCTATGGCTAGTGGTTGGTAGGGAGTAGAGTAGTGTGATGTGGTTTGGAGTTGGGGTGGTGGAGTAAAGTAGTGTGATGTGGTTTGGTGTGGTTTGTTTGAGGAATGAAGTGGGTGTGGTTTGCTGTAAAGTGGAGTTGGAGTCTGAAGTGTTGGAAGTGGGTGGTGGTGGTTTGGAGTGGAGTGGAGTAGTTGGTGTGTGGTTTGGTGTGGAGTGTGGAAAGTGACAGTGTGAGTTTAGTGGAGGAGTGGAGTAGTGTGGTGTGGTTTGGTGTAGAGTGGAACAGTGTGGTCTGATGTGAAGTGAAGTGATGTAGTGTAGTGTATGTGTGTGGAGTGGTAGTGTGGTGTGGTAACGTAGAGTGGAGTGGTGTAGTGTGTTGGGCAGTAGTAGATGTATTTGTGTTGGAGTAGAGTAGTGTGATGTGGTTTGGTGTGACGTAGAGCAGTATGATGTAATTTGGTGTGGAGTAGAGTAGAGTGGTGTGGTATGATTTGATGTGGAGCGGAATGGAGTAGTGTGGTTTGCTGTAAAGTGGAGTAGTCTGGAGTGGTTTGGTGTGGAGTGGTGTGGTGTAGTGTGGTTTAGAGTGGAGAAGTGTGGTGTGGTTTGGAGTTGAGTAGTGTGGTGTGGTTTGGTGAGGTGGGTTTTAGAGTGGAGTGGAGTGGTTTGGAGTGGTGTTGTCTGGTATAGAGTGTTGTGCTGTTGTGTAGTGTGCTATGGGTGGTGTTCAGTAATAGGTGTTGTATTAACACAATAAAAAAAGCTAAAACTGAATGGCTGTGTACGTCTCAAATTTTGAGTCATCTGTTTTAAAGATTAAAGTTTATTTGAAATATTATAATCATTTTAGAGAATATTATACTGACCAGCATAAGATTGGATACAATACAAGATATAACATAAGATTTAAAGAATGATTATAAAATTAGGGCACAATTCAATTCAATTTAATTCAATTAAATATTACTGTTAAATTCAATTTAATTAAATATTACTGAGCATTAAAGTGAAAAATATTTTATGCAATCCTCTAAAATGAAACATATCTGTTTAAATAACCCAGACTGTTAGTATTACTTTCTGAGCTCCAGAACTGTGTCTTTATTCGCTTGTCAGTGTTTGGTCTATTTCCTTGCTGAGGATCTTTTTGGATTTTCTGCTAAAATGTAGAAAAGATCCAGTTTTGTGCATTTGTCCATTCATTTTTCAGGTCTATCTACAATGAAAAACTGTGCAACCCTGAAATATCTTAAAAATCAATCAATTTATCAATCTTTCCTGCAAGCATGTACATCTCACTACATTGTATTGTATTAAGAAAATAACTAGTTCCTTAAAAATCCTTTACATATAGTTTTAAGGACTGTTGCTACTGTCTGTGGCTAAGTACAAGAAATACTAGACGATATTTTGGTAAACAAGTGCATCGCTGAAACTGTCGCATACATTCTTTTTCGCCACTGTTGTGAGTTGTTTGTGTTGCCAGGGAGATGTCACTGCCAATCACTGACTGTGCATGTACAAGGCAAATTTTTATAGCACTGAACAAGATTTAAATTGGTAATCCTTGAAAACGTGTATTATGGTACTTTTTCTGTTCCAATAGAACAGATTTTATTACTTTTATCTGGCAGGTTGCCGCTAAAATATATTATATGACACACTTAGGAATGAATTAGCCAGTCCAAAAGTGTATTACGCACACTTTAAACATTATTCATTTTATACCCATACTTAAATATAGTTAATTTCATAGTCCAGTCAATTGAGTCCATGTTTTTTTAACAACCGTTTTTGTATAAACCACAATTTAAAAAGACACTGAAATAAAATTTGTGGACACCTTTCCAGCACAATGATAAGTGTGAGTTGGAAGCTCATAGTTGTCTAGAATGTCTCTTGATGTGGTATGACTGGGATGAAAGAAATTAAGTGTCCTGCATCTCAACCCAATTGAACGTCTTTGGGATGAACTGGAAGGCTGATTGCACCCCACACTTCTTTACCTGACATTAGAGATTAGATCTTTCTATTGTTCTATTGTGGCTAAATAGGCAATCACATTCCACTTTCGAGTAAAAAGCATTTCCAGTGTGAAAGTTATTATAGGAGTAAGAGTAAAACTAAATCTTGAATAGGATGTTTAAAAACACATATGCATGTGATGGTCATATGTCCCAAAACTTTTTGTTTATATTTTTACAACATAAATCATTCTTGGTTTATGTTTTTCAGTGGAAAGTTGTTGAAAATTATACAATACCCACAGCTACATTACACAGTAAAGATTACAGGTGTGTGTGAAATAGAAAGCAGTCAGTTGGCTCAAGGCAGAATTTTCATAGGAGCATGTAATAATTCAGTCTGAGATTTAAATGCAAAGCTTAAATAAGCTTTAACTGCAGCATACTATTAAATTCAGTGAACCTCGCATACTGTAACCTCATTTATTAAATAAAAAAAAAACATTCTCATCTAATCATCTCTGTTATTATTAAAACAACTGAACCAAGGTTTTATAGCTTCTTTTCTTTTTTTAATTATTATTATTTTTTTCACACTATTATGCAAAAACATAACATAATGTTTTATGTGAAAACCTTAAAAGATAAGCGGTTTCTAAAAAAAAAGCCAATCAGCCATTTTAGAACCTTGAAATCTAGTCTTAGCTTTAAATTTCACACTCAAACACAATACACAAATCTCAAAGAGGCTTTAGGATATAAAAAATCTTCCTAATTGGTTAGATTCTTTTAGACTTCTGAGAGATGTCTATGTTGCATTTTTAACAGAATTAGCTAAATGCCAGATTTTCCACAGTATCTCTTGCTCATAGCTATTCGTTTCCTTTTCTCCATGTAGCTTTCTAAAATAAACGAACGTTGCATGCTGGTTAGGTTTTGCACGGACATTGTCTTTAAACATCCCAAAGCATGAAGTTGTTGTGGAATTCATCAATTCTGCTTCAGTCTGAAAGTCTCACTACATAAGACTGCTTAAAACTAATAACATTAAGCGTTAAAACTATTTCACTGTGGATATGGCTAGGTAAAGAGATTAGCTCAAAAAGCTTTAATCCTTACTTTGTGCTAAAATCAGTGGTATTCTGCGTAGAATAGTTTGTACTTTTCTAAAAACAACAACTGTAAAATAAAAAAAAAGTTGGAATCAAGTATTGAACAAAAGCAGAAAAAGGTTTTGGGCTTTAGTTTAATTCTTTTACTTTTTCTTCTTATTATTATTCTTATAATCGTCTAAAAAATTTATAGTATTAATGCCGGTTTTGCAGTGTGATCTCTTTCTGTAAACCTATACGTTATTATCCAGGAAGTGGGTAAATGTAAATATTCATCAGAAATCTAGCCAAGGCAGCAGTGTGGCCTGGGACCCTGCAGCAGCTCCTTCTCTTTGTCTTAGGTTAGGGATAAGGTTGGCAAAATCCCCAGGTCAGAGCAGCAAAATTCTATTACTATAATCTTATTAACTGTATCTGTGGCTTTCGGCTCTCCACATGGCTTGAGCTAAGTCGAGAGGGAGGCATAGAGGTAGTAGAAAACATGCATCATCTAAGACGGATTAGCAGGATGGCTATCAACTGTCGGTGCTTGCTTGTGTCTATAGCAGAGACAGAAATTAGAGCTGATGTTGTGCATTAGGATTTCAGGACACACTAAAACGTTTGGAGGTATATGACACTGTCCATGCTGATTCGACTAAAAAGCCTCCATTGTCTATGGATAGTTTTAATTTTTGTAGCGTAAAACAGGAATAAGACCGAAAAAAAACCCCTCAAAACCCCTTTGGTATTTTGGTTAAAAAAAGGAAAAAACCTTTGTCTGTTTCTATTAAACATCTACTGTGTGTTAATTGTGCATAGCTTTTTCTTATAAATGCCCTTTCACAACAACCTATGTGCTTTACCAGCATTACACTTATGATCTGGACACAATCAAATGCTGTAGACTACACACTTAGACTTAATTTGATGCAGAGTCTGAGTCTAAACCATGAATTTCATCTCCATCTCGATGCCCATTATTCAATAACATACAGAGGAGCAATCTTGATGTCATTAAAGAGTTTTTTCCCCTGAACATCCATTTGTTTTCAATTACCTACTTTTATAAATGATAGTTTCTGGCTCCACCACACATGTAGGCTGATATTACATAGTTTGTCTTAGTTTGCTAGTCTGTTACCTTGTAAATTTCAGTTGGAGTAATCCGTTTACAGCCTGGGCCCCAAATGCACAAAAACTGTTTGCTCAAGAGAAGCTGTGGGGTGAAAGTGATACCACTGTTTGTCTAAATGTTCTGCTAACCAATGCTGCACATCCTTCTTACAGCCTAAAGGTGGTTTGAATTTGTATGCTACTTTGTTATTTAGACCTTTATTAGACCCATCTTTTCAAAACACCCAGCGTTGCAATTTGCTGATCTATAATACACATTGCGCAGTTGTGTGCCAGTTGAGCCTTTGCCGTTTATTTGTCTTCTATTTTAAGGGGTAGACGCTGAAACGGCTTTCTGTCTGAGAGGGGAAAATATTCACCTGACTCTGCTGAACTTATTCTTATGGCACAAGAATTCGGTTTATAGATATTTAATATCAGAGCTTTCCAGTTCCCTGGTTTAACACTTTTCTAAAATCATTAAATAACCAATTATTTAAACCAGAGCAGAAGATCTATCACGGTAACAGCAGCTCAAAGTCACTACAACAGCCCAATTTATCTCCTGATAGTCTACATTGGGCTATACGAAGCAACCATGAGCGCATTTGAACAATGAAACTGCAGTTAGATATAGAACATCTGGATGGATGAGTTCTAAAGAGAAGAAGCAGCCAGAAACACTACGAATTGGGAGCAGCATATATAGCTTAACAGCGACAGAGAGAAACATATAGCTATGTGTGTGATCATGTCATGGATAAAGACAATGTACATTGTTCGCAAAGTGCAGACAGGACAAGACAAGATATGACAGCATAACTATACAGAGCTATAAAACAGCATCCAGATATCTCATAAACCTTCTGGATCTGCTCCTTTACCTAAGAAACTATTCATTATTAACTTGACTTAACCCAAACACTACAGTTCCATAACTGCAAGACTTCAAGAAAAGAAATCTCTGCCCCCTGATGTAGCCTTTGCTACCATGATGATATTATTTACACAAGCTTTAAATAAAAGATTGGAGCCCTTTAACTCTGAACAGGATGAAACAGGGATGTCATCCATGTAAATTGTAAACTGCATTTCTGCCTTGTCAGAATTTAGAAAGATGAAGTAAGTTACCATCCACTTAACTCCAAAATGTTTTCTTGTCTTTATTTAAACATGGTGTGATTAGTCATGTCAAAAGCTGCTTTAAGGTCAAGTAAAACCAGCAGTTAGACACAACCCAGATCAGTAGGTACTTTATCACTTTAAACTGTGCTCTCCTATAAACTATCATAAGACATAAATCCCAACTGAAACATTTTGCATGATATATATATATATATATAAGCATAACTGCTAATTATGCTTAGGATTTAAAACAAAGATTATGATTAAGCCTTTCGTAGAATGTTAAAAATAAAGAGGAGATTTAATTAAGGTCTGTATTTGCACATTTGTAATCGGACTTTGTGTTTGGATATTACGGATTACTTTACAATATTGTTCCATTATTTATCTTTCTAATAAAGAACAAAGTTACTGTTTTTAATTAATTATTAATAATAATTGATATTAATCTATACACTTTCTCAGCCTGTGTTTGTGTCTCTGTGAGTAACTGCATAAAAAAACTCCTGCTCATTTATTTCCTGTCCCTGCGTCACACATGACTGCATTGTGAAGACACTGATTCCAGATGCTCACTGTGCGTGCGTGTGGTTGTTTGGAGTTTCCTTTCACACCCCTGTGGTCTTTCTTTTCCTTCATGATCTTCGGTTTAACATGTGTGACCTGTCACAGTTCGCTTCTTCTCCACTGGGAAGGTGCTGTGTGATATATAAAAGTGTTCTTGACTGGAGGTATTTTTCAGTAAATATTATAAGGATTCCACTGTAGAGTCACATAAATACAATACTTGCAGTTAGTTAAAGTTCAAAGATTGTCTTTAATTGAATTTTTTAAAATTATTATAAACCTCAGCAGTGCTATGGACAGTATCCTACTGTATGTATTTGCAGTAAAACCCATTGCTCTATAATTTTGCCAATAAAGTCATATAACGGTAATGATTTGCACATGGTATCTCCTCCTACTTAAAATGCTTCTCTGATCTTTAACTTTAACTGCACTATTCCGGTGCAGCTGAATTTCAGCAACACATTCTCAGTAGTATTTAATTTTTTACTTGTATAGCAGACTTTTATATAGAAAAGACTTATTTATCTATGAAATAAACTCAATAAACACAGAGGTGCAGATTACAGATTTAATTCATGAACAGTATTTGATTAAATACAATAATTTATCCATTCACTCATTCATCCATCTATTCATCCACCTATTTATCCATCTGGCACAAGGCAGGGAAATAGTTTGGATATAGTGCCACATGACCCAATTACAAAAACATTACAGACAAAATTAGATAAGAAAATCATCTTAGAAAGCATGTCTCTGGACTGAAGAAGGAGACCAGAGTATCCAGAGAAAACTTAAATTATAAGGAGAACATCCACAGATAAGAAGCAGAAATCAAACCCAATACCCAGCTTTCTTTCCCCAAACTTTCCATCTATTAAACTTATTAGAAACAAGCTGGCAGTATTTCCATGCTACCTGCTGTTAAGTTGAGTCAAGCACTGAACTCAATAATAAAAATATAATAATTTTGCGAAATGATGCATTATAAATGTCACTTATAAAATCACAGCCCCTTGAAAACATGGGTCCTGATTTTATGGATTACTGACTGTTCTTGGACCCATTTTGGAACCACTGACATAAAAAGCCGTGGCCCCGGGGGGGGGGGGGGGGGGGGGGGGGGGTGGGGGGTGGGGGGGGGGGGTGGGGGGGGTGGGGTGTTGGCGGGGTTAAAAACTTTTTTTCAAGGTGGCTGTAGGGAACAGGTGTTGGGGGAAGATAGAGGGCACATGTTTTGGATGACAAGAGCTGCCACATGTTTTACTCATAAATCTTTCCAAAGCAAAAAAACAGAAAATGCTAAACTGAAAGATCCAGCCAGAAAAGGAGATGATTCCATTACAGTGTCCTGCATTAGTGTTTATGTCTAAACCTAGATCTGGCCTGTATATCTGGGAAAGTAGCACAACCAAAAACATAAGGTTTGCCATGTAGGTGTCATTTTATATTTATTTAAATGAGAATAACTTTAATCTGATAGAAATTTAATAAATACAGAAGAGTCATGCTTAAAATTGAGACAGATCTGACAGATGGCAAAACCAGATGTACCAACTTGTATTCCCATAGCTTTTTTCTTTTTTTTTTCTCTAAATTTTAATTTATGCAGTCCCTTGTAAAATTCCAAGAAAGTCAGAGAGAAAGTGAAAATGGATCAGAGAATACCAGCATGTCACACCTCTCTAGATTGTCCTTCTAAAGTAAATCTCTTTATATATTACTGCCATTTATTCATTCTGTGTTGAAAAGGATATGCTTAGAATAAACTGCAGGTCTTAAATGTAATCTACACATCCTCTTGTTTAGAAATTAAAAGTAAAATCTGAATCCACTAATCAAAACCACATAGAAAGAGGGTTAATCATAGCCAGATATTCACTATATAAACAAACGTATTGGGACTGAATATCGCATTCATATGTGTTTTTTAACATCCTATTTCAGTCCCACTCTTACTCCTATAATAACCTCGAGGCCTTTCACTAAATTGTGGCGCATGGCTGTGGTAATTTGTTCATTTAGTCACAATACTGTTAGTTAGATCAAACACACAAATGTCGGTTGAGGAAGTCTGAGTGAAGTTGGCATTCCAAGGTGCTCCATAATTTGAGCTAGCTTTCTGCAAAGAGACATTTTTAGACAATTGTTTCCTTTTAATTTTGTAGCAGTTTTGGAAAGACACACATATGTGGGTGTGCTGGGTGATGTGTCCACAAACAATTGTGTTTCATTTAATCTGAAGTTTTGTATAAAGTAGCTTTGCCTTTTTATTGCTTCTGTTAACTTTGTTAGGACTAAATCCACAAATTGAGAAATTTTGACCCCATTGCTGTTTTGCTTATAGAACATTAAACTGATCTTAATAAATCACTAGACAACAATGCTCAGATTAACACCAAAAATATTATGTTCTTGAGACTGCTAGAGCTGCCATTTTCATATTAGGTTCGAAACAAAAGTTGCCCAACTATGACGTTACATTGTATTATTGGGCTAACTCACAAATCCTTGGAAAATTTTTGAACCAGGCTAATGGAGACATGGAGAAGCACTCTCCTCCTACACCTCCGGTAACATCTATGTTACTGGAGGTGGATGTGGGTGAAAATCTGGCTAGTGCTGCGGTGACCGGAGCTCAAGCTGACTCGGCATCTATTGTTTGATTGTAGCTAGGTGGGAGGTGCAGATGAAATATAAAGTTTTATATAAAATAAATGTTACCTAGATGTCCAGACGCTCTTTTAATGGCCAATATGAAATTACATTATTACCAAATATATTTATATAATATTTATATATTATATATAATATATACAGTTTAATTTGTTAAAGATTATAATAGCAAAAGCAAACATTTTTAAAACCCTTGGTGCTATGAGTCCCAAGAAAAGTTTTTCAGCAAGAAATCATTAAAGTAAAAAAAAAAAAAAAAATCTGATTCAGGCCAGGAAATTGCTGTTGCATATCAATGAACTTAGCTGGAAAAGACACAGAGAGAAAATATATTAAGGAGAAGTCAAGGAAGAAAAGACAGAGACTGAAAAAGACAGTAATGAAAAAGTGTCTGCTATTACACACACACACACACACACACACACAGGACAGTAAAAAGACTGTGAAATATGACAGGCAAACCAAAAAGAGAAGGGGGGTGAAGGAGACCATATTGTAACAATCTTTTTCTGTGGTCATTAATCGTATCCTGCTGCTGCAGCGTCCTTTAACTGTGTGTACCATCCGCATGTCAGACACATTTCCTCTCTCTCTCCAGGCAGGCTCCAGCAAAACACTGCTTACACACTTGACTCAGTGAGTATTTCTCAAGTGTCTAACACCCCAGCACCCATTTCTTTTTTCTGAAAATCAAGCAACAAGCATGTTCAATCAAAGAATTTCTATTAGTTTGCAAATGCCATTGCTAGATGCAACACCTAAATACTAAGCTATGTAACACTCAAACACTACACAATGTAACACTTGAACACTACGCAATGTAACACTTGAACACTATGCAATGTAACACCTAAACACTACGCAATGTACCACTTGAACACTATGCTATGTAACACTTGAACGCTATGCAATATAACACTTAAACACTTTGCTATGCAACACAAACACTATGCTATGTACGCTTGAACACTATGCTATGTAACACAAACAATATGCTATGTAACACAAACACTATGTTATGTAACACTGAAACACTATGCTAAGTATGCTAACTCCCTTGCAAAACTGAACTACTTTTTATCCCAGCTGACTCATCCCCATGCCAGGATCTTGCAATCACCCTGGACAATGCACTGATCTCTTCTTCGACCAGTGCCCGCAACCTTGGGGTAACTATGGACAATTAATTATCCTTTTCCTTACATGTTGCCAACATAACACGATCCTGCAGGTTTATCCTTCATAACATCAGGAGGATTTGACCATTCCTAACTACTCAGGCCACTCAGTTGCTTGTGCAGTCTCTTGTAATTTCTAAACTAGACTACTGCAACTCGCTCCTGGCAGGCCTCTGCGGATGATTCAGAATGCAGCTGCACATGTTGTTTTCAACCTACCAAATTCTTCACACACCACTCCACTGCTGCACTCCCTCCATTGGCTCCCAGTAGCTGCACGCATCAGATTCACAACACTGATGCTTGCCTACAAAGCCAAAAAGCATCACCATCTTACTTCCAAGCACTCATCACTTCTCGCATAGCACCACGCTCCATCAGATCCACAAGTATTGCTTGACTTCCCCCAGGACTAAAGGCAGGTCTGCCTCAAGACTTTTCTCTGTTCTGGCACCAAGATGCTGGAATGAATAAATCAATGTCAGAACAACAGAGTCACTGGCTTCTTCAAGAGATGATTAAAAACCCACCTCTTTCTTAAATACCTAGCTCTTGACATTTAAAATAAATAAATAAATAAATAAATAAAATTCAATAAAAATTCAATGCTACTCTTTTAACAGTTTTTGTTGTTGTTACACTAATTTGTGAACTATTGTACCAGTATTGAGCTGTTCAATAATGTGACTCAAAGCACTTTTGCATGTCGCTCTGGATAAACAGCCTGCTAAATGCTGTAAATTTAATGTAAATGTAAGTAACACTTAAACACTATGCTATGTAAAACTTAAACATTACGCTATGTAACTCTTAAACACTACGCTATGTAACACAAACAATATTCCCAACACTATGTAACACCATAAATAAATAAATATATACATTTTGGAATACATTTTGTGACCATTATTTATTAAGATAAATACTGTGCTCTCTAAACAATATAAACAGCTTTTGTTTATGTCTGCTGATTAAAGTGTATGTTTCGAATAAAGCCTACTTAAATCTGTTTATCATATAAAGTGGGTGTGTAAGGTTGGAAATATATTTGAAAATAAAATACTATATGAGAGTAAAGGCACTGAGTGCAACTTCTTTCAAAATGTTTCTAAGCACAGAATGCAGAGTATCAACGTGGCCGGGTTTCATTTCTGCAGGGCCTTGAATTTCTTCCTGACATCATGCTTGCTTTTTTGCTCAACTAAACTAAAACTGAGTAACTTTTTAACCACATACTTGCTGGAAATAAATTATATTAAGGCTGGATTATCCACTTAACCAGAGCAAGTAAAAGCAGGTATTAAACAAAAATGGCTCAATTTTTATATCTGTAAACATGTTATTTTGTCAAACAATGTGTTGATAAATCATCAATGCTTGCTAAACTTGCATGTGGATCTTTCTTTTTTTCTCTGTAACGGGCATTGTGGTTCCTTCATAAGGAAATAAAACCTTTTTATTTTGTGTTTTTTAAGACATATCTAGAAACATATTGGTTATAATGGTACATAAAATGTAGATAGTAAATAAATAAATATATGCAAAAAATGAATATGCAAATTTTTTTTTTACAAAAACAAAAATTAAGAAATAACATGCATGGCTTCACAGGTTTTAGGTCCCCCGTTTTATTCTGAGCACAGTTTCTGTGAGTAGCTTCATATTTTTCATGTCAATTGCTAAGAAGATGTAACACAGAGGTTCTCCAGTTTTCTCCCACTATTCACCAGGTATAGTTTTACAGTATCTTGGCAAGTGCCACTATACAAAGAAAATCTTACTTTATACAGCTAAATAGTTAGGGGTTAAGGGTCTTCTTTAAGAGTCCAGCAATAACAGCAGCTTAATGGCCGTGGGAATTAAACTTACAACCACCCGATTAGCAGTCCAACGGCTTGATGTTCCAGCATTATTTTACAGATGCACCATGGCTGACCAGGATAAAGCAGTTACTAAAGAGATGCAAGTGAATAATGACTTTTAACATCCTGATTCTGAGCCACATCCAGGTCAGCATTACTTCCCTTGTGTATACAAATTTTACTTAGTTATATCATTCACTTCGTAATATGATTAAGCAGCTAATAAGGTTATATATCTGTGCATTCTTATTCTTCACCTGTTCAGGCTATATTTTGGCACTTGTGCTTGCCAGGGCTTGGTTCCTGCATGTCTGTATGTGATTCCTAGCACTCGTTTCCCCCCTTCTGCATGCCAGGGGTGCTGATAATAAGCTTAATACCTAGTTCATAAAGAAATCAAATAATATATTGTTAAAATACACTCTTATGAACCATTGCCATACCAGTCAATGTTTTTCAAATCTTTCATTTATTTTTCTTTCTTCAGTGGCAATACAGTCAAACTACAGGTAGAGGAAGAAACCTGGTGAGTGCTATAACACTTTTTTTGTAAATCCAACTAAACTATTTAGATAACTATTAGCCCCAGTGTAAAACATTAATAGTACGTAATATTAATGTTTTACACTGGGGCTAATAGTTATCTAAATAGTTTAGTTGGATTTACAAAAAAAGTGTTATAGCACTCACCAGGTTTCTTCGCCACAGTAAAAGCTCATCCTGGAAATGTGATCTTCAGCTGAAGTGGTAGTTCACATAGGTAGGGACTGAGAGACTTGAAGGTAGTTGGCTTCCCCACCAGGTTTCCTGAACAAAGCCATGACAAATAATTACTTTGGTTTCTGAGTTAGATGTCTTGCAAAGATCTCCTCAGGTGGGCCCAACTATGGTTGACCTCACTAAGATAAACTACACTAGTGGTGCAGAAGATGTGCTGTGAAAACAGGGCACACAGGCAGAAGATTGGTGCTTTCACCCAGACGTGATGTTCAAGATGTGGAAAATGTTTGGCACCAAACAGGTGGGTAGGTTCTTTGAAGTCAAATCAACTTTTTGTCAAAGGTTTTTTTTCCCCTTTTGAAACACACACTGGCCTCACTGTTGACTTGTGTTTTTGTGGTGTCACTACAGAACTTATGCAGGAATTGGACTGTTACTTAAGGCTTACTGAAGGCTCACCTTTAGAAAAAGAGTGAGGTGCCCCACCAGGTATTATACCCCAAATTGATTGACCTATTCATATTTGTTCTATGCGAAGTGTTTTTGTGATTCCTATTAAATGAACATTGATACTTCTTGGTGAGAATATTAACTATTTAATGTTCAGATTAATGTCTGTGTGTAATTCCTATGATTACCTATTAATCTGTCACAGAAATGAATTGCTCCAGTCCTGGAAGGAACTGGCCCACTCTGTCTTTACTATGGACTGCAGGCTTGGTCAATTTTTTAAAGGCTTTTTACTGTTAACATAGCTCCTATCAACACATTTTGCTAATTAGTTCTAAGAGGTTTCAGTTACTAAGTTACACAATTTAGGATGCATTATCCATGTGGTTCTCAGTACCTCTTAATGGTGACAGGGTGGAATACAATGCTACAATGCTCATTATTCACCCCATGGTTCCAAGAACATCTAGTTTGTTATTTACATAAAATTAAGCAGTTTGCAAAATAATTATTCAGTCAAATCTATATTTTTGATAGACACTATCTCTTTTGATATATGCCAAAATCGAACTTGACAGAAAAATTAAATTAGCATGAAATTTATGTAAGATAATTTCCACTTTTATATTTGGCCATATATAACTTTGATAAATAAATAGTTATAATGCCAGCAATGAGGATGAAAACAAATTTTTTGGGGAAAAAAATCAGTTAGTAAAGTTGATCTATTAATGATTTGTATGCTTTTTTATTTTTTTGACATATTTTGTTCATTTTCTACACACAGGTCAATTTTGTTTAGTATTATAATTCTATCCTTGCTCTGTTCTTAATGTCTTTAATGACATATACAGAAGAACTAAACAGTTTAGCCCATGTTATAATGTTCAGAATTTAAAATCAGAATTTAAATTTACTTTATGATTAAACCTACAAAGATAAATGGAGCTAAGCGTTTCCTAAATGGCAACATCTCTCTGAAGATTCACATGTTCCGCTTACTCATCTTGCTGGCAGCCTTGCACATCAGATGTCCCCTCTTATTAGCACCACCATTTGTCATACTGACTGACAGCTTTCACCATGGCCAACCAACAGACAACAGAGCTTTTTCCTTAAAGCCATTCTTAGTTCTATTTTGCTTCAGTTTGCTTTAGAAGGTTATGTAAGGCTCAACCACGTGTCTCCTGAGACAAAGTTCGGAATCTGTCAGCAGTTGGTAAGCCCTGGAGATGATTATGGAGAACATCACAGAGCATGATGACATATTCTCATCATGATAAGTAAAATTTAGACATGGTTCTTTAAAAACAATCTGCATTTTTCTATGCAAGCGAAATATAAACTTTAACTGAAATTCATCTCATTAATTTTAATTTCATTTATTTATAATGAGATGTGAAATTAATTATGAATCACCCTTTTAAAGTGTATTTGTATATCTTGTAGTTCACAATTTTTGTTACATTTTGCAAATACTGCACTATTTAGATTTTAATGATGCACCAATTAACTCAAATGTTATGGTTCTTTGTCCCAAGTGTCACAAAGCAGGAATAAAACTGGATAAAACAAGATACAACATAACATAAGCTTTATTACAAAAGGCAGAAACAAGGAAATACAATCAAGATATTTTAGAGTTTAAAATGAACAATTTTACAATAATAAAGAATAGATAAAGTAAAATAATACATGAAAATGTGTTAACAATGATGGATTCCATTTATATAAAATAAAATTTTAAAATCAATACAGAATGTTAGAAAACAGTTTTGACATTACAGTCTTGTTACCTTAAAATCACTTAATACAACAGTTTTAATTTAATTAACTTACACTCATTTTACAGTGTATTCTTGAACCTATGTTTATATAACTATGTCGAATTATTTTGCAACGAAATATATAAAGTTTTAAAAATATTAAATATGTGCCAAAATACCACATATTCACATCATATTCATGTATACATTTATTATTATTTTCTAATTTGCTCTCACATTCAAGTGCATTTATTTAAAGTTCATGCCAGAAAGAAAAGCAATATAATCTTTATATTTTAATAAGAAATACAAAAATACACCTGATGTCATGGTAATAACACACTTCTTCAGGTTAATCAATGACTAAAGTATTTCTAACTGCTCTTGAAAGTTAGGGCATCAGCAGGGAAGCGCAGCAGTCAGCTGGGTCATCAGGCTGTGATTGATTGGGGCTTCCCAGCCAGTGGTAAGCAGATCTCATCCATCACTGACTGGAAGGCATTGTGGGGAGGCTGACCCATTGTGCCCAGTTAAAGAAATAATTTTGCCAGCCCTGGCAGATACTAGCAAACAGAGATGCTATACTTGAGAACAACATACAAAATATTCTAATTTATCTTTAACAGTATATGTGTATATCTTTTATGGAACGACAACAATTAAGCCAGAGTTTATGTGTCTGCTGCTTGGAAAACAAGCTACACTGTAAAAAAAAAACTTCAGTGCTATCTAATTTTTTGTAACAATATTACACATATGATTTTTGAGTAGTTTTTAATGCTTGAATTTTTTTTTGCAGAATCTACTTAAAAAATCATGTAGAAATTCCTAAATGATTGACCCTATTTGTGATAATATTATTAGTGAAATGTGCTGCCTTGGTTTAAGCAAATCAACCACCATTTCCTCATATATATTATCGAAAATTACATAATTATAACATAAAACATATATATTATGAAACCAATACACTTTGGTTGCTAAACATGTGTTTATAACATTATGTTCCACTGATAAGAAAATGGTAAATACCATTTGTAAAACAATCTATATAAAATGTACAGCAGTTTTACAATCTGAAAAAGGAAAACTATATGTTAAACACTGCTTGAATTTAGTGAATATAGTGCATTTTTACCTTTAACTTGATAGCAATGGATTTACTTCCTAACACAAGTTTTGAGTAATTATAGTTTGGGGTAAAACTTGCATACATCCAGTTCCAAAAAGAGCCTCGGTATAGCCCTAAATGTGTACCTCAGTTGCTTGGGGTAGGTAAAGTTTAGTACATATGTGAGTCCAAGAAGTATAGCACGGGCTCCAGCCAGATTTGCACACCCTCTAAGATGAAGCTGAAGTCCTCCTGGTCATCCCTCCTGCACACAGCAATTATTAGTATGTGCTGCAAAAGCTTTTGTTGGACATTACCATATTCTCACACTAAAATAAACATGAAATATTTAATAATGAAGGTCTGTCATTCATTTGTGTAAAATTACTTTTTAAATAAGAGCTTAAAATTCAGAGACTTCAGTATGTGAACCATTTTTAGGTTAATTAATCTGTAAAATGCTCCACAATATGATGTTTTAGTGGACTGTGCAGCCTGGAACTACAAAATAAACTCAAGTTGGATTTAGACAGATAGGATGTTTCATTTATTTCTTTTACACTAGCTGACACTATTTCACACTAACACAACTAAAACAGAAATACAGCATTATCACTGCTTTGTTTGATGCACTTCATGCCACATGTTAACATGGTTTGTTTAATTTTACCCAATAATAATATACCAGTGCTAAATGCTCCTCCTCATGTGCAGGTTAATATTGTGCAGCGCTTGGGAATGTAATTATCCAACATCTACATAAGTATAATAGTAGAATTCTTTCCTCAATTTAAACCTAAAAATTTAATTTCCATAAAAACAGAAATGGATATTATTTCTTGATTTTATTAGTGAAATATTGTTCATATTTTATTTAAAAACATTAACCCCTAACATGCTCCTGCCTCAGCTAATGCTATTTTTAAGTCTGCACCTTATGCTTTCACTTATTTCCTAATATCATTATTTGTTTTATTTATACCTAGTTTTACTTTTTTTGTGTCTTGCAGTTGCTTATTTATGCTATAAAGCAGAATAATAATAATAAAAAAAAGGTTAATTCCTTTGGAAGCTGATAATAACTGCAACTCAAACTTCTTGCTATCTGAATTCCAATAGTCACTAGAATTATATGAGTATGAATAGTGTCCAGTCCTGTCCTCAATAAGACTCTGGCCTATGTAGACAACACTGAGTTACACATAAAGAAATATTAGTGGAGACAGATATCCTTAAGGATCACAGTACCCAATTTAAATATGGTCTTTTCCATAAAGGCCCAGTCATTTATTGGCCTTTTTTACACCAGCCGCAAAGATAAAGGGCTTACGGTATCTCAGAAAGCAGGGCTAGGTTACCAGTGGTGCTGACTCTGGCTCCCAGCTATACAGCAAACCAGTCAAATTTTTATAATTGCTAAAAGCACTTGGCACCATGACTAAATCAACTCTAGCAGCTGATGAAGGGCATCACCTTCTGTTTGCTGCTAAAATTGTAAAAATGCTAGTGGATTGACAAAAGTGGGCCATTTTATATGGTTGTCTTGAGGTTTGTTTTTGCAATGAGCCTTTTTTTAGGTGTTAATTAGGTATTTATCTTCAAGTTTAAGATGTTATTATTTGCAAACTAAGCATTACTACAAACTTTGCAGGTCTCTTAAGCTTCTTAAGCTAAGAGTTCTGTGTAAAAAGTGTTTGGGGTGTTTTTGTAAAATGAATTAATAACACTTCCCAATGTTTGTGGAAAATTAGCTGGGAATTATAGCCGGATTGCTCCTTTTTGGGCAACAGATTTGGCCTGTGTTTGCTCTACATTATTACATAGGCTTTAATTTGTATTGTGTATTCATTATCCAAAACCTAGAAATTACTTAAATGTATCATGCCACAAAACCTAAGTAAACGTTTATTTTAATTATCTGCCACCCATACTGTAACAAAAATCCGCAGGCCATTTGCTGTTACCTAAAACAGTAAAGTCTACAGCAGGGAACAGGGCTTCATCCTACAAAACCTTGTAGTTATGGAACAACTTCCCAATTAGTGTCCGGAATGTGAAGCCTTTTGTGAATAGTCTTTTCTTAGCGGTGGATCTGGATGTTGATTACACATAGTGTTTCGGTGAACTGTCTTTTTTTGAATTATGAGTACATGAGATTATAAGCATGGGTTTTCTTCAAAGACATTTGTCTTGCTACCATTACCTGTGGCTTGCAAATTAGGAAATTATCTACAGTATATATTAGCAGTTTCTATTCAAAATTTAAATATTTCTTAATGGCCTATGATAATGTCAATTGGTTAAAAAAAAAATAAAACATTAAAAGTATTAGACACTGCATTTGGTTAAAAAAAAATTAAAGACCTTAATTGAATTAGTTTGTATGATTATGGTTGTTACATTGAACTGCAGCTGCAAATCTAAAAAACACATGTATGGGCATACAACAGCAAATTAAGACAGGTTTAAAACTTCAGGGGTTTTTTTTTGCAATGTTTGTGTGTGTGTGTGTGTGAGAGAGAGAGAGAGAGAGTGTGTGTGTGTGTGTGTGTGTGTGCGCGTGCATGTTAGGCACGGGGGTGGTATTTGGCTGGAGGAAATGCTCCCCGGCACTAATTCCTGGCACATCCAACACCATCCAACTCGGAACACACATCAATGCCTAACTGAATGTTGTCAATTGCTGACAAATGGACCGCATATTGCTTCTTGTGACAGTTTCCCCCCAGAAACGGTGGGAGGTTGTGAGCAACAGGGTCAGCTTAACAGTAAAGTTGTCTGGCACAGGTGGCTAAAAATCAATATGGATTTGCTTTGGGATTACAGCTGACAGGGTGGGAGATAATAAAATGTGGGAATGTAAGGCAGCAATACACACTATTACACTGAATGATAAAAAGCCAGGAGTGTGCTGTGTGTCTTGGAGGGAGGACATTCTGGGAGAGCATTTGGACAGCAAAAATTATTTCAATGCACATTTCTAATTGACAAATCTTTTAAAATTGAACTTAAACTGGTTTTTTTTGTGTGTTAAAAATATTTTTTATTTAAATACCCTTTTTTTTAAATAGTATTATCTAATGTTAAATAAATTAACTGCTTTAAACCAACTATAGATTTTACACGAAGGTAGGGACATCCACAGTCGTCTTCAGCATATTAATATAATAAAATTTATGGCACAATGAACTTCATGTGGGGTTATTCTCAATAGCAGAAAATGAGCTCAACTGATAGCATAGCAACTGGACAAGAACAACACCTTATGGAATATGAGTCCTGTCTACTAATTACTAATTTTACCTTGTTTCTTTTCCTCTTGTCCTCTAATCCTTTCCACTTGTCATATTTGAAGGCTCCATATTTTACCAAATTAGGCTGTAATCCATCAAAATTAGAATCAAAACACATGTGCCATATCTGCATCTGTGTGGATTATTCTGAATACCTACATGGGTTATGGGTCAAACTCCTGTGTAAAAAAGAAGCTGGAAATTGATGGCCATGATATTAAGTGTGACTGCATACATCTTTACAAATAGTTATACATGGAGTATATTTTTATAACAAGAAAATTCTTGGATCTTTCCAAGTTGCTGTCTCTGATGGTGTGTGCGGGTGTGTGTGCGTGTTGTTTGCGAGGACGTCAGGCCTATGTGTGGGAACTCTGTGCTCCTCACTTCTCATACATTGTTCTCTTGCTCCTACAAACCGTTAATGCCACAAAAGATGCTCAAGCTATTGTGGAGTTGGACAGCTGAGAGTTTGTGTGCTAAAGGGAGGGGGAAGTATGGGAGTGAGAGCCAGCCTAGATCCACTCAGCTCAGCCTCTCTCTCTCTCTCTCTCTCTCTCTCTCTCTCTCTCTTTCTCTCTCTCTATATATATATCTCTTTCACCTCCTCTCAGCTCGGCACTCAGCCCCTCTCCAGAGAGATTTGGCCTGGCGAGATTTAGTGGGCCGATGCTTATCATACAATAGCATTAAACCAGCTCTAGGTCCTGGGTTTTCTATTTCTGACTGCTCCAAGCTAATGGGAGAACTGCCACTCCCATGCCAAACGGGTCACTAATGGCAAATGTTCTCAGCTCTCATTCTAATGCAAATAATGATTGTTTCTTTAATTAAAGTGAGGGAGGAGGAGGAGAAGTGGGAGATGGCAAGTGAAAGCAGTATGAGAGTGAAAAAGCATAACAGAAGAGGTTGCCTGCTACTACCCTGACTTCTTTTTAAACAGGCAAGGCTATCTGACCTTTACTCATGACGTGATTTATGGCATTATAAATATATATATATATATGTTCTATGTAGATATTTACTATATACACTGTATATGTAAAAAAAAGTAAAGTCATGACAAAAAAGACTTAAAAAACTTAAAACTTAAATACCTGTAAATATAGCTGCAAAACATTAACTCACCTTTGTAATTGTCTCATCTCTTTGCGATCTAAGATTTAGTTTGAGGTCAGAATAATAATTCTTATATTTTCCCAACACTTTTCTTTAATCCATAAATAAAGGCAATATGGATGGGATGTATATGAAAAAAATATGTCTGGGACCATACAAGAACCACCAAAAAAACCTCCAAAACAAAACGGAAGACAGATGAGAAGACAAAAAGACATAGTCGGCCAAAACCAGTTGCTCAGGGGTGAAAATGAAGCCACCGATGAGCCATACTGCATACACAAAGCAAAAAATGGGAAAAAGGGAAAAAAAAGCAATGTTTCCCAGATGACGCTTCATCCTCAGGAGAATCTGTTATGTTATGTGTTACTGCCTCCCAGCTCCCTGGTGCACACCTCCCCTCTTTTGTCCTGAAACTCACTGGAACATGATGTGTACACAGAAAGACTGGGGAACAGATGTGTATCAAGGGTAAAGAGACAGCAAAAGACACAGTGATTCCATAAAACATTCCATGTGATTTCTAGAAATTGTACATTGTGTCCTTAAGAAGGCATGTCCCACTTAAAATTTTGTAAAACTATAAACATGGATTGAAACTGATTTCAAATAACATTATTTCTAATGAATTAGCTACAATAACATAACAGACAAGTTGTTTATTTTTTCCAGAATGGAGCCGAACCGATCCAGATGTCAGTAAATCCCCCATCCTAGCCTACATAGGATCATTTACAGTAGGAAATCATTCAGTTATGCCACATATGTGAACTCAGTAGGATTCCACTGTCAGCTTGTCAGTAAGTCCACTAAATACACTAACTCTTTAAACTGCTTTTTTTTAAACCAGGTGTATGCCTTGACATTTTACATTTCACGAGCTGTCGATGACTGTGAATATAATAAAAATTGCATCACAGACATGCTTGCATAGTACAGAACTTCACATTGCACTTTATGCAATGCTCATCTGCACAAAACCTCCAACGCTAGAGATACGACTAGTTAAACAAACAGATACCAAATACTACTAAGTAAATTTAACTGAACAATTCAAAGTTGAAAACCTTTTTTTCATCATGCAGTTAGCACAGTATCCTTTACAACTCCATAGCCGCGGACATTTCCTCACTTACAGCTTTGCTTACATACTGGTAGATGTAACTGTGATAATTTTTTATTGAGTTAATGTTTGAGGTAATGATTTTACCCTTTGCATTTCTGGCATTTGGCAGACACCCTTATTAAGAGTGACTTATGAGTGACTTGTATTTTTTTCATTTTATAATCCAACTGAGCAGCTGATGGTTTAGGGTTTAGCTCTCTGGCCCAGCAGTGGCGACTTACATTTATCTCTTTTATACAAATGAGCAATCAGGGATTAGGACCTTGCTCAGGGGCCCAGCAGTGGCAGGAGGACTCGAACCCTGATCTTCCACTTAGTAGTCCAACACCTTAAACACTGTGTGTCACTGTACTGCAAGTACTGCAAGGCAATTTCACCAGTGGTACTAACCTTAAATTCATACACTAGAAGTGCATAGATTACAAAGTGCATAGTGTAAGTGCAACTGTCCAACTACTTTACCATTGCTACACACTCTTTCACAAAAAGCTGACACACTTGTTTCATACAGTATAAGTAGATAAATTGGGATGTTGCATGTTTTCTGTTACATGACTTTGTTTACTAATTGTGTAGACATTAAAAACTATAAAAAGGTACCTTATAAAAACCTACATTTAAACTGACTTATTAGCAAATGTGACATCATTGTGTTGTTGGTTACATGTGTGTCCATAGACAATTCCAACTAGCCTCCGTGACACTGCACTGCACATTAAGAATATGTCCTATACAAACACCCCAATTTTTTTTAAATGTTATTTTTTCATGTGTTTAACCTAAACATCCATACATTAAACACATTAAACACATTAAAAAACAGAACTTTTATTGTTTTATTTTATTATTAATTTACATTTACAATGTTTGTCAGACACCTTTATCTACAGTGACTTAGAGTTATCATTTATACTATATATCTAAACAGTTATGGGTTAATAGACATCCAATCAAAAGTCCAACTGAATAAATACATATTTTATTTAAACTCTGAAGAAATGAACTAGTAAACATCATGTGTCATGTGACTTGACACAAAAATTATTGACATATTAAATAAACAAAAAAAAACCACACATAATTTAATACTGCAAAGTGTAATAAGTTGGACTCTAAGATATTTTGCAACCAACAAACAATAAAAACATTTTCAGTCCAAAAAAACCCCCAATCTATACTTTACTGTTAACTATAGTTAAACTATTAATATTTAACTATTAGTAATAAAGATTAAGTGTGTGATCTTCACAATATTATAAAACAAACTATAGCATAATAATGCAGTGAATAATACCAACAAAACAAACATGGGATTTCAGCACAATTCATAAAAAATGTATATATTGCTAAAATAAATGTGAAAATATATAAGTGTAAACAAGTACATGTGGTAAGGGAATTGTGTAATGTGCAAGTTGGAGTAAATGACTAAGCAATATTGTTGGAGCGAAGTAGTAAAAGAAGTAGAAGGAGAAGTAGAAGAGTGAGTGATTATGATCTCTATGCTACCACTAGAACTTTTTTTCTCTCACACTGTTTGGCTGACTGAAGCAGTGCTGTTTTGGAGGTGTGTCTTGTTGCCCAGCCCCCCTTCTGCTTAAGCATATGTGTCTTTCAGATGCTGGTAACATGCAGGGAGGTGGCATTCCATGGCAGCCCTGTTCTTTTACATTTGCGCTTAATTAAACTAATGAAGATCCCAGAAGAATGCTCACTTACCCATTTCAGAGCAACTTTAATACCCCCCCCCATATGTACTCGTTTAAGAAAGAAAGTACAGTTAGGGTTAGAAAATATTAATCAATTAAATTCAGGACACAATACTCAGTCCAATCCAATACTAAACAGCAGCTCAAAAAATTATTATCATCAGGCTGGGGATTTTCATGCTTGGTCATTATCACATTTCAGTCAACGCACATGAGGAGGGACTTTCCCTGGGTTTTCCTAGACAGCTTCAGGTTCCTCTGGGAAGATTAAACTTTACATATATGCCAAAAAATACAATCCACACACTTTGCTTATTTGAAATGAATTAATAAATAAATTTAAATAGTTTTGCTATGTCATACATTTATTATTATTATTATTATTATTATTATATTACTTGGCAAAATTGCCTTAGGTTTTGTTCCAGGTTTTTTTAGTATAAGATGGAGAGAAATGTCTGCCTTGCATCTAAGGGGCATTGGTCTGATTTGGGATCTTGTATCTATGCTCTGTAATAGGCTTTGTACTTTTTTATTTTTTGTAAAGCTGCTTTAAGATAATGTCTAAAATGTCTTAAAATGTCTTAAAAGCACTACACTGAAAAAATGAATAAAATTTTATTTTAGGCTCAATAAATTGATTGTATTGCACTTCTTTATGTAGTATGAATATTTGCACGGCGATTGTTTAGACAGAATGACTTGTTGGCACATTTCTTACGAAATGTTAGTTCTGCTGTGACCTAATTTTGTGACTTGCTTAAAAAAGTCCCCTTTTAAGCTGGAACAAGCCATTAGTATGCAACTATGCTGTAAGGAAGAGGAGGGATAGTGTTTCTGTGAGTGTGTGTGTGTGAGAGAGAGAGAGAGAGTGAGAGAGAGAGAGTGAAAGAGAGAGAAAGAGAAAGAGAGGAAGAGAGAGAGAGTGAGTAAGATAGAGAGCTGGGACTGCTGATGAGAAATGGGGCCACCACTTGCACCCACGCCATGCTACATAATTAAGCTTGTTTTCAGTGAAGGACTGCTCTGGGAAGCACCTTATACAAAGTGCAGCAACTTTGCATATGCCATATGACCATCTTCTTACATCCAGTAGGAACTGTAATCTTAAACGAGATTAATTGAAGGGTGGTGGACAGAGAGAAGATCAGTGAACAGAATAACAGTTACCACAGAACATCCACCACAAAGTGGTGACTGAGCCTAAGTCCACTGAATATCTAAAGTAAACTAAACAATACATTTGACAAAGGATTTGTGTTTGCTTTAAAGGATACTGCCGTATCATAGCGCAAGATCTCCTTCTTCAAAGAGTGTTGAGTGTTGAAAGAGTGATTGTGTTGGGGTGTCCACCCACCTCTCATTAATTTTAATAACATCAATGTTTCCCCACTCACAGCGACCACCAAATAGCCCTCAGTTATTGAGCTGTTTAGTCAATCACTCCCTGGACTCTCTTTTTCCACTCCCTTTTTCTCCTGAACGATGTTGCTGGCAGCTGCAGGACAAAAGGGCCGGAAAAAAGGTCACAGTAGTGTGTGTTTCGCCAGCAAATTAAGCTGTGTGTTCATGTCCAGAAGCCGTTGTGGGAGCATGTGCCAGTCTACCACCGCTGCTGCATACATTCAATTTAATTAAAACTGTAAAACACCTTATTTGTCCCTAGAGACAATTTACACTCAGTATCAAGCTGAATAAAGTAATAAATGCAGATAAACATTTAAAATATATTTCTGCTGTGGTTTTTAAAAAAAAAAAAAGTTTTGATGAGTGTCATTAAAATGAATTATATGAGCTTAGTATGATGAACATTTCAAAGTTCTCCTGTGTAAATAAATCTATTTGCTTGCTGGAAGCAGGGAGGTTCTGGATATTTAGGCATTTGGTTATTGACTTTCTAAGACTAGCTTTGGCTTGGTTTACCAAGAGACAACCATTAATTATGTCCTTCAGGCAGCAGATCTACTTCTCTTCCACTAAAGACAGAGAAATAGGAGGCGCCATCATTGTTGACCGCATGCAAAGCTTTGTTCATTATATCCCCTAAGAATAGGATTATAAAAAAGTTGAGAAAATGGTTGTGGGATTAACTTGGATCAGCAAGCACAGTGATGACCTTGCAAATGACCTTGGCATTATAATAAAGCTCCATTTTTTTTCAACCAATTCCCAAAAGATTTTTAGTCAGTCTAGGATTTATTCTCACCCTTTTCCATACAAATCTAATAATCAATTCTTAAAAGCTTGGGGATGCAGAATGCTTTACACAGCCACAAACCAAATAAATAAAAGTAAAGTTAGTGTTCAGATGATTTAAGGCAGATACCTGCAATGTTGTTTAGCATTTAGCAAAATCTTTTATTCATACGCTGTCTGCCTTTGCCCAATTTCAATAGCAGAATGCAGCTAACAACTACATGTAGCACTTGCCAGTACTATTAACAGTTCAGTAGCAACAGCGAAACATCTGCATTTATTTCTACATACCATGTTTGTAATTGCTTATATTTAAAAAAGAAAAAGCACAGGTACCTCACAATAAGTTGACCAAACCTTTTTAATCCCTTGAATTTTAGGTTTAGTAATAAAATCAGAGAGCAACTGTATGTGGGTTGGTTTTTGGTGATTAGTATTCAAGCTTCATCAAGGGACCCTTCCTGTCTGTTTGTTCTTGCTACAGGTTCTCACCATAAATCTACTCTGGGAACCTCCAATGTTGCTACCGCCACCACTTCTCTTAAACTAGCTCTCAGCTGGAAAACACAGATGTTCAAAAGGATAAAACAAAAACAGAGTAAGAATTATGTATATACATATATTTTATCCATTCATGGACTATTTTTTTTTATATATATATTTTTAATTATTTTTTTTTCTTTTTAAAGAAAAGTCCAAATTTTATAAGGCCATACGATTTACCACAGAACCAAAATATTAATTCTATATAATACATGTAATTTATTAGATAAGAAAACGGAAAGCTGTGGGACTTATAGTTGCATCAGAGACATGTTAGGGAATTTCCCTACTGAAATACAGCATATGAGGAATTAGGCCCTAAATTTGCTGTAGAGGGTCATACCAGGAAATACAGGCACTGGTGCTGTCAAACGGAATATTTTCAGCAACTTTTTGAACCAGACAACTGGTTCTTTGGAAAGGAGAAGTAGAGACTTCTATCATATGTGCAAAAAGCAGAGGCGTAGGCCTTGCATTATGAAGGGGCCCCCAACAGCTGACCATTTGATGTCATAATTAATAAAAAAATGTATCTGCATCTCCCCTAACGAGATCCTGCTATTGTGTTAAAAGAGGAAACATGACAGCTGTAAGTGATGAAGATAAAATTTACTTAAGGATATTTAAATGACAAAGAAATGTTTTTGTTGTTAATTCCATCTTATATTCGTTAAATAATTGACTGGTATTTGTCCAATTACTAATACTTTTACTGGTAAACAGGTTAGTGCGGGTTGCACTTAGCAGCAACATTATATAGTGTTTAGCAAGTGACTAACCATTACTGTAAATATATAGTATTGTTACTTCTGCTGTCAAGATAACATTTTTTATTATTAAGAATAATAATATTATATATTGATATTATTAAGAACAGGCACTTTGTTTTTAAAAATACCCAACATACAATTTATGTTCTATTTTATGTGTTTTACTTGTTTGTATGTTTGTATAAATATATATTTAAGTAACAAAAAGCCTCATCTATTAATTTTGCCCTCCACTTCATCTTGGTTTGCCTTTGGCAGTAAGACTGGGTAATTTACGACATCACATATTTAGCTGGAACAATGTCCAGTTAGTGACTACTTCTGTTAGACTGAGAAAACTGCACCCGCCATGACATTATGCTGCGGTCGAGGAAGTGAAAGCGGACTGAGTGTGTGAGAGTCTGGTGGTGTCACATACACTGGATGCAGGGCCGAATGACAGTTATGTCAGCAGAAAGGTCACAGTTATTTTTCATACATACACTAAAGTTTGGGGTCAGGAATAGTAGATTAGTGTCTTCATGCCAAGGATTAGTACCATTACAAATGGTTATTTCTCGCAACAAATTTATTTTAAAAAATAGAATGAATGTTCAATAACATTTTGTTTGTAAAGTCAGCCATAGACCACTATTTACAGGCTGTTAACAACCTGTCAACAATCTCTCATAAAACAGTCAATTTTCAACACAGAGTTTATAACTTGTGTCTAGTTTTATAGATTAATATTTTTTTTTAATTTCTTGTTATAATTGCTAATAAGTTTCTAAAATATAATAGCCATTTGTCAATTTGAGAATCAGTTAATTTTTTAAAGGAAAAGAAACGCTTTGTGTCTAAATTTGTAAATTGCAAGTCTTTTAGAGGCTCTTGATATATGGTGAAACATTTAATAACAAAGAGTTTATGGTTTAAGTTATCTAAGTGTCTTTCTAGAGTAAAACATATAGTAATTTTAATTATCTATATAATGCTTAACATTTGTAGCTTTACAGTCTCTATTGTAATAGCTTATTTTATGTAATTGTAAATGCAATCACTAATTTCTTTTATGCTGTCATGGAAACAAAAAGGAAATGAACAAGAAACAGATGGATTTTTTTCTCTCCCTGAAGCACATTTTTCAAAATGGGTCTAATTGGCATTCTTGGAAACAAAAAATCTTGGCTTATGCCATGTGTGAACGTTAAAGTGGACCGTGCAAGCGTGTGTGTGTGCTTAGTCTTACTAGTATGGCAATGTCTGGTCCCTGGCTGTTCACAGCTCCTTTGGGGCATCAATTTTGGCACTATGCCATTTTTCTAGAGTCAGCCCTTCCTTCCATTCTCCTCAGCTGAAGACTGTCTTCTCCCTCTTGTCCTGTTGCATTTTGCCTGTATGCAGCTTGGCCAAAAATCACCCAACAGTTTCCTATTCGACTGGAAACTATGGATTCCTAAAAAGAAAGTTGAGCTTAGTTCCCATAATTGAACAAATTGTGGGGATTGGGATTTGGCTGGCCTGAATGCGTGTGAATTGGGCTGTTGGCTAATTTAGAGATCAGGACACAAGGCAGTGCTCGAATGTAGTCAAAGCAGCAAGACTGGAGTAACAGGGCCAAAAGGATTCAAACGCTCACCTGCTCTACTGGAAACCTCCACTGAGTGTGTAAAGAAACATGAACCCTTTGTAGCTAGATAGAGGAACTGCTGATCAACCGCATGTAATAAGAGTAAGCTAAAGGCAGGACTAGGAACCAAACTAACCCAACACATCCGCAGCACAGAGAAAAGTCCTGAAGAAGCCGTACAGCAACTTTCCTATTCTCATTAAGGGGGGTTAGTCCCAAAAATGATTTTAAATTCTTACTATGAAATGATATAACCTCAACATAATACTGAAAACACAGTTACAGTAAAACAATATGTAAAGCCTATTCCTTCTGTGCTATGTAGCTTTTAGTGATATTGGGGGATGTGGTAGCACAGTGGCTTAGGTGTTGGACAGCTAATTGAAAGATCTGGGTTTAATTTTCAGAACCATCAAGTAACCAGTGCTGGGCCCCTAAGCAAGGCCCTTAACCCCAATTTCTCAGTTGTATAAAAACGAGAAATGCAATTGGATAAGGGTGTCTGCCAAATGCTGTAAATGTCATGTAAATGTAGACCTAATACACGGACAATTCTTCAGGACACAACGTTCTGGAAGAAGGATGATTGGGGATATACAGTAAATTGTTAGTGTACTCCAAGTTTAACGTAAAAATTTCTTATAGTGTGGGGATCTGAAGATTGATCAAGCATTGATCAAGACAACAAATCCGTCAAATCTTTTATTATATGATACACATCACAAGTACACAAGCTGTAGTGTAGCTGTAGTGACTACAGCTACCACAGAATTCAAAGAACACTTACAGTTGTGTTAATTATTTTGCAAATTCCTAAAGATAAAAAAAAGTTGACAGGGCCAAGGTTTACTGATTTTACTAAAGAGTTTGTATTATAGAGCTTTTTTTATTATAGGCATAAGTAAACAATTTTTTTTTATTTTAGTCTTAACTCAAATGTACATTAAATAATCATGATCTGTGCTAAAACACCTGTCAAACCAAAAGTTCCACTATAAAATATTTCTTTTGTCATTCAATATACATTGTTAAAAACACCAGTTCTTTAAAAACAGGTCAGATTACAGAATGCATGGGAATTTACTGTAGATGGTGTCTGATTTCGCTTTTACACCTCCTAGCTCTATACTTTGAATATTACTCCTTTTTTTCTTCTCCGCAGCTTAGCTATGTGTACTGTGATGCTGTCCTGCAACATTACCGACTCCGTTCAGTTTAGTGTGATGCCTTTTAAAATGGAAGCCCAGTTTAATTAGAAGAAGCATGCACTGAGAGAAATGACAATGTGATCTCAATGTTGTTTGTAACACTGGGCGGAACAAATCTTATCTTGTTTTTTAACGTGAATCAGTAGTAATTTTGCAGTGCAATGGCTATGGAAGTTAATTGTACAGGCTGGATTCCCATGGTTATATGTTTCTTCAGGAGTGGGTTGTTCACCAGTGAATGTCCTGCAGTATGCCATGAGGCTGTGAAAGCTCCCTTGCCTCCACAGAAGGACAAAGACACAGGTCAGGGAGGCAGAGCGAGCAGGGCTTTCAGTGCACTGAGCACCCTGGGATGGGCTGTCGTTCCCATGCCAAGACAAAAGCATTAAAGAAGAGGTACAGATATCATTTACAGCCCTAAACAGCAGGAAGTGAACTTAAGTTTTTTTTTTCTTTTTGTTTTTGCACGAGAAAGAAAGAATGTCACTAGAGACCAGTTAATGTCATGGAAATGAACATATGATAGATCTGATTAAATACAAATACATTTTCCAAAAAAACAGCTGAAACATCCAACATATTCATATATTAATATATCACCCCGAAAATAATATGCATATATATCTTCATACAGTATGACTTCACTATGCTTAGGGTTGCCATTTCGGCTCAAAATTTACAGCCTAACCAACTAAACAAATATACTGTACAATGTGGACCAAAATAAGCGCAAAAAGGTTTAAAAAAGGATTATTATTTTTATCACGGTTATTGTGATAATTTGCAGGATGTTCTTTTCCAATGTAAGCCATTATTTTTTTTTCTCGTTCAGTAGATATGGTTTTGCACATCATCAGCTGAACTTTAAAACATGGTCTGTATTTGCAATTTTATTTGTTTACTGTTATTGTTTTATTAGTTTTACGTTTTAAGCTGCAATTGTTTACTAAATTTAAGGTAAACTTGGTGTAAAAAAAACCTGGCAGCCCTAAATGGGCCTCCGATATACATCTTAACTGTGTCATCGGCCTTTCTAGACCTTATAGAACCCCCGTGAGCTGGCTGCACAACAAAGTGAATCTCAGCTCCCTATCCTAGTGTAATCATCCTGAATCACTGGGGCAAAACTGCTTAGCCCTCCCCAACCTCTGATACGATCTCAGCCTTAGAGATAGTAAGCATACATGCTCTCTCTCACACACACACACACAATGTAAAATAATGTGAATCCCTTGATTTTCAATAAAATGTGAACAAAGCATTTATATTTTTTGTCTTTATTGAACACACCCATTAAGCATTCACAGTGGACTACACATAGACTAATCACTTCAAGGAAATGTGATTTGTTTCAGTGTTTTGCACACTGGAGTACAATTAATGAAATGAGATTTAAGGTTTGGTATAGAGATACTGTAAATGGGAAAAATCACTCAAATATACATATATATGAACCACACCGCATGAAATGGAGCTCACAAAACCACACCTCCCGAAATGGAGCAGTTGATCTTCATTAAGTTAGAAAACGATAAAAAAAACATCCATCAGACAACATACAAATTGTCCATAAATGAAGACAGTTTAGTACTTTGTCTATTCTTCCTTACCAATATGGCTTCTAAAGCACAACAGGGTCCTCAATAAGGTAAAGAAGAAACCACAAGCAACAGATTAAGGCTTGAAGACATCACTGAAACTGGCAAACATCAATGTTTATAAGTTTACCATCCGTAAGTTTTTGAACAGGCAGTGTGACCATGACAGAACACCATGTAGCCACTGCTCTCCTGAGTAATAATGATGCATGCCTAAAGTTTAATAAATAAAAATAAAAATAAATAAAATTGTTTCATAAAAAATATTCAGCATTATGCATAGAGTAAAAAAGATTAGAGCTTACAGCATTTAAACAGCATTCCAGTAGTGAAGTGTAGTAAACATCATTAATTGGGCTTGCGTCTCTGCCTCAGGGCATGGACCACTTGCCATCACTGAGGGAAAAAAATTAAGCAGCTTACCAAAATATCCTACAGGTTAACTGTCCAACAGCTGGAGCTTACTAGATGTTGTGTGATGAACTAAAACAATGTTTTAAGTCATTAATGCCAATGGATGTTCACTTAAATGTTCACTTAATTTTTTCTCCAGCGAATGTATAATTGGTCTGTTTAATAAAGATACAAGAAATTAGAATTGTGTGTTTGTTCATTGAATGATCCTTTTTTCTTGCCACTGTACTTTGTTTCCTGCATGTCCTCATTTTAATTTCTAAAAGTTGTGTGTGAACTGTTTTTCTAAGAATACAGAAGGCTATAAAATGTGTTGTCATCTGCCCCTTCCCTTCACCTACCTCCAAGCTTCTTTGTGCTGGAAAGATAAACGTGATCTTTCCGGTGTCTATAAGTAAGTTGGAAGTGCTGAGCAGCAAACGTATGTTTGGCAAATGTTGCTTGACAGATGACTATAAGGATTAGTAAGTATAAATGAACATGCAGCCACCCAGGTACCTATTATTAAAAAAAACATTCCTAGGTTGCCATAGAAATCTGAAGTGCTGACAGGTCTTTGTCAAGACAGAATTCCTGCCCGCTGATCTTTCCTCTTTCTCACTCAGGACAGGCACCAGCAGGTAGAGCAGCTTCAAGTTTCATGGCCCGCCCTTGTCTCTAACTTCCTGTTGCACGTACACAACTTCACCTTGCAGAGAACATTGCTCACTTCAAGCAACATGGGGGTTAAGGTTTTATTATATAAACAACCATACGCAACATTTTGTTGAATTCTTAAAGCTGTAGATTTATTTCCTAGAACAGCATGGCGATGACATTAACATAATGGATAAAGAGATTGGAATAGTTTAATATGTAATATTATTTTCCCAGTTCCTAAATTCAATCTTACTAATAAAAAAGATTTTAAAATTGTTTTTAACAAAAGAAAACTTGAACTAAAAAACACTTTTTTAGTCCTGGAAATAAAACGTAAACAGTTCCACTTAGCAGTCCAACACATTAACTACTAAGTTATCACTTAACTTGATTTATGGGTGTTTCTGTAAAGGAAATGTAACATTAAACATGAACTTTTCAACTGACTGTCCCTCAAAGGTGGAAAACAGACTCAATCCACCTTTTCTGCAAACACTTTACTAATCCAGAACTTTTCCGCATTTCAAATACAAATCCTCCAAATCATTTAGCACTACCTGTATTGTATATTTTTTCTGGTATATCCACATTTGTAAGGGGATAAATAAATACATGTGATGTAAACAAACCCAAATTAATTAATAAAGTAATTTATTCGGTGTGGTAATAGCCTACTGTTTATCCAGGCCACAAGGTTGTCATATTTTATTCCTTACTGGCTGTGGCATGTGGCCTACCTACATAATCCAACCGTATGTGCAACAGCTGTTCATTGGACCTACACACTATAACATTTTTACATGTCCTCAAACTTAATCCAAAATGTCCTTATTTTTCTAAAATAAAAAAAAAGTAAAATTTTGCTTTCAGAAGCTGGTGTCACAAATTTTCTTTTATACCTTATCTTTAGCGGAAGTGGATGCTGGGACACACCTACTTCAATTTGTCCTTCTCACAGTAGCTTAACCTGTATTACAGATGACAAATCCTGTAGACATTCACTCTCCGTCCACTGAAGAGAACTGATTGTCATATTATGTGATTTGGCTTATGACATAGATTTTTATATTAGTTGATTTATAGATACAGTACATTTAAACCAAAACCAAAGTGTAGAGAAAAAAAACACACTGACGACGTCCGTGAATTAAATAAAGTAAATTAAATAAATAAAATAATGTTTTTTAAACTGTGGTTGGGTCCGAGAGAGTGACTTCAGAAAGTGGCAGTGTGTTCCGCCTTGTGTAAAGTTTTATCGAGTGTGTGCTTGTGAAAAATTATTCCCCAGGGAACTGTCTAAAGTACATTAACATGAGTCTAATGAATCAGTTATTCTCAAGGGTTCTTCCCTAGGGTGTCTTATCCGTATTAGGGATGGGACATTGTTACTTTCTTTTCTCAGAGATGTGCTTCACTGGAAAACATGACGTAGGCAGCATTTGGTTACAGTTAAAGCAAAGGAACTATATTGGCAAAAGGACAGGGGGGCAATATTAAGGAGTTTGGACTGGAGGTTGTGAGCAAGTTTGAGACATTCTGTGGGCTGTTGTAATAGCGTCAGGCAGAAGTACCACTTGAGGTTAATCTTTTCTTGAAGGGTTAACAATTCCATTATGGCGTACTGACAATTTTAATTTTGTCCTATTTTAACGATTCCACCCTCCCACCACCAGAGGTCGCCATCAGCGGAGTACTGGCTTCTCTGTTGTACTTCTCTTGTCACTTTCTTTTTGCTAGCTATATATAAATTGCCGCTAGTTCTTTTTGTTACAGAGTATTTACATTTACAGCATTTGGCAGACACCCTTATCCAGAGTGACTTACATTTATCTCTTTTATACAACTAAGCAATTAAAAAGTTAAGGGCCTTGCTCAGGGGCCCAGCAGTGGCAGCTTGGTGGTGCTGGGAATCAAACACGGATCTTTCAATTAGCAGTCCAACACCTTAACCACTGCGCTACCACTTCTCCAGGCTTTTTTAATTTCCTGTCTGTATTCACGATTTATGAACTCTGCTCGGTTTTTGGTTTCTATTCTCTCCTTAGTGTTATGGATTTCTGGATTACTGTGTACTGATTTCTGCCTATTTGCTAATTACGTTTCTGAACTGCCCTACTCTATTTAATAAAGTCTTTACCTGTAAAATGGATTCCTCTTAAACCTCTGTTTTACAGAATACAGTGGTGCCTTGACTTACAAGTTTAATTCATTCCGTGACGGAGCTCGTAACTCAAATTACTAGCATGCCAAATCCATTTTTCCTATTGAAATTAACTGAAATGCCATTAATTTGTTCCAGGTCTTCTTACTAGATTATTTACCAGGATTTTAGTGAGAGAGATGTGCAGATACAGAGGCATAATGTTGATAAGTAATAGAATAACGGTATGGAAAAGAGTAGTGAAAGCTAGGTTAAGGTGGGTAGCAGATATTTGTGAGCAGCAGTATAACTTTATGCCCAGAAAGAGCACTAGAGATGCAATCTTTACTCTGAGAATGCTGATGGAGAAGTACAGAGATGGTCGTAGGCAGCTGCATTGTGTTTTTGTAGACCTGGAGAAAGCATATAACAGGGTACCAAGAGAAGAGCTGTGGTATTGTATGATTAAGTCAGGAATAGCATATTCCTTATATATTAGCATATTCCATATAGTCAGGGTGGTGCTGGATATGTATGAGGGGAGCAGGACAGTGGTGAGGTGTGCAGTAGGTCAGACAAAGGATTCAAAGTGGCGGTGGGACTGCATCAGTTCTGCGCCTCTTCTTGTTTTCTGTGGTAATGAAATGACATTCTACCCTGACTCATTTGGACAACCCCGACACTTATGCCAGAATGCTGTTTGTCGATTTTAGTTCAGCTTTTAATACAGTTAGCCCTTCTAAGCTAACCTTGAAGCTGAAACAGCTCAGCATCAGCACACACCTTTGCAATTGGACCCTGGACTTCCTTATGAACAGATCACAGTCTGTTTGATTGAATAACATCACCTCCTCCAATCTCACCATCAGCACCGGGGTTCCCCAGGGTTATGTTTTGTACCCTCTCCTATACTCCCTTTTCACCTATGATTACGTGCCTGTCTAACAACATGCATCAAACAGCATTGTCAAGTTCGCAGATACCACGGTGGTAGGCCTGTTCAGAGGTAACGATGCAGCATGGTGTGAGGACAATAACCATTGCGGATTTCAGACGAGCTAGCAATCACACTCATCCTCCAATACACATCAACGGAGCGGCTGTTGAGCGTGTACCTAGCTTCATGTTCCTAGTAATCCACATCTCTGAGGATCTCACCTGGTCTCTGAACTCTTCTTTCCTGGTCAAAAAGGCACAACAGCACCTATATTTTCTGAGGAGACTTAAAAAGTCCCATCTCAGCAACAGGATACTGGAGAACGTTTACTGCAGTACCATCGAGAGCATCCTCACAAACTGCATCTCAGTATGGTACAGCAGCTGCACTGCTTCAGACCGCACAGCCCTTCAGAGGGTGGTGAAAACCGCCCAACGAATCATCGGCACTCAGCTACCCACCCTGGACAACATACACAAAAAAACGCTGTCTGCAAAGGGCGAGAGGCATAATCAAAGATCCCTCTCATCAACCACGGACTGTTCACTCTTCTCCCATCAGGCAGGCGCTACCGATGCCTCAGAGCCCGCACAAACAGACTGAAAAACAGCTTCTTTCCTGTGGCTGTTTCTGCACTGAACAGCTGATATACAGTATTAATTACGACTGCTCTGCCACTTCTGTACTTTGCACTACCTATCATTATGCATCTTTGCACAATCTATAACTATCTATTGTTACACCTCTATACTCTATCCATATACCTCTGTACATTGTTTACCCCCACCTCTGTAACTATCAACCCCATACCCTATTTATTACACTGATATTTATTGTATAAGCCACTTATGCACTTCTGGTTAGATGCTAACTGCATTTCATTGGCTCTGTACATGTACCTTGCACAATGACAATAAAGTTGAATCTAATCTAATCTAATCTAATGGATTGATTGACAGACCTCAAACAGGAATCTCCTTGAAAGTTAGTTGTAGCAATAAAGTACATTGGTTTATATGGGAGGGAGGGAAGTAAAACAGTGAGATTACAGGATCAAGAAGTAAAAAAGGTGGGCGAATGTGGCGTTCACTACACATCAAGCGGTTGGGTATCTGAAGTTGGCTCATAACCTGAATATTAGCTCATAGCTCCAAGCAAGAAATCAGCAGGAGAGAGCTCGTATCTCGGAAAAATCGTGAGTGTACTTTGCCATCAAGGGTGTTTGGTATGCTTGCAAGGAACACTGGATTTTCATGTTCATGACTTGCAAGCTTTCCAGGCTCAACAAACATTGCTACAAGCGCAGCAACAACAGTCTCAGTCCAGCACTGGAACTTCTATTCACTTCAATGTCAATTCAATTTTATTTGTATAGCGCTGTTAACAATAGACATTGTCTCAAAGCAGCTTTACACAGAATGCAGTAACAGTAAAAAATGTCAGTTTGTCCCTAATGAGCAAGCCAGGTGCAACTGTGGCATGGAAAAATTCCCTGAGATGAAGTAGGTAGAAACCTTGAGAGGAACCAGACTCAATAGGGAACCAATCCTCAAATGGGTTACACCACATGTTATTGTTAATTAATACATATTGTTTTGATCAAATGTAAATTGTAGCCTTGGGCCAGTGGAGCAGAGTGAGTCCCAGTCCATCCTCGAAGCTTCTTGAAATCGAGAAAAGGGGCAGAAACCAGTTCACTGGTGCCTCAGGATCCTTGCAGGGTTGGCATCTTCTCCCTGAAGGTCTACCAGTGCTGGGAAAATCTCTGGATACCTTGGGATGGATATAAAATGGAAACATGTGAAGAGAAATTAGAGTAGCTGCTGTTCATAATATTAGCAGGCACTAGCTGATAATGTGCCTTTAATCAGATATACTGGAGCATAATATTATAGAATATGTTATGTGTATGCCTGGCTAAATAGATATTGTCAGATAGGCCAGATAGATCTGGTAAGAACTCTGGCAGCTGCATTTTGGACTAGCTGTAGCTTCTTTACCAAAGATGTAGGGCAACCACCTAGAAATTCATTACGATAGTCTAGTCTAGAGTTAATGAATGCATAAACCAGCTTTTCTGCACCCGATACGGATAAAATATTTCTAATCTTGGCAATATTTCTAAGGTGAAAGAAGGCTGTTTTAGTGATATTGGAAATATGACTCTCAAAAGACAGGTTGCTGTCTAATATCACGCCCTGGTCTTTCACTGATGAGCTAGTAGTAATAGTAAACTTCAGTCCCTCAGTTTTCCCTACTGGAGAAGTTCGACGGGACACCGGAGCGTTGCAGAAGTTCTACACCAGTGCCAGATTCTCCTTCAGAATGAGACCAGCGCTGTTGCATCTGACAGTAATAATTGTAGGTTTTTTCATTCAACTCTCAGGAAGAGCTTTAGCGTTGGCAGTCTGGGACTTCAATTCACAAATTCAATCTACAGTGGATTACTTTCTGTCACAGCTGCAGGACGTTTTGAATATCTGACAGGGGTAAAATTCAAACCAATTATACCAAGGTGAATTGTCTGCTGCTGATTATGCCATCCACTTCCGCACTCTGGCTGCTCAGAGCAGGTGGAACAAGGTGGCCCTTAAAACAATGTTTATAGATGGCCTAAATACACGCCTTAAGGCGGAACTTAATCTGATCAACAGTCAAGTTGTCACACCACTTGCACACTGTACTTGCATTTCTATGCTTCAGATTTCTGCTATTGATGGGCAACACATAGGCCTAGGTATCATTCACCCTACAGTCTCCCTTAACATCATCTCCTCACCTAAAAACCCCATCATCCTGGGGTTTCCAAAGGTACAGACCCACAACCCCACCATTTCATAGACAGATAAGGACATTACCCACTGGTCTGCTTATTGCCAAAATCACTGTCAGTGTCCTGTACGTACCATGCCATGCCTCGCCACCCAGATGGAACACACAGAACAGAGGGACTGTGTCAGGATTCCCAAAGAGTATCATGATCTTTTAGAGGTCTTTAGCAAAGCTAAAGTGTCAGAGCTACGCCCCCCAGCAATTACTCCCAGAAGCGTGTTTATCCATTGTCACAGCCAAAAACCCAAACCATGGAGGATTACATAGACAAGGCACTGGCCCCTGGTTTTATCTGCTTTTTAACATCTCCTGCTGCTTCAGGGTTCTTCTTCGTTGAGAAGAAATATGGCAGTTTGCACCCCTGCATCGATTATAGAGGTTTATAATTAGCTATGTGAGGCACGCTTTTTCACCAAACTAGACCTGCACAGTGCCTATAATTTAATCCGGATAAGGGAGAGGGATGAGTGGAAAACCACTTTTATTACCACCAGGGGGGACTCTCTAATGCCCCAGCTGTGTTTCAAGCTTTTGTTAATGACATTTTCCAAGACCTCAATGATTGAGTTATGTCATGTTTCTGGGTTATCATATCAGTTCTCAGGGTGTTGCCATGGACAAATCTAAGGTTGAAGCATTAACTGACTGGCCCCTGCCTAAAAATGTCAAAGAGCTTTAGAGGTTCTTGTGGTTTGCAAATTTTTACTGCTGGTTTATTTGTTTAACTGGAGCACCCATTACGAACGTCCTTAAAGGCAAAGGCAAATTCTCTAAAATCCAGTGGACAGAAGCAGCCACCAAGGCCTTTGCCACACTAAAGGCCAAGTTCACATCTGCCCCATTCTGCACCCTGCTTTACCCTCTGTGGTGGAGGTGGATGCTTCTGACTGTGGTGTGGGGGCCGTTCTCTTACAGAGGCAAGGCATTTCCCCCAAACTCATGTGCCTTTTACTCTTGTAAATCCCAGCTGAATTGAACTATGATGTGGGGAACAAAAAGCTACTCACTATCAAAGAAGCTCTGACGGTGTGGAGGGGAGCATCCATCCATCCATTTCTGGTGATCAATGATCACAAAAACTTAGAGTACCTCAAGCCAGCCAAACATTTAAATTCAAGGCAAGCGTAATGGGCCCTGTTCTTCACCCGGGTTCAGTTTTCAGTAACTTACCAGCCCGAAAACAATAAAGCGGATGCTTTGTCCAGAAAGCACAATCCCCCCAAATAATTGCTTCGGCCCCATCCTAAACCCACAGATCTTGTTGGTAGCTTTTTACTGGGATTTTTATGAAGATTAGCAGATACAGTAGATTAATGCCATGGGTTCATACCCCTCTCAGCTCCTGTCATCCTGGTGTTAAGAGAACCATTGAACTCTTCGAAAACATTTACTTGTGGCCAGGGTGTCTCTCTTACCTCAGAGTATCATCCACAGTCCAATCGGCAAGCCGAGAGACTCACCCAAGAGCTGGGGAGTATGTTTATCCCCTGACCGAGTACGCACAGAACTCCCTTACTCATTCTTTTACTGGCCTCACCCACTTCCAATGTGTTCTGGGTTATCAACCACCCCTGTTTCCATGGTCGGGAGAACCATCCAATGTGCCAGCAGTATTCAATTCAATTCAGTTTTATTTGTATAGCGCTTTTCACAATTTTGATTGTCACAAAGCAGCTTTACAATTGAAGAAATTATGAAACAGAATTAAACATAAATCAGTTTGTCCCTGATGAGCAAGCCGGGGGCGACGGTGGCAAGGAAAAACAGTAGAGGACTGGAGGCAACTGGATGAGTGCTCAAGCATGGGAGAGTGTGCATGCCATGTTACAGCGGGCTGTTAGGTCCCAACATATCTAAGCTGATCAACCGCGAAGCTCACATCCTGAGTATCAGCCAGGAAAACTGATATGGCTCCACAACACTCCAACCCTAATACTAAATCTCAGATTTCTGAACCTCTGGCCCCTATCAAAATAGAAGGGGCTCCAGTGTATCAGGTACATGAAATTCTTGGCTCCAGGAGAAGCAGGGGTCTCTTGGAATATCTGGTGGACTGGGAGGGTTACGGCCCTGAGGAAAGATCGTGGGTCAAAACCAGAGAAATCTTTGACCCCACAATCACTCAAGACTCTTCCGCTCACCCTGCCCACTCAGCTCTACGCCCCTGAGGATGTCCTTGTACAGGGGATACTGTAATGATTCTGGCCTCCCACCAGCAGAGGTCACCATTACCAGAGTACTAGCTTCTCTTCCTGCTTTGCTAGCTATATAAGCTAGCTGCTAGTTCTTTTTGTTGCAAAGTATTGTTTTGCTATGCTACATACCAAGCTTTTTGATTTCCTGTCTGTATTCTTAGTTAATGAACTCTACTTGGCTTTTGGTTTCGATTCTCTGCTCAGTGTTTTGGATTTGTTTGCTATGATATTTCTAGATTACTGTGTATTGACCTTTGCCTGTTTGCTGACTACATTTCTGTACTGCCCTAGTCTTTACCCGCAAAATGAATTCCTCTCAGACCTCTGCTTTACACCTATGTACTATGACCTTTTAATTAGAATTAACTAGTTTGCCAGCGCTTCTGGATATTTTTCCTTGCACACTTTTTAGCCCAGACTGTGACAGCATGACTGTTTTTTAAACTTCACATCTATCAGATTAATTGATGTAAATACAATCCCCTCCAAAAGTATTTGAACCACAAGGCCAATACTTTGTCTTTCCTATACACCAAAGATTGTTAAAATAAAATAAAAAAATCTTTTGACATAAAACTGTTTTTTATCTTGTTATTTACATCTCGATATGTTCAACAACTTGGAGCATAGCATTATTAACAGCAGACCACCCAATTGCATAAGCAAAAGTATTGGAAAAGTAAATTAAAATAAATAATGCTCGATATTTGCCTGCATATTTTTACTTGGAATAATTGCATCAAGCTGCTGACCTATTGACGTCACCAAACTTTTTTTATTGTGACTATTTTCCAAGCTTATACCGCAGCGTCTTCCAGTTGTTTGTTTCCGATTCCAGTTCCAGTTCTTTTTTTATGGACATTGCTAGGCCCTAGTAAAATTTTCCTTAAAAATCATTTTCTGGTATGTTAAGGAATAGTATATAAATCTGTATTTAGTAGAATATGACTGTCATTTTAAAAGGATCAAATGTATTTAGCACAGAATAGACCTGTCATAGATCTAAATTTTACATGTCAGTTAAAACCGTGATACAAATGCCTTTCAAAAATCCTTAGAATTCAATTATCAAAAATTTGAAATAGTTTGTAGTTATGTGTGCATTATGCAACAGCCATTTAGCTTTTGGTCTTTAGTGTTGTTTATATACACAATATATAACGAACTAAAGGCAGAAATGAAAAGTCTAAATATTTATTCCATTCTACTACACTAGACATTTAATATCTGTTTGGAGTACTGCTATGAGTTTTAATTCCATAACTTCCAACACTATGAGTGATACAGAGCAGAGTTACTAGTCCCAGAGCCAGAGACACACATCATGCATTTCTGGTGAAAAATATAAACCAACTGGTGGAAAGATGCCAACTGACTTGGTTTTAGAACCAGTCCAACAACAGGACCTTAAAATTGACATGACAGAGTTTGAGTGTGTGTGGGGTGTGTGTTTGTGTGTGTGTGTGTGTGTGTGTGTGTGATTTATTCCTGCCTGGCCAAGCAGATGTTGTTTTTTTAGCCATTTGTTTAACAATTTGTATACAGCTCAGTGGGTTCATTTTCCACTAAAGTAAAATAACCAGTGAGCATTTATGAGGTGTGTATTACAATAAAAGACAAGGCTCCAAGTGAAAGGTTTCTTCAAATATTTTTTCACCCCTCTGTAATTACAAGGCCATGCAAAGTGTCTGCTAAACACTGGAAAAGATGCACAGCCAAGGACAGATTTGTGGAGCACATAATTAAATTGTTACATTTGCACATGTTTAGAACCCGAGCCAGGTCTAATCAGTCAATGAGTCTCCACTGTCAAACTATTCACTGAGATTGAGCAGTGCTGGCTGCTTTGTTGCCAGCAGCCACTTGGTCACACTCTTTTGCTTTTTTCATCAGCAGGTTTCTGTGATGTTAAAAAAAATAAAACCAAGATAAATCATGTTAGAACTTTTTCCACCTTCAGAATAAAATTTTAAATTAAAGCAAAAAAAACAAAAAAAACAAGGACAAACTAAACAAAAAAATTACAGTGACCTGGTTGCAAAAGTGCACATATTCTTTTTAATTAGGGACGTGGCCATGATTTTATTTTTTAAAGACCTAAACATAAAACTGTCATGAATCTAATTATTGGTTTGATCTGACTGCTGAAGCTGTTATCTGGAAAGAGCTTACAATGCATCTATAGTATCTGAGCTTTTGGCGGTATATAGTCTATCCAGGATCTTTCTCCATGAATAAAACTAAACAAAACAACCTACAGCACTATTAACTGTGATACAGGAATGTTTGGTATGTACTGAATATTTTCTGCATGTAAGAAAAAAATCTTTCTTTTTCACCTTCCCCCAAAAAAGCTAAGCTCCCAGCTTAACTATACTACCCCAAAATGTGCCAGTGGAAAGATATGCTGGTGAAAGCATAGAAAAGCGAGCGAGTTTCAGCAGCACATTTGAAAAACATGTTATACACTGTACAGGGCTGTAAGCACTGCAGGTAACAACTTGCTGAAAGGGAAAACCAGGCTTTATGTGCCCAGCATGATGGCACTAAGCAGAAATCCAATAAGATGCCCCAAGTCCCTTTATAGCTGTTTTTAAATATCATTATTTTGAATAATTACTTATTCAAAATAATATCTATACTGTGCAATTCTTATAAACTAGAGCACAATCAAGTAACTAACATTCACTGTGTTTGAAACAGAGGTTTTCTCAATGTGGTTATTCCCACACCATTGGTCTGGTTTCAGACTTTGTTCACCTTACATTTAACCCAAGCGTGCACACAGAACACTAGCAACTCACAATACAATTAAATTTATTTGGTTAGTTTTGGTATTTTAGTTATATTATTTATAGCAAAGCATATTTCATGCCCTACAATGTCCCCCTGCCCATCATTGTGAAAACGAATACCACAGAGCCCTGACTTAACCCTAGTTCATCTCACTTTTGGGATGAACAGGAACACTGACAGCATCCCAGATCACTTTACCCAACATTAGTGTCATGATTTCACTACATTTTGTGGCTGAATGGGGTAATTCCCACAGCCACGCTCCACATCTAATCTTTCCAGAATATTTTATAGGGGTAAGAGTGAGACTAAATCTAAAATAGGATGTGAAAATCATCACATATCAGTATTTGTAATGGTTCAGGTTTTTTCAAGATTTATTTGACTTTTATGTCTATAGAAATAAAACAATAATAGTTATTCGATGTAGTTTTCATACCTTTGTGACTTCTACTGTAGATTTTAAGATTACTGATGTAGATTACTGTAGATACTGTAGGTGTTCATTTTGCATAAAACCAGGAGTTGTTTTTATTCTGACGTGCCCTTCACATGCAGAAATTTGATTTTAGTCATAATTATATGGGTTAATCAGTTCTCATGTACAAAAAATGGGTGAGTAGGTCATAAGCCTTTGACTCATCAAAATCACCTGCACTATTAGCACCACATTCTTTACTTAAGTCTACCTGTATCTTTCCAAAAATAGACAATGCTTTTTTATTTACTTTTTTTCTACAGCTCTCGCTCTGCAGTACAATCATATGCACAATCTAAGACTAGAAGTCCCTGACAAAACACAATTTTAGAACCCAGATATTTAGGAAAGGGGGGGTGCGAGAGAGGGCACACAGACCCGCAGCCCTTGGCAACAGACAGATGAAACTCAAGATTGCATGAATGTACTTATCTCAATAAGACAGAAAAAACACGATGGAGAGTATTAAAAAAATCACATTCTTGAGCTGTGGTGCTATTGCATAATACTCTCTGTATTTCCTTAGCAGGGACACTCAGATATCTGTGACATCTATGTCAAGACTGTCCTCTTTATGAACTGTGATCACTGAGCTGACAAATCTGAGGAGAATAACAAGCCCTTATGACTCTGGAGCAGGTAAACTGCACTCAATAGACAAGGATGCATTTGTTCGAGATAGAAACGTGATACGCCTTTTAAACAGGAAGTCTCTCTTTGCTTCAATGACATAAATAATTAAAGCTGCAAAACGAGACATATTAGCAAAGCTGCCTCTGCCTCTACCAATGTTTTCATCGGATGATGCATTCAGGTGCTTTTTGTACATCAGTGGTGTTCACCAGGTGTTTTGTTGAAAATAATAGTAAGTGTTAGGACGGGCTTTCTGTCAAGTAAGCTGGACTTACACTGTATGTAATTTAGTCATCTACTTACAACTCAGTTCCAAACTTAGTTACTATTTGTAAACTGTTAAACTAAGAACCAGTAGGAGTGTCGAACCTGATAATTTGCCTGATGACTTTGAATCATCTTGCGGAAATGTCAAAAGCGACAGGTGGACGGACAGTGCAGCAAGAAGAGAAACCTATTTAATTTTGGAGGAAAAAGCAGTGTTTGGGTCCAATGGGGACCCGAGCCAGAATCAAGACCAGGACACCAACGTGCAACAGCGCATGAGTGCCGGCGCCTTAACCCACTACACCATGGCACTGGCCAAACCTTTACTAGTTTTAATTAATTAAAATAGAATTGGTCTTCTAACCATAAAGTAAGCAATAGAAGAAACACAGAAAAAGGCAAACTTTAACCATATTGTGCCTTGATGTTATTTGCAAAACGCTAATTGGTTTTTATTGTTTTTGTTTTTATTTGTTTGTTTTATTATTTTTTTTTATTGTTATCTTTTTGGGATAATACTTGGCAAAGCCAAACTTTTTGAATGGGAAATTTTTTAAGACTGTTAAAGAAGTTAGTGCAGACATTGCTAACATGGTGAGAGTAAGGAAGAGACAGTTCCTATACAACATGCTACTGTTGCCTTAGGCATGGTGCCATGGCCTCGCTATGCTGTAGTGGAACGGGAGACTGTCTGGGAAGCTTAGAGACTGGCAGTGCTCCGCTTCTGTGGTTCTGGCAGGAAAACCCAAATAAAGGATTGACCAGGTAGGTGGGCTCAGGATAAAATTCAAGTGTTTGTGGATGTTTGATGGAGAAAGGGAGACATCATACATTCAGACAGATAACATTGACATCTGTTAAGGCTTTTCACCTATTATAAAGCCTCAAAAACTAGATATTGGGTGGGTAAAGATTCATGACATAAAAAAGCAATAAAAAAGCAATGGAAGGATGTCAACAAAGGATCTAGAAAAAGGTAGATCCATCTTCTCTCAGACTCTGAATGTTTGTGTGCGACTTAACCTGCGTCTCCCAGTCCCATCGTATCAAAATCTGCTCAGCTGATGAAGCAGACTACAGTAGTCAGGCATGCTAACTTGTAGTGGGCGCTAGGACTCAGTGAACCAGTACTGATCACAATCGCTACCCTCTATCCCCGTCGTAAAAGCTGTCATTATACATTTACATACATATACATTTATTGCGTTTTTATTTTAAATCAGTGCAAACTCCATGAAAGAAAAGAAGCAGACATGTGCTGTCATTTTGTGAAAGCTGCCATAGGCTTCATGCTAAAAAAAATTGCACAAGGATCCAGTTAGTCAAAAGATAGTTAAAAGATTAGAGGAGAGAAACCAACTAGGCTTTCCGAAACTATTAGTCTTCATTTTCCTTTCATCCAAATTTGAGATTGGTTGTATAATTAAAGCCACTTTGTATATAAATGGATCCATGACCCCAGCCAATGTAAAGCATTGACGCCTACACAAGGGAGTGCAAGGTGGTTTTGACGTTGAAGGTGGTTGGACTACAGACTGGAGGGTTGTGTTTTTAAATCCTACCAACAAGACTACGCTGCTATCCCCAGTCTGCTAAACAATACTTTTTACCTTCAAATGTTCAGTTCTACAAAAAAAATATGTATGTAAGTCAGTTTACATAAAGGTGTCTGTTATGCTGTAAGTGGTCAAAAGAAAATTATAACCTGCCTCATCTACAGCAGGCAAATATTTTCCAGACAACTCAATGCTTGCAATTTTGTGGCAAAAGTTTGAAAAAAATATATGCTACAAACTTTTAACAATGTAGTGTATTTCTGTTATGCAGACAAGTTGACAGCTACATGAAAATAACCATTTTTACAAATAATGTATTTTATGATGTATTTAATGTAGTATTCAGCTTATTTATGTAATAAATCACTCTTAATCCAAAATTGATTACTGTATATGGCCTGCCATAAGGATGCTGACCAAGTTTTTAGACAAGACGTGTGTGTGTGTGTGTGTGTGTGTGTGTGTGTGTGTAGACCTGGGCCAGCCTGTTTGCAGGCTTTTGGAAGTATGCCAGCAGGCTCTGCAAAAAAGACATGAAGAGGGTGGCTGCACACGCGGGCAGGTGGGTGGCTACGTGCCTGCTTTAAGGTAGCAAAAGGGGCCCATTAAGAGGGAACTCAAAAAGAGGAGAAGCATGCTCTCTGGCATACAAAATTACTGTACAATCCGTAAAGGGGCCAGTTTCATCCTACTCCTGTCACTCTGCCATCGACTCTCTATCGGCTTATTTATCTCCCCTCTCTCAAACCCAAGTCAGCAGCAATATATTCCTTTTCTCTTTGCCCCATTACATCATTGTTTCCAGAGCCACTATCACTTTTTTTTACCCACAAGCCTTTGAGGCAGAGTGATTACCTCGGAACAATGCCTATGATTAGTTGCACCCAGGCTCTTTCACAATCCTTCATAGAAATCTCAAAAGCCCACAGCAAAACTCCCTGTTCAGACATGCCCAGGCACTTGGCAGCCATCTTTGTTCGCATGGCAAAGCTGGCCCAGAGTAAACAGCATGAACAGAGTGCACTCTTTTGCACTTTCTGTAGTCAAATAAGCACCATAAATCAAAATAGGGTGACCAATTTTGGCACAATTTGGGCAAAAGCTCAAGTGAAAATAGATATTCAACCTACCCAATGCACACATTTTTTATTCTGGCAGAGTTTTTTTGCAACATGTGTAACCTCTCGCTGTCAACATGCATTGTTCCTAAGTGGCTTGAGTCAGGGACCATTGTGCCCATTCCAGCTACTGTATCAGGAATCTTAACGATCTGCGGATCCCACCTTCTCGGTGATGAAATGTTTTGAAAGGCTAGTTCACAGACACATCAGTTGACATACATAACTAACATTTCAACTGACTAGTCTATTAACACAGCCTTTTACATTGCATTGAACCACCTGGAGAAGCTACAACCATATGTAAGGATGCTGTTTGTGGACCTTAGTTCTGCATTTAACACCATCAGGGTCAGTGATAACATTTCACAAACAGAGTCCTCTGCTCTACACCCATGATTGCACACTGACCCACAGCACAACCACAATGATCAAATACTAGTTGTACTGCAAACATCAAAATAATAACGAATATGCCAACAGTTAGGAGGCAGCATTTAACACCTCCAAAACTAAGGAGCTTATTATTGACCTTTACAAACAGAAGGAAGTTCCTCTGTACGTTGATGGAGTAATAACGAAATAGCCAGACATCTTGCTAATTGATAGGGGTTCAAATACTTATTTCACTTATTAAAATACAAATCAATTTAAATCCTTTTTAAACTGTGTTTTTCTGGATGTTATTCTGTCTGTTACAGTTAGCATAAACTACCATTAAAATTATAGACTGATTATAAGTGGGCAAACTAACAAAATCAGCAGGGGATGAAAAAAAATTTACCCTCACTATACTCTCTAATACTGGAACACTAGGCTACACACTCAACGCCCCAACCCCCTTACCCTTTCACAAGCCTAATAAAAAAGTATTGCTAATTCATCTATTTTGAACTTATTGCACTTGCCATTGCTCTGACTTCTAAAGCATGTATATATTTATTTATACTAACCATAACCATATTATATAGAACATACTTTAATGGTCAGGAAGTGACTGATCATCATCATCAACATTTATGTCCCGGCCTGCCCTAAACACACCAGAAAAAAAATCTTTGTAGGCCGAGAGAGCCTACTCAGATTAAACTTCAGTGAACTGAATTATAATAATTCACTATTTTACATTCAGTAATGGTAACAGCATTGTAACAGGGGAAACAGTAATTTGTTTAATTACTCTATACTGAAAAAAGGAACATCATTTTTTTAATAACGCCGTTATTCCCATCAGTTTCCATTGTACATACCTACCTAATTTGCACTCAGTATATAGTGCTATATTGTTTATCTATTACATTGGTACTTGCACTAGTGTTTACAGAGTATATTGTATCTATATCTGAGCCACATTTATATATCTGTTTATATTGTAATTCTGATGTTTAATCTACATTTAATTTGATTGAACTGCATTCTTATTCATCTGTTTACTTTTGTACGTGTGTGCGCTTTCAAGAGAGAGCCTTAATTTTGCTGTACAATAGCAATAACAATAAGCATTGTTTTGTTGCTAAACCATTATATGGCATGATAACACATATAAACAACTTAAAAATTAAAACATATATAAACAATTTAGAAATACCTGTAGTAAATTTTGTCTGTGATGGATTTCATTGGACTGAAAGAGAAAACACCTGAATCACAGAGACAACATGCATACAAGACCATACACACAGAACAGAGACAGGACGAAATCCACCAATACTGGAGCTACAGAGCATATGTCCTAAATATTTAGCCATTGTTCAAATTAAATGTTCAAGCAAATAATAACAAGGGGTTGCACATGCTATTTGCACAATTAGAAGCTTAAACTTAAGCATGTGCATGAGCAACTTTGTCATGCCAATACTACATACTGAGACATTCTGGCACCACACAGTTAAAAAAAACCCCTGCACTTTCAACACCCCATCTTTAATTGAATATAACAACCTGTCACTTTTTATATTTATTAGTGAGTCTGGTTATCATAGTTCCAAAGTCATAAAAATCTCATGATATCTTATGTCTGAACATTATTTTGTCATAGCATGAATTCATTGTCTGTCATTTAAGCAGGATGTGTGTAATAGCTTTAAGCCTTAGTGTTTTATAATTTAATATTGTTGTCGCATTCATCAGTGGTTGGTCACCAAAATACCCCAAAGGCTTTAACCCATAACTCGTGTTAAATGAAAATGTAAGCAGTTCTTGGACAACAGCACACGTGCAAGGCTTACAAGGACTCTCTATAAATGTATCTATGCTCTGTAAACCACCTGGAGGTGACATAAACTGGATTTGTTATAAAGTCTGAGGGCAAAAGGTCTGAAACCCAGCTTACTCTCTGTGTTTGCCAGCCCAGGCTGCTCCAATTGTTAACTGTGTCGGCATATAGGGACACTAATGCCTGTACACTATAAGCTCCCAGCATTTATCGAACTTGCTTCTTTCAGTTGCTGCCAAGATACAATGTTGTTGGCTCACACGTAAAACAAAATACACCCAGAGCAGGATATTCTAAGATTTCGAGTCCAGATGTCGGCTTATCTGTACGTCATTAAAACATCTGATTATGCTATCAAATGTATCTCTCTGTAAACCATTCCTCTCCTCTGTTTTTTTCTGTCTTTTTCTTTAACACTGCTGGTTGCAATACAACTTTACATTTCTTCTGACAGACAAGCTGGGACAGCATGAAGTCATTGTGATTTTTAAGTAGAGATTAAAATCTTTTTTTTTTTGATACTCGACCAGTGGTTGCGTTATTTGTTCTATGTTCTTTAAGCGCCAGGAGCCTGTATAAAAACAAGATGCCTGTCAGTGTAAGCAGATGACATCATGACTGCAAACATTTATTAGGTGTGACTGCCAAGTGCTGGTGAAGACCCATGGTAGTTCAGAAATAAATACACTTTATTAAAATTATTTAGGTACTGTGTATGGTGGAAAAGAAACAATAATAATTATTGAAAAAAAAACCCAATAATACAACATAACTAAGATCAACCATAAAATCTCGCTTTAAGATCATCAAGATTACAGCTCATGCCAATCTGAAAAAGGCATCTGCGGTTTGCGCGATGACCAACTTCTACATCAAACTCCAAAAACCTGTTTTAATAGGAAAGCTATAGAACAGATAAGATTTGGACATGTTGATAAGTAATACCAGACACTTTTGTAAGAACTGTTAGTACAGGGCGGATCTAGGCGACTAGGCATTAGCAATAAAAGCTTAATTGTTTATGTGTAATCAGAAATTATATTATCTGCAATAACTTAAGTAAAACGGTGAATCATACATTAATGACAGTGTATAGACTTCATAACTTCAGGTTTTATAAAGCCTGATAAACCCCACTGGATTAAATCTTTTGTAATGTGTTTTCAGTGTAAGAAACTTCTGACCTTTTGGTGTGTCAGGATTGATATGATATTGTGTATATTTATTTTCAAAAAAATTGGAAAAGTAACAAACCTCTGGAGTTGATGTAGTGATGCGTGTTACTGGATAGTCTGTAACGATGGTGAGTAGTCACATTGTCAGTTACGACATAAATACATTGTTTTGAATAGACTAATGACAAAGAATGAGACTGAACCCGAAAAACAGGTCACCTCACCCACTGTGTGGTCCTTTCACCTTGCTGTAGCAGTAATATACAGTTGTATGCCTTGGGCAAAGACACAATGATCTTCATAGCACATTTAGCACATTTTTAAGTGGTTGTGTGTCCATGCATATTAGCGAATAATTTATCGAGTTTCTGCTGACGTAAAATATGACATGTATGCTTGGTGAATTCCCAGCACCACTTAATTTTGATTGGTGATTTGCAGCACAACCAGGTTACCACTGCTGGGCCCATAAGGTAAGGCCACAACCAATGAAAATAGCGGGCCGAGAAAATAGCACCTCCAGCTGTGTATTTGTTGCATTTTTAGTTATTTGTTTTACATTTAAAATTAAAGAGTATTGCAAGGTAATGCAATATTTATTTTGTTGCAATATATCGTGCTTGTTTGTTTATTAGTAACCTTTGTGCTAATTTTTTTATCAGTAGCATTTGTGCTCATGCTTATGTGTGTAAAAATGTGTGTGTGATGTACTGAAGAGTATGTTTAAGGTACAAGTGCAAGACTTGTACCTTTGCATAACCTTTTCCCACTTGAGTAAATATGTTATATTACCCAGGAGAGGTGGTGAGGTCAGCAACATTTTATTAAAAAGAGAAGATCACTATATTTATACACTCAGTGCTCTTTTTCTTAAAGATATGAATTAAGAATGTTATCTTAACTCAGGGGTGGGCACTCTCAGTCCTGGACGACCGGTGTCCTGCAGAGTTTAGCTCCGGGACCTGTTGTTTTACCTTAATTGTGATATACTATAGCTGGCCACGTGTTCGACTTTGATGGCTAACAGGTGTAATTAATTGTAACTTTTAAAATCTGAGTAATTACTGAGCTGTTGCCTTAGTATGTTTGGTCCGAAGAAGGTCTTTGAAACCATGCCACTATTAAACTCTTCTAAATAAATGGAGAACAAATATTTTTTGTATTATTTAACTATATTTGCCATAGACTACAAGCCAATTACAGTAAATTGAATAATTCTAATGCTTGGATTTTTCTAAATCCAAGCTGCTTTTTGATGGGATAAGGGAAAAACACTATCTTCAGAAAATCAAAAGATTCTGCCAATACGACAGGCATGTGCCCAAAAGAGTCTAAGAAAGCAAAATTGGCTGTGCTCAGAGGATTGTGGCAGAGTACAATCTCCTTACTGCCTCACAAGACAATCATTGCCAGTACTTACCAATTTCCCCTGAGTTTTCAGCTGCCCTTTAACACAGCAGAATCAGCAGTTGAATATAATGCAATGGATAAATTTATGTTTAAGAAAAAAACACACTTTTCAATTAATAGCTTCTATATGATGAGGACAGCTAGCTAGAGGAAGGAAACTGTCAAACAGCTAAAAGGAATGAGTTAAAAAGTAAACAAGACCACTAAGAAGTCGGAATCATTCATCATTCACGGTGAGTAATGGCTTCCTCTCCTGCTGTTGTTATTTGCACTGCCTGCCACATGTACAGTTTATCCGCCTCTGTCGGCTAACAGAGAAGATTTCAGAACCAGAGATACACACGCAAACTTTACTTGAGGATAGTAAGAATGTGAGGGCTGTGGGTTCGGTTTTGGATGCAACTAGCTCAGGTAGTTCTGTATTTAGATACAATAGATACATCAGCCATTATAGTCCAGTGTTTACCGGGAGGCAGAGAGCCTGACATTTGCAAATACCATGTCAGACCCTAAAATATGCTCTGGTCTCCTCCTTGCTTAACATAGTGACGGGATACATAGCATATTGTAATCACTTGATGAATGGATGTCTAAGTGGTTCCCGCAAAATAATGTTGTTTTCATTGAAAGTTGGACAAGCTTCCTTTCGGACCTAACCTGTTAAAAAGAGATGGTATTCATTCCTACTGGGGTGGGATAAACTTTATCTACAAATATATAACACATAGTCTTATAGTTTGCACTTGACTAACTGGGGCCCAGATCAGAATGCAGACAGATGCCTCACATCACAGAAACCAGTTAATTATCAATACATAGAGACACTTTTATTATCACACTATAGAGACTCTGTCTGTTCCCTAAACTAAAAAATACATAAAACGTCAAAACTAATTTAAGAATAACAATTTAATTGATGTTTAACAAAAACTATATATATATTACAAAGAAACAAACAATAAAGCTCAATGAATATCAGGTCCCTTTCTACAAAAACACTTTTTGTATATGACAATCACTAATCAGGACCTAAATGTACTCTGCTTGACTGAAATCTGGCTAATACCACATGATTACATTATTTTCAATACACCCCATAGTTACTGTTACAAACATGAGGTAAAAAGGCAGGTGTTGCTCCAATTTATGAAAATGTTTTCAGTATTTCTCAGAGGGCGGGTCTCTTCATATTACATTATCCAAAAAAATAAGTGTTGATAATAAATACCATGTGATGTTTCGACTGGCCACTGTATACAGGCCACCAGGCCAACATACTTGTAGACTTTATTAACAAGTTTGCTGATTTTCTATCAGAGTTAATACTGGCTGCAGATAAAGTCTTAATTGTAAATTTTAATATCGATGTCTATAATGAAAAAAAATGCTCTGGGATCAGCATTTCTAGACCTAAATTTTTAACTCTATCGTCGTTTCAGGTCCTACTAATAGTCAAGATTTAATACTGTTACATAGAATTGATGATATGAAATACAATATTCTGCAGCAAAGTGATGATGATATTTCAGATCATTGTCTAGTCCTGTGTAAAATACTTATAACTAAAACTGTAAATTCTACTCCCTGTTACAAGTATGGTAGAACTATCACTACCACAAAAGACTTTGTATGTAATCTTCTTGAATGATCTCGATTTCTTAGCATATTCTTGAACGAGATAAAATTGTAACAATGTAGCCGTCAGCGACAGTATCACATAAGATCCCCTAAGGAACAATTCCACTCATTCTCTGCTATAGGAGAGGAAGAATTTTATAAACTTGTTAGATTATGTAAACAAACATCATTTATTTCAGATCCTATTCTATCTAAGCTTCTAAAAAAAAGTGATTCCTGAGGTCATCGATCTTTTCTGACTATTATTAATTTATCATCATCATTAGGATATGTCCCCAAAACCTTCAAACTGGCTGTTATTAAGCCTCTCATTAAAAAAAACACAACCCCAAAAATCTAGTTAATTAATCTAATTACAGAACGATATTGAATAGTCTCTAATAGAAAGTAAAAGAAAATTAATTCTAAAGATAGGAATATGCAATATTTTTACGTGTGCATTTGTATTCAGCCCCCTGTACTCTGATACCCCTAAAAAAATCCACCTTTTAGTCAACTAATTATTTAATAGAGTTCACCTTTGTGCAATTAGTCTCAGTATAAATACTCCTGTGAAGGCCTCAGTGGTTTGTTAGAGAACACTAGTGAACAAACAGCATCATGAAGACCAAAGAACTTACCAGACAGGCCAGGGATAAGATTGAGAAGTTAGGTTATAAAAATATCCCAAGCTTTAAACGTCTCAAGGAGAACTGTTCAATTTGTCATCCAAAAATGGAAAAAAGTATGCCACAACTGCAAACCTACCAAGACATGGCCGTCCACCTAAACTGACAGACCCAGCAAGGAAAGCACTGGTCAGAGAAGCAGCCAAGAGGCCTATGGTCAATCTGGAGGAGCTGCAGAAAGCCACAGCTCAGATGGGAGAATTTGTTGAAAGGACAACTATAAAAGTTATGTACTCCACAAATCTGGCCTTTATGGAGGACTGGAAAAAAGAAAGCCATTGTTAAAAGGAAGACATAAGAAGTCCTGTTTGCAGTGTGCCACAAGCCATGTAGGAGACACAGTCTCCTGGCAATACTGAAAGGAAACCTGTTGGAGGCTCAAAAGACTTGAGACTAGGAAGGAGATTCACCTTTCAGCAAGACAATAACCCTAAACATACAGCCAAAGCTACAATGGAAAGGTTTGGGTCAAAGAGTATTCATGTGTTAGAATGGCCCAATTAAAGTCCAGATCTTAAATCCCATTGAGCTTCTGTGGCAAGACTTAAAAATTGCTGTTTACAGATGATTCCCATCCAATCTGGCTGAGCTTGAGCTATTTAGCAAAAATGTAAAAATTTTAGTCTCTAGATGAGACATAACCCGAAAAACCTGCAGCTGTAATTACAGCGAAAGGTGGCTCTACAAAGTATTGACAAAGGGGGGCTGAATACAAATGCACCCCACACTTTTTATTTGCTTAAAATTTTGAAAACTATATCATTTGAAATCCACTTCACAATTAAGTGCTACTTTGTGTTGGTCTATTACATAAATATTTAAGTTTGGTTGTAAGATGACAAAATGTGAAAAGGATCTACTATTTCTGTGTAGACCTTCCTTTATAAATTGTATTCTTTGGCTGAAGCCTTATTGTGAACCTTTAAGGCAATAAGATAATGAGCATTTATAGAAGATTTATGTAAATGTTTTTAGAGGCATAATTGAGGAAATCCTCTGTGGGCATATCCACAAGCACCGATTCCCAAAGGTATTAAACACTAATCCCCACAGGTGACAAATACTGATGAGGACAAGAAGTAATTTACTCCCCTCTTATTTAGTATGACAAAGGTTCAAGGATGCCTTTGGCATTAACATGAAAGGTATTAAGGTTAAAATTATCCTTAATAAAGACTTAACCAAGTTCTTACTCTATAATTCCCTCTCACACACACCACATACATACTATCTGCTGAGAAACTGCACTGTAATTTATTGTTCCATAGTGGAGCTACAGAAGAACAATTTCACCTACAATTCCCATGAAAAAAACATTATTCAGGTTTTTGGAGTGTGTGTTTTGCCAGAGCATTGGTCACCTGAGCTTTGTCCAAAAATCTAAAAACTTGTGTAGTCCAGCCACATAAGCACACCTTTCCAACAAGAAAACAAGTCTTAGGGGGATCAGAGCCATGGTGTATGGAAACTCTTGCAGGGAGTCAAAGTGAGTCATTTTAGTTACCTCAAGCACTTAATGTCACTATTTAATATGTGCTTGGACTGCCTTGTGATCGGAACATGCCCTTGCATAAAGACTGCATATAAGAAATGTAGAGCCAAAGGTTTTTCATAGCCTACAGCCTAACACACTATATAGCCACAAATTTGTAGACACGTCACCATGAGATCCATATGTGATTCTTCTTCGATCACAAACCACTAAGCAGCCCTAACAGTTTCAGCATGACAATGCACCTGTGCACAAAGTCCCTGAGATCCATGAAGACTCAAATGTTCACATGGAGCCCAGACCTTAACCCTATTAAACACCTTTGGGATGACCTGGCACAGTGACTGTACCCAGATGCTTTCATCCAACATCAATGCCTGAGCCCACTGCTCTTTTCCCTGTTTACCCATGTCTGTGTTTCACTGCATAACTCAAACATCTTTATCAATTCTGCAGATGATACCACAGTTGTTGATCGAATCAGCAACAACAATGAGAGGAGATTCAAAGTCTGTCAGCATGGTGTTCCATAAACAACCTCACCCTCAATGCCAATTAAACTAAAGAGCTCATGGTGGACTTCCAGAAATCAGCAGAAGACACTCACCTACCTATATCACAGGTCTGAAGTAGAGTGTGTCTACATCCACCTCAAAAGGTTCAACAGCGTCTTTACTTGTTTATATTCTCTTCAAATGTGACACAACAAACATATTGAGCACCAAAGTAAATATGCTTTTCTGAAACAAGTCATGTCTATGAAATAATTAACATATTTGTATAATCTTGAATGTAGTAACACACGAGTCTGTTTCTGCAGGAACCTTAACTTTATTTTTTTAAAGCTTTTTTACATGACTTTGATTAAAACAAACTTAGTTAGTTTGCATGTCAATCATAACTTCTGTTTTCATGTTAAAAACCATGTTCAACTGAATAAAGTAATTTGCTATAGGTGTGCACCAGGTGTGATAATTACAATTATTTGCATTACCGTTATTAAGACTTTTCATAGTAACCTTTTCATGACTGGTGTGAATACGTGTGGTACAGAAATACATACAGCAGAAAGAAAGAAATAATTACCAAACTTATGTAAACTGACCAGTTTGACATGGATAAAAATTTATATACACCCAAAATTCCTTCCCATGATGCACTTGTTACAAGTGGAGCCTGATATGACATCCAACACAATTGAATGTGCTCTATAAATAAATGTTATTAATTAATAGATGTATCCAACATGTATTAATTAATAACATTTATTTATAGAGCACATTCAATGTGTTGGATGTAATTAATACATGTTGGATACATCTATTAATTGAGTTATAAAGTATTCCTGAATCCTGTAATAGTTTAACCTTTAGTTAATAATGAAATTACTCATGGAGGTTGGGGCTTTAATCTCAGATGTATATATGACTCATGAGACTTCAAACACATCTCATTTTCCTGTTTATTTTACTTGTATATAAAATTTCACTTATTATTTTTGCTTCCACATTTCTGTTTCTGTTCTGATCAGCATGTCTACCCAGACTGCATGTAAACATTTATTTCTAGTTCCTAAATGAAAATGACTTGACAAGCAAAACAACTTTCAAAAAGCAAAACAGTCCAGGCTTGATTCACCGGTGAATGAAAAGTACCATTCCGAGCCACTCTGTAGGAAAGGACTATTCTTACATTACAGAGCATTGCAGAAACAAGCCGAATATTATTTTAGGTTTGGCACAAAGCCCTATATTGTATTGCTGTGTTTTCCTATCATTTGAATTACATTAACAGCATTTAGCAGACGCCCTTATCCAGAGCAACTTACATTTATTTCATTCATACAACTGAGCAGTTGGGGGTTAAGGGGCCCAACAGTCATGGATTGGTGGAGCCATGGTGGAGCTGGGAACCCACAATCTTCGTGTTGGTAGTCCAAAACATCTTAACCATGAGCCACTATTTCCCCATTATTTTAATTACCTTATGAAAGAACTATATTTGTTTTATGTACATATTTTAACCTCATATATATTGACAAATGTATTGGAACATCTGACCATTACAGCCATATGTGTTTTTAAACTATAAACTACCAGGAAGTGTTTTAAGTCTCTTTGTAGGTTATGGCTTTCCTTTTACTGAGAATTTTTAGAGTCTCCTTTTAACTAATATGTATATACTGTATATCAGTGGCTGGCCGTACCTGGGCCTTTAGTGGGGACTTACCCGACTAAAATATATTACCCGACTATATATATATATATATATATATATATATATATATATATATATATATATATATGTGTGTGTGTGTGTGTGTGTGTGTGGTGTGTGTGTGTGTGTGTACAACACATCCTGCTGCTTACACCTAGATATAAAGAATTTTTCCTCTTTTATCCAGTGCCACTGCGCTGTCTCAACACACTATTAAGCAGCAGCTAGGACACTATGTCCATAACAGGGGGAACAAAAAAACATGGCTCAGTCAGGCCATGTGAAGCTGAAAGCAGAAAGTAAGACCTACACTAATAAAAAGGTGTCCATCAACCCACAGGACATAAATTGTGACACCTATTAACTCGACTATATTAACCAAACCAGGAACTTTCTAACTCGCAGTTCAATGTGTCAGTGCTGGTGTGTTTCTCAACTGTTTGCTATCTGTGTACACATGCTGAGAAAATAAAATGAAAAAAATAAGACAGAGAGAGAGAGAGAGAGAGAGAGAGAGAGAGAGAACAAAAATGTGGGCCATTCAACAGTGGCCCAGCCGTGAGACTCTCATGCAGACACGTATGCACATACACTCCTGTACACTCTCATACACTCAGGACCTTTCAGGATCTTTCATTCCAAGGCGTCCGTCGATTATGTCATGATAAAAACATTATCAGGGCCATACCAGCATATTTACACATATGTAGAACAAACAAGCTAAGTCTCACACAGATACAGCTCAGTTTAGAATTAAGCATATGGGTCACAAGCATTATATAAACTCAGATGTAATGGTTTGTAACATTTTTGTTCATGCTTTGCACTAATGACTCATTGACTGAGACAGGTACAGACACATGCCACAGACAGACTGTGTGTGAGCGACGTGCTCAGAGGCCCATCACCCATAATGCCGCACTTTATTCAGACAGAACGGCAGACTGATAGTCATCTGCCAGGGAGGCCCTGCTTTTACAGGCTGAGGCTGAGGCTCCTGAAACCAAGATTATTGTATATAGGAATACTTAAGGATAGAAACTATTCAAAAAATGATTAACAGCTTTACTTTCAAATAGGAAGTAATCCTGGGCTAGATCTTTCAAATGATGAATAAAGTATAAAGATTTCCTATGTAATATCAGAAAAAGGGTTTAAACTAATTATTTCGAATAAATCCAGAAGGCCCGAGTATTAGTATTAGAATTTAAATTCAGAATAAATATATCGTGTATATTGATGATATAGTTCTTTGGTCAGTTTTAGGGGAATCCTTTTAGAATACTACTACACCAACGAATCACAGAGAATTGTAAATGTTTCCACATTATAACAAATTTTTGTATCAAACCAACCTCAAGCACAAACCCAGATTTTAGGTTGAAAACATATCTTGGCTATATTAAGCCATGTTGCTTTTCCTTTTAGAAACACTACACTACTAACAGACTTTCACTTAAAGCAGGAGGTAATAAATAACTTTCTAATATCTTGTACATACAATTGTATTAAATAAGATTCAATTCTAAAGACTGGATCTGTACACAACCTTGTGGCTTTTAGTTCATCTGCATTGTACACAAAATTATCACTTCTTTTGAGTGGCTCAGTGTCTGCTTTCAGTAAAATGCATTTCACAGCTGTCTGACTGAATGTTGAAAAATGGATATATTTATTTCATAAATGACGAAATGGAATTTTTTAGACCCAATACTTTAAAAAATGAAATGTAATTGTAATATATTTAATCTGGTATCTGGTATAAATTAAGATAGCCTGATATGCTGATTCTACAATTAAAAAACAAAACATTAGGTATTGTGTATATTAAGCAGAATCATAAAAATATTACCAACCAAAAAATCTGTACTATTTTATCAGAGTCACATTATTAAACTGTTGATGTTAGAAAAGACTTTAGGTGTTCTAGGCTCTAAACTGTCTATAGTGTGGAAATGTTTGTGCGCAGTCGTGCTGGCAATAAGTTGGCACCCAGGTTCAGTGTGTCCCATAGGCCAAGCTTAAGGCTCCAGAATCCCTGCAGCCCTGTGTAGGATAAATGGCATAGAAAAATTCAAGTGAAATAAAAAGATAGATAGACAGACTGTGTGTATAGATGAAAAGCCTGTAACAAATGACTAAGAATCATTTTAATACTTAGCAACCCTTATTTGTTTACAGGTTAAAAGTATAACATATAAAATACATTTTACTCTATACCATATCTTTTATACCTTTTCTTTGGGAGTGACGAGGTTGGAAAAAATTAGGAACGAGTTCATCAGGGGGACGGCTCACGTGGTTTGGACATGTACAGGGGAGGGATAGTGAATATATTGGTAGGAAGATGTTAGAAATGAAGCTACCAGGCAGAAGGCAAAGAGGAAGACCAAAAAGAAGGTATATGGATGCGATAAACGAGGACATGAAGTTAGTGTGTGGGAGTGAAGAGAATGTAGAAAATAGGGTTAGGTGGAGACAGATGACAGATTTAGGGGACAGCTGTGGCGACCCCTAAAAGGGAACATTCAAAAGGAGAAAAAGAAGATTGTATACCATATCTGCCAGTAATGACAAACCGGTAAATCTGCCACTCTATCTTACCTCATTCTCATCATACCCCGCTGAGACATTTCTGACCCAAAATATTCCTGAGCACTTTGTAAAGCATTTTGTAAAGCATTTTATCTTATATAAAGCATTTTAAATGACCACTATGTATGAAATGTGCTATATAAATAAACCTTTCCTTGGGTTACCAAGACCTCTGACCTCGGTATGTGCTCCAGTGTTGGGTAGTGACGTCGCTAGACAGTGGATCAAAACCTTGTCCTAAACCAAAACAATACCCATTCTCATAGGACAACTTTCATTTTAATTTGAACTTTTTGATCCAGTTAAAATGTTGATTATTGTACATTTCTAGTTAGTGTGGTGGTAGCATTGTTGTTTTCTAATTAAAATAGCTTTTCAGTAGAAAAGTTTGTTGATCAAGTAGCATAAGTGTACCAAATGCAAGTTTAAGTGCAGAACATAAACAGTTCAAAGTTTGGGTTCCCACATATACATATAGTTTAGTTTCTGATTTTCACCTTGCACTTTGAACACACCAATAAATACAGCACAGTGAGCCCAGTCTCTGCTACTGCATATCTCTTACTTTAATTTTTTAAATTCACAATAGAACATCGATAACATTAATGTTAAACTAAGAAAATTTTACACTTTCATCCACTGAGATAATTTTAAATTCAATGACTGATACAGGTCTCAAAATAGTTGGGATGGGGCATGAATTTTAGGTGTTTCAACATCATAATGACAAAATCTGTGCCGGAGACTAAAGTTGGTTTAATATAAAAATTTAAGCTACATTTGCTATGGTACTGTATCTTAGATTGGTACATTTCCCAGGGGGGTCCCTTTGGTGTAGAGAAGTTACATTTAACATAGCGTAACTAATAGCTTAGCTTACTACTTTTTTAAGTAATTTGCCCAACACTGCTGTGCTCTTTTACTCTCTTACCTATGCAAGTGACACGCTCAGTCTAGCTAATTTATGCTAACAGCAAACAAACAGCAATGATGACACATCATACAAACACTCATAGGAGAGAACAGACTGCAGGTATGTGTTTGAAAGCTTTGGACTCTTTTTTTTATCAAAAGAAATGATCTTTATGGTCATTAACAACAGATTTTGGTGCAGGATAAAAGTATAGGAATTAAAATTGGTCTCAAACAACCAAATCTTAGTCAGAATCGCACAGTGTAAGCCTGGCTTATCCAGGGCAACTTACATGTATCTTCTTTATACATGTGAACGAATGGGGGTTAAGGGCCTTGCTCAGGGGCCCACTAGGAATTAAACCCTAATCTTAAAATTAGCACTCCAGCACCTTAACCACTGCGCTACCACTTTCCCTACTTCTTAGACATTTCTTATAGATAGGGGAAAAAAGCCCAGGGAGCGACAGGGGGGAAACCTCAAATGTAATTGTCTGGTTTGTGGAAGTGGGTATGCCGCAAGTAAACACCTGAATATGTGTTAATATAAAGATATATATATATATATATATAAGATATACATATATATATATATATATATATATATATATATATATATATATATATATATATATATATATATATATATATATATATATATATATATAATTAAATAGATAAACAATTTTTGAAATCTTATATTGGCTCCTGCAGACATTATTGTTGACTGGTGTTTTATTTAAAAAGCATGACTGCTGGATAATGTCCACCATTTAAGTGCTATAACACAGAGTTGCCTATTTAATAACAGCAGCAGTTAAACTAGCTGCCAAACCTATCAAATAATACAAGATGTCAAGCTCCTAAGTACGAAATCGTCTTTGATTTTTTTTCACATTTCCTGGCCAAGAATTAGCACATGGTGGAGGAGCTTAAACTCCTACAGAAGCAGAAGAAAGTAGTGCAAGATCCAAAATGCATCAAAATTAAATAACATTTTAAAATTATTTCAGTTTTTCCCAAATCAGTCTTATTCGTATGCAGAAGCACATGAAGCATGCATGTGCACACATACACACAGTCCTCCTCTTGCTAGCGTTTGTGTTACTGCATCCCCCATCATGGCTGTCTCTCCCGTCTCACCCCCTACTTGACCCTCCTCCTCCCTCAAAACGACAGTCTGTATTGCTGGTGATAATTACTGCTGAATAGATTTCCAGATTCCCATGGATGTCAGTCTAGCCCTTGGACCGCTACACTAATAGAACTCTTCAACTACACACATACCACACACACACACACACACACACACACACACACACACGTCTTTATTATTCTAATCAATATCTTGTGCTCCCTTTATTTGATACCTTGTACCAGAGAAAAAAGTTTTTAAAGTTTGGTTGCACCTGGAGCCTTTAAAACATAGTGAAATAATAGCAGCTAAAAGGAAATCCATGATTATGATGTGGCCATCCCCCTGAACGTCATTACCATTGAACAACAATGAATCTTTTCTCTGTTGTATTAAAAGAGATTAACTTACTCCACAGGTTAAAAATAAAAGGTATTAGTCAGCATTTCAAAACCAGTAGAAAACTCTCTGAAAAGGTCAAAACAGATTAGGGTGGGGATACGGAAAGTGTTCCCAGGCCTTTAAAAAGAAAAGAGAAAAATAGATAAACAGAGAAACTGAGACTGATTATCCTCCATTTTAGCTTGGTGGCAGGGTACGTCATGCTCCCTGCATATCCTTGCACTGTTGGTGGCTGTAAACGGATACATGTACTCCTTTAGCCAAACTGGCAAAGCTGTCCCATAAGGAGCAGTGCTTAAGAGCACATCAATCTGATTTATCTTGCACCATCAGCCATAAGGGTGCAGAAGCACATTAAATCTGGTGTTTTACCTGCTTGTAAAAAATAAAATACAAATATTTCTCTGAGACAGCACAATGAAGTTATTTTATTACAGCACAATGAGTCAAATAAATCAACAGTAAAATCCAAACAAGTTGTGACAAAGCCATCTGCTTGGAAATCACAGACTAAGTCGTCTGTTCATTTAACTAGTTTTAGTTATCATATGGATGCCTGAAAGTTACCAGTGTGGAGATGTCTTCCACAGGCTCAGTGCACTCTGTCCTCAGGTTTTTTTCTTGGCTAAAGATCTCTGAAAGCCTTGAAGAAGTCGTTTCTTTAGCATTTGGAGATCTGGAACTATTCCAAACCCATAAGAAGTCTGATGTATTTTTTTTTTGTCTCTACAAAGCAGAATCACTTGAAAAAATGGTTTATACCACACTTAAAAGCACACTTTTTAATTCTAGCAAATTTGGACGAAGGCCCCAAACCAGCATTGAGCTGAAAATCTTTTTCGTGGGCTCTGGAAATGACAGTTGGTCTGTGTGTGATACCATGTGGAAAATGTACATTTCATTGGTTGGGGTCAGAGTTTGGAAAGCTAACAGGTCTGAGCTGCCAAAAAGAGCACAACTTTTAAAGGGATCCAAGTAGGAAAGCCCAACATTTAAGTATTGACGTCACCTGGCACGGGCACAGCTGGAAATGGTGTAATATAGAGGTTTCCTTACACAACTGGAACTAAAAAGATTAACCATTATCTTTAAGCATTTAAAAAAGTAGATTTTCATCTACCAGTTAATACTGTTCTATTTTTTCTTGCTATGTTGATTGCTTTCCATTTAAACGTAGCAGGCAAAGCAACAATGGGGAAAAAAGAAATCTGACAAGACTGTCTGGGAGCTGGGAGGATTTGCTGATGTGACTTAGAGCTGCTAATGCCTGACATGTGATTGGCCAGAGTCATGAGGAACACAAAAGTAAAAAAGGAGGAGGAGGAGGTGGAGGAAGAGGGCAAATCCCCTTAGTGCAGCCTCCCCTAATTAATTCAGAAAAAATGAATCACGGCAGGTCATTCCAAACACACCCAAGCCTTTTAATCACTTCATATCCTCCACAAGATTTTTCCCCACCTATTTAGAGTGAAAAAAAACAGAGACAGCATTTTTATTTTGATTGGTCAGAGCTTTAGCATGTAAAACCAGAAAACGATGGCATGAGCAGCACTTTAATATCATGTGAGCCTTTTGTTTGTGCTAACATGAAAAATTGGCTTATGAAAAAGACCCTAACACACACACACATACACACACAGCTCACCCCCCCTATAGTTTCCCAGGACTGTTTACCACAAACAGCCTAATGCTGCCCACATTCACTATCAATAGCCAGATGGGCCAATGCCAAGTTCAGCCTACTGTTACCCTGACAACACTGCATCCAACTATGTATCGGTGTGAAGGCGGGTATGATGTCATTCTAGAACATGGTGGGGGCCAATCAAACCCTGAGAAAATTATGTCACCTTTTGTTCAACCGCTCTATTGAGTAGTATAGAAATTCAGTGAATTGAAAGCTTCAGAGGTCATTTTTCCCCCAGAGATCCGTGCAAGACAAAAAGAGAGAGAGGGAGAGAGAGAGAGAGTGAGAGACAGACACAGAAAAAAAAGAAAAGGGAAAGCAAAGACCAGCAAAGCAGGCGACAAACACTGGTCATGCTAATGATGTCAAACATATAATATACTATACTATACTTTACTATACTACATCAAACTATAAATATGTCATAAAGCACAACGTCTGATAACACAAAACCATACCAGCATGTGTCAGCAAGACATTCAATCTGTAACTCTACGACTTCTTTTTTTACTTGTAAAGCAGCTGAAAAAGTGAAACTGTAAAACGTATTGGTTGGGATAAAGTTACTCTGTACATTACTCAGCCAAATATATTATTTATATCCAGTATGCTTTTATGTTGATTCTGGGCTTCAGCGTTTTAATTATTTAGCATTTTTAAGATTGGAAACAGGGAAATACATACACATCATCACAAAGCTGCTTTGGTCTTATAGTCCATTCCAGCCTTGTGCAAGTCTATAATCTTCTCCCTGACCTTCGTGGACAGCTCTTTAATGGTGAGGTCTGAGAATCTGATTGATTGTCTCTGGGAGACAGAAATCCTGCTGATTAATAGGGGATCAAATACTTATTTCACTCATTAACATACAAATCAAATTATTTTGTTTTTGAAATGTGCTCTTCTGGATGTTTCTATTAATAAGGACATTAATTTCTTAATAATTGGTTTTACACGAGCTATACTGATTAATTCTTCTAGGAATTAGTGCTGGATGATGAAAATGCTTTTGAATTGTCCTGCACTGCAGCAATGCTTACCTTAGGAGCAAGGATCATTACTATAATTCAAAAGCTAAAATCTTGAATTAATTTGTCCTAATTTAAATCGATGCAGCGTGATCACACAGTGTACAGTTAACACTGTATCAAATTATTGCTGTTCAGCTGCATTCATACAACTCATGAACAGTTATAATGGAAGGTTGCAGAAAAATAATAAATAATGGTAGGCTTGAGAGAAAATGCGACGTTAAAGATCTGCTCTTGACTATATTATTTCAAAGAAAGGCAACACTTCTTCCATCCTACACATGGTGTTTATAAATAAATGTTATAAATATTATGAGTCTAAAATGTACAAAAATGTGTCACTGTTTACTGCTGGAAAAGTGCAGGAGTGGACAAATAACTAGCCTGAGTGTGAGGGATAAACAGCTTTTTATTTGTAGTTGCCTTGGGAAAAACCCCAATAGTTTTGTGCATATATTGTATGCTTTAAAAACTGATCCTGTGATACAACTACATAGCATGAGTTTTATTCCCAGCACCTCCAGCAATATAGACACTAGCTTGCTGATTAGCAGATGACGAAACAAGCAAAATAATGTGCCAAAATGTTTATAGGTCTAAATAGTATTTTATTCTATAACATTTTAAATAATTTTAAAAAATAATATGTTTTAGCACTACTTTATCCTCACTTCTTTTAACTGGATATATTACATCCAGTTGCCCAGGATTCATCTTGACAGGCATTGCTCATATTTTATTTTGTAAAACAGGCAGGTTTTTATTTTATCACTATTTTATTTCTACAGCATTTTGTCAACAGGAATCATCAAATTTGCTTTACAGTAAATTCAGAAATGTATACATTTCAAATGTATGCCTAATAATTAGGATAGGGATTAGGATTTAAAGCAACAAGTCTTTGTGACAATATGAGGAATAATTACTGAGAGGAACCAGACTAAAGTGGAAGCTCATCCTTTTTTAGAGACACCCGAGGGTGAGATTATAAATTATCTTCCTGTCATTTATTTTTGGTCTAAGAGGTATAATCATGTAAACAAGGAAATTCATTGTGCTTTTAACATGTAAACATGCATTTAAAAGTAAAGTGTGAGCAGTACAGATGTTTCGAGATTCCAAAATTGTGCAGTTTTTTTCTAGTTGTTAATCTTTTAATTTATATAACTATAGTAGCAGGTTATGTTTTTCTGAGTATGCCTAGACTTGTGTGGCCATACTGTGGCATCAGACTAATAATGACATGTACAATGGACGCAGCACACAGCAGTTTTCATGGGCCAAGAGGACATCTGACTTATTGTAAAGGAATATATTACAGATCATTTTGTTCAGTGCAGCATGGCCTTGAGTAACCAATTAACCAGTCATTGAAAAAATAATGAGGGGGTCTGGTATTTGAAGGAAACCATAACAGTTAATAGGAGTACAAGTGTCAAAACCCCTAAAGAGGAAAGAACTAGGATTAAAGTGGCAGAACCTGAGAAAGCCAAAATGCCATATACAGGTGCATCTCAAAAAATTACGAGAATCACAAATCACCAAAAAGGTGAATATTTTTTGTCACTCATTTCAGAAAGTAAAACCCATGTATTATATAGATTTATTACACAGAGTCAAATTCACCTTTTTCATGATATTTGAATTATTTGAGATGCACCTGTATAGATAATAGTTAAAATAAAAGGTAGCACACTATCCATTTATTTAATTTTATTTTATAATATATTTGATGATAAACATGTATTTGAGTAATCTTTTCTTAATATACATTTCATTCTTTATTTACATTTAAGTTGGATACAACCAACATAATGAGATAATAAATTAAACAAACATGCAGAGTTTAAAAAACACAACTATGGAACCTACACATGAAGTGGTAAATCGGTAAAATGTTAATAATATTAAGATTAAATATGCATAAATCAAACACAATTTCCAATTGTTTCTTTTATAGTTTTGGCCTAAATAATCTATTTCACACAACAGATGCTCACATATAGTGCACAAGACAAAATAATAACTCAATTTACACAAATGAGCCGATTTATACATTTTGGGATAGCTCCACAGAGGTTTTCTGTTTCGACGAAGCAGTAAAAGTGCATCCAAATCTAAAATTAGGATAGTAAAAAAAGTAAAATTAACGTAGTTTACATTCATTTCTTTTCAAGCATTTGCTTAATAGTTTACACATTTTATTTATTACACTATAATTATGATAATTGACAGAGATCATCTTGTTTAGAATTTAGATCACCCTTTAGCCTTAATGTATCATTTCACACAATCACTCCTATTTATTTTACATAGTCAACATTTTGTAGATTCAGCAAAAGGGTAAGTAAGCAACAACAAAGATCGATTTTTTTCTTAGAGGAAAAATGTCTTAGTTTACAGACAAAAAAAAAGGGGTGGCGCCTTCAGAGAAACTCAACTCAAGATTTTCAAACTGGGGAAAGTGAATTAAAAAAAAAACATACGATGAACTAGATAAGTCAAAAACAATCCCCATTATGTAACACTTGACCAGAAAGTAGCCAGCTGTGCCACCCTCACAACTGCATGTATCGTTAGCTAAACACACACACGCTTCTTTTTTTCTGGTTTCTTTTACTTTTTAAAAAAAACAAAAAAAACAACAAAAAAAAAAATTAAGAACAGCCAGGCCATGGCAATGAAATTCCTACAGGATATGAGCTGGACAGACCTGTTCTACCTGCTCCAGCTTTGTGTATGCTTTCAAACACACACACACACACACACACAGTAAAGGTTAGAGATAAGGAAGCCAGACAAGTGTAATTAATTGAAGGTAACTATCTAAACTGGCTAGGACACCTGGGTCACTACTGTAAACGTCAAGATTTCACATACGGGAAAAACCCATGACACCTCTGACTACTCCGTCAAAGTTTCTGACATTAAAACATGAGAAGAGCATGTGACTGGCTTGGTGTAGTATTGCAACACTTTTATTTTGCACAGTAAGTAAAACAGTAAGTAAGACTGAGGTAAGGCAAACAGTCAAAGCACTGTAGATTGTGTACCTGTCCTTGTTTTCAATCCCATGCTGATCTACTCAATTCCATAATATTCTGAATTCATAATTATTAATGATAAACATGTATTTAGAAAAAGGTTTTGTTAGCATGACATTACGAAGAAAAAAAAAAGAAAAACTTTTTGCAACTCTTTTAGATATTGTCTTTCTCCTTCTGTTGTGATCCTAAGGTTGTGGAAAAAGTAACAAAGGATGAAGCAGGACTTCCTGTGATGTAACTTCATGTGGGTTGTACCTGTCCGATTTTTTAAACAGCACATTTCTTAAGCTCTTTAGGTCCTCCATCAATTTAATCCATCCATTACCTAAAAAAAGTCAGAAAATTGAAAAAGAGGCAAATCATTAAGAGTTAACGTCACAAATAAAATAAAATAAAAAATTGAACAATAAAGAAATCAACAATAAAGGACACATTTGGACATCAGTGCAGAGCATGAAAACATTGATTAGTATATGTGAAAATATTAAAGCACAGATCAGCACCTGGGATTCAAGGATTTTTGAGTTCATGAGGAAACCCAATTAAAGACGGCGAGCAAAAATATGTGAAGCAAAAAAGTTAAATAAATCATTTATTTTTTATTTTTTAATTTCCACTTGCATCAATCAATGTGACAATATCTAATTCAGAAATTGGTGTAGCTAATGACAAAATATAAGTCGGAATAGAAATATAGATAAAAGAGTAGACATTTCTATAGAATTTCTATAGGAAGGACCTTTTGACCAATGGTGGTTTAACAAAGGCTGTGAGTTCAGTTCCCAGGACCACAAAGCCATTGACTCTCAATCAGTGTGGAGACGCACATAAACATATATATATATATTGTAAAGAGTTTTTAAAAAAAAAAAAAAAAAAGTTTTGACAATATAAGCAGACACAATATAGCCAAATATTTCCACATTACATCTAGGAGATGTGACAATGCATTTAACATTTATGAAGATATGGTGTGTACAAAACTGCACAGAACTCTAACTTTAACCCCACTGAACACCTCAGGATGAAACTGGAACACTAACTGTACCCCAGATTAGGGTTGTACAATATATCTTTTAGCATCGATATCGCAATATGTGCATCTGCAATAGTCACATGACAGGATGTTCAGTTTTAAGTGAGAATTATAGCCGACTGCACCACAGTTAAGATTACATATGATTAATTGCAAGTTTAATAATAGAGTGAAAGTTTATTATTTGCAGATTGTTTTGTCTGTTACTGTGTAAACATTTCAAACAAGTTTAAATCATTCAGGCACAAATAACCAAAAATGTTTGATTATTCAATTTCTGTGTCTGAATTGCCTGAAAAACATGAAACATTATTTTATTTACATCTTTATTCTATTGTATTTATCTGTGATTATAATTGTGTATTATATTTTTCCTTTCAAAATCACTCCAATCATTCTAAAATAATGTTTTCTTTCTAAATCAAGCTATTCAATTTATCTGGTAAAATCTTTTACATTGCAAGATATATCACAGAAAAAAACAAAATATTGTAATGGTTTTTTTTTTTTTTAATATCGTGCAGCTCTACCCTTTACATCTTCACCCAACAGAAATGTCTCAGCTCATTCATATATTCTGGTGGATAAATGAGTAAATACCCACAGTCTCTCGCCATAAACGAAGATTTGTAGGAGTAATAGTGAGACATAATCTGTAACAGGTGTTGAAAGAAACACATGAAAGGCCAGGCGACCTAAATACATTTGTCTATATTGAGTACAAGTTAGTTAAGTAACTTAACTTTTGTACAGAAAAAGCTTTACAGATCTCAGAAATTTGGTGCCTAACAATGTTTAGTATTCGAGCAGTGAGAGAGGTTGTGGTGTAAATGAGCACAGAAAAATGTTTAGAATTACAGCAGCAGCATTAGAATACAAATCTACAGTAACATGCGAGCGTATCTGCTAAGAAAAGTGAGCTGGACGTAGAAATCTTTAGAGTATCCATGCCGGACTGAGTATCCATGCCGGACCACCCACAGTCATAAGAGCTGAGTCACAAGACCATTCCATGACCACACAGGTCAGATCAGAAACTGCTCCACTCCAGCACTTAATTGTGTCCCCTTAGGCTGGGATTTGCCAATTAGCTAGTTCTTAGCTATTTGCTAGAAATGACAAAGGCCTGAAGCTACACAGCAGCAGACACATGAGGAGCAGCGTTTTAAACAGAGGAGACATGCTCAGAGACACAAGCAGCAAAAAACACCAAGAGCAGAGAAACACACAAGAAAACAAAAGCAAAAACACTGACATCAGAGACACAAACAGAGCTAGGAACAGCATATCCACTTACAACAGAGACACGAACAGCAGACAGGTGGAAATCTGAGACACCAACATCAGAGACACGAACAGCAGAGACACAAACAGCAGAGACACAGATATCAAAGAGGTGAACATCTGAGACACAGACACCAGAGACGCGAACAGCACAGACACTGACATCAGAGACGCAGACATCAGAGACACAAACAGTAAAAACACTGATATCAGAGACATGAAAAGCAGCGACACAGACATCAGAGACACAAACAGTAGAGACACTGATATCAGAGACATGAAATGCAGAGGCACAGACATAAGTGACACAAACAGCAGAGACACTGATATAAGAGACATGAGCAGCAGAGACATTGGGAACATGTTTGAATCCTGCTCCTAATTTTTCTCAAGCAAATAATCAGAAACACATACAGAGAAAATTATACTTCTGTAAAACAGCAAAGACAAATTTAATTTTAACACTGTAAGCTTCTCTGTAAATGCTTGTCTAAACTTGCATGCCCACACACACACATACATACACACTCCTCTCTTCATGCTGTTACCTACCTAACAGGAATTATGATTATAATCAGCCCTCACACCAGAACCAAGAAATCTGTACTAAATCCTGGAACCACACCTCAACTCATCTCGACACGACCATCCCCTACACACACCACACACACAGACACCACACACACAATGGGTCAGCAGTTACTCTCTTCGAAAGTCTTTCTAAAATTAAATATTTATTCAATCTGTCACCAGGATATGAAGCTGAAGAGAGTGTTTGAAGTGATATTACCATCATTGCTTTCCACATAATTTTATCACTTCAAGATGTCCTATTATATATTCCTGATGGATTTTTTAAGAAGTAAAGCAGAGATGACTGTCTGAGCCAGTATCGCCATTTACACAGCGGTGTCAGCAAGTAAATCTTGCTGCAATTAAAGCCATAGTTTTTTCCTCTCTAAACAAACGAGTCAGGGCAGGTACATTTCACAGGGAGATTTTTTTTGTAGACCCACAAACCTTCAAATCTACAGTAGGAGGATGTGGTAGTCCGATCCCTTGCATTAGTTTATTTGCACCGGTTTGTATTACCCAGAGTGTAAACACACAATTATAGATAGAACATGTTAAAATCATTAAATCTGGATTAATGTTGTCATTACCATATGCCAAATGTTCCTTGCTTCCAAACGAAATTGTTTAGCTTTTCAAACAACTAACAGGGTTAAAACTTTTAGTGTCCAAAAATCTTAATGGAACTTCGTAACAGTCAGTCTTAATAACACACTCACACGGTTTCTCTTTTGGCACTTCGATTAGGAACAGTTGGGGTAATGTTTCCAAGAAATCTTGGGGAAAAATTGACCTAAATTTACTTCCCATATAATGATAATGTGACAAATCAATTGAATAACTGTGATTAGACCACTGAACTAGTGGCAAACTGCATAGTGAGTAATTTTCTCCAAGTAAAAGCAACACTCCATGTGCCAGCAGATGGAAAACAAGTTGTTCACCACACCTAGATCACTTTCCTTTCTACACACACACACAGTGTAACAAAGTTACACACCATGACAAACAAACTATATTAAAACAATACTGAAGAAGCAGAGCTCTCTTAGGGACTGGCTCAGTCAACATCCAAGGAGGGGTCTAATTATTTGATACATTATCTGATGGTCCATTAGTTTAAAATAAGGCTTCTTGTTAGAAGACACACGTAAACAGACACGCTGCAAGGAAATGAGTGCCAGAGTCAGAAAATCAACCTTTCCTTTCCAGATACAGGAGTTAATAGCACATATTTTCTTCACAGACAAAACGGCTCCAAGGTCTGCGTCTAAGATTAGTGCTGCGTAAAACAAAAAAACAAAAAAAATGCTGAAAAACGAGAGCATTTAGAGTTGGGGGCACAGTCTAATGTTAGAAAACATTAGATGCACACAGTTGTCTGCCTATACTTGGAAGTACCTAACAATCGATACACTTATTAATTCAGCTATGCTTGCTAAACTTACTAAGCAAAGCCCTTTGTTAACGAAGAAAAAAAAAAAAAAAAAAAAAAAAAAAAAAAAAAGACCAGCCAAATGTCCCCACGAGGTCAAATCTGTCTCTCTCACACACACACACACACCCACACACTTACTTCAGGGACACTGGCACTGCCTTGCGCCACTCCAGCACAGCTTTAAACCAGTCATGTGAAACGACCCGTTCCTTGCTGCAAATCAGATTAGAGTCATGAGCTGACATCCACACACACTCCCATTCCTAAGCAATAATAAGATTTAACCTTTCAAACACACAAAAAAAAGACACAAAAATTTTGGAATCAAACAGCACATATTTGATTATGAAAGGGCAGAAACTGTAACTGGCCAGACATTTGCATCCAGATGTTTGTAAATATTAATTCATAGTCTTAGTGATTATATACGAAAATGTCAGTGATTATGTCAGTTATTGGAGTTTGTCAGTAGCTTGTCTGTGTGATAGCTGCACAATAAATTATTATGGAGCATACTTCATAATAGGTTATTTCCCACAGGCAAATGTATGCATTCCACATAACTGCAAACATAACATCTCCAAATTGAATATTACTGGTGACAGATTCACTCCTCAGGCAAATTCTTTGTTGCAACACAAATAAACGCTGTACACTGCGATTCTTCTAATAAGTTTCTTTCAGTGTTCAGTAAACCGACACGACTGTTCTGATTAGAGGCGTACAAAGACCGACATACATTATCCTGAGCTTTTTCTCACTTTTATACTTTAACTTACTTAGATTGCAAGTACAGTCCCTTATTCCAAAATATAGACCCGGAAATTAACATATTAATATACTACATATACATATGCAATTATTTAAAAAAAAAATAAGTATCATTATGTAAAAATGTAAATACAGTACGCAAGTATATATTATGCATATTAAGTGCTGGGCAAAAGTTTTAGGCAGGTCTGAAAAAATACTTACTTTTTACTTAAGTAAAAAGAGAAGCGTTAATAGTTTCTTTTGTCAATTATTAAAATAGAAAGTAAATGAATTTTATTAGAAATTTATTTTGAAATTTGAAAGAAGAGAAACACAAATAAATATTTGGTGTAACCACCCTTTAATTCTAGTTTAGGTTACTGATGAACTGTTCGCAAATGTATCATTCTATGTAACCGGTTAAACTGGCTTAACAGACAGACAGAATCATTTGAGACAATTTGCGTCTCGAGAAAGCACTAATCCACAAATTGTAAAGTTATTTATTTTTATTTAATTACATGCCTGACACTCCCTTTGACTCGATATAAACCACTGGTTTTTCGGTTACTCCATCAGTACACTGACTGATCTGCCGTGTATAAGAGAACTGATGATGAGCACGTGCAATGCAGCTGATAGACTCCATGAAGTGTGACAGATACTAACAAATGTACTACTAGAGCGATTCTCGTTCTTGACTTGAGAGTCGGTTGCGGCTGTGTTCAAGAAAACACATTTCAAAAAAGTTATGAATTGATTTGCATTTTAAGTAAAGTAAGTTATTGACCATTTCACAAAACAAGACTTGGTACTTGGTAGCAAATTGTTGACAATCAATTACAGAGGTCAGACCTTTGTGGTTGGCTACCAGGTTTGCACAAATTTCAGAAAGGATTTTGAGGATTCAGGTCTGGAGACTGACTGGGCCACTCCAGGACCTTAATGTGCTTCTTCCTGAGCTACGTGGAAGAGTTGTGTGTTTTGGATCATTGTCATGCTGGAATACCCATCCACAACCCATTTTCAGTGGCTGGCTGAGAGAAGGAGGTTCTCACCTTGGGTCAACCTTGTGGGTGCTGCAGGATTTTAGTTATGGCAAAGTGTGTTATCATTGATGTGAAAATCCTTTCATGAGCTGAAATTAATTCTATAAGTCTACAATATTAATGGTAGGTTTATTCTTTGTCAATAGGAAAACATATACAATCAGCAGGGGATCAATGTTTTTTTTCTTACTTCAAAACACAGAAATCCGTGCCTGCAGCTGTATTTTGTTGCAAAACTGTAAAAAACTTTTATCAGCTCATGTTTTAAACTGACTTACGTTGGTATTACTGGGTCAAAAGTAAGGTGTCTTAATGATTATTGTCCATTAGCATTGACCAACCTCAACAGACCCAGTGCAATTTGCATATATATTTCTTGAACCGTTCCACTGACAATGCCATCAACTTCAACCTGCTCTCTGTTACCTAATCTCACATCTGGATACAAAGGAAACGTATGTCAGAATGCTGTTTATTAGTTTCAGGTTACATTTGCATTTGGCAGACCTCTTTATTCAGAGTGACTTACATCAATGTGATACAACAGAGAAATTGGGAGTTAAGGGCCTTGCTCAGGGGCCCAGAGGTGGTGGCTTGGTGGTGCTGGGAATCGAACCCAGGTCTTCAAGTTGGTATTTCAACACTTTAACAACTGTTTTACCACTTCCCCAGGTTCACAATCATCCCCCAGCAACTGGTGGTGGCAAGGGGAAGTGGTGGCTTATGGGTAAGGTGTTGGACATCATACAGAAAGAAAGTGGAACAACTGGTGAGCTTCTGACACAACAGCCTTTTGTCTCTCAACATAGACAAAACAAAGGGTTCCACAAAGGATTGGTAAACCAAACCCTTTGCTTCTCAATGCCTCAGTAGTTGAGAGTCAGCAGTACCAAGTTTCTTGGTGTACACATTTCTTATGACCTTACCTGGACTACCAACCCCAACGTAACTATAAAAAAAAGGCCCAACAAAATCTTAACTTCCTGTGGGGGTTTAAAAAACCAGCCTCCTGCCACCCACCCCTGACAACCTTCTACAGGGGAACTGCGGCAACACTCTTTATTCAAAACATTATTCAGACACGTCTCTGGCATTAAAAATGCCACCCCTTTCACCTCTCCCATAGTCTGTTCACGCTCCTGCCATCAGGCAAAAGGTCCTGAAGCATCAGGACCCATGCTACAAGTTATTGCAATAGCTTCCTTCCACAAGCTGGCAGATCACCTCACATGCCACCCATCACCTTACATCCACCTGCTTAACTGTGAACTATGGACATTAATGGCCACGCAATGGACACTAACACACAGGCTGACTCAGTCATTTTACTGTGCAACAAAATGCATATTAGACATTTAGCGCTACAGACTTGCACACGGTCAACTGTGACTGTGCATATTACTTATATATGACCACAAATTTATTACATCTACCTTATTAGCCCTTATGGATAATGTTTCTCATTGCATATTGTGTATCTGGAAGAATTACAAAGAAGCTGAGTTGAGTTGAACTAGAATAATAAAAATACTTTACTGAACATAGAAAGCTGTTAAAAAGACAAACACTTGCAACAATTTAAACTGCATTGTTTTATTTACCTTCTACAGGAAAAAAGGTCTAAAATCAATTATTTTTTTATCCTCCTGAGCAGGAATGAGAGGCACTAAGAACAGTCACATAAGGCCAAAAATGTAAAAACATTAATAATTTGCTAAGCACAGAAGTGGGAAGGGAATTTAAAACAAGCCAATTAGAGCTCACCCTCAAATCACGGTTTTTAAAAGTTTACGGAGCTTTTTTAACACTTCCAGATGTACAGATCAGGAAATGAAAACTGAAATTCTGATCCATTATCCTTTATTCATCTTTTGATCTTACATTGATCCTCAACAGGCTCACAGAAACTGGACAGCTAAATACTGGAAAAAGACCAGGTAAAGATTTTGCGAGACAGTCTGGAATTTTTCCTTGACAATGTGGTCAAGACTGTCTATGTTTTCATGCGAAAGATATTTCACTGACATTGCAGACAACCAGCTATTGAGTCTGTTGGCAATTACATTTACATATTAATAACATTTACATATTAATAACTTAGTTTATCAAATCTCTGATTTAAAAAAAACTTATGAATATCTGTTTCAAAAAGCTTACTACTAAATAATTCTACAATATCTGCAGATGTACTGTAAGCACAAAAGAACAAATTAAAAGGTTGTGCTATATTTATTTATGTGTGGCATTTGTGTTGGTAGTTCTGCCCAAAAAAATGTAAACACTGACAAAATCATAGAACCAAGAAGATGGTCAAAATTAAAAATCAGTCACCTGGAAAGAAGACAAAACAACAGGTATTTCCATGAAGGTCCTCCGATAATCAGCTATAGCTCTAAGAGCCTCCCAAATCAGTGCTCTGACTCAATGTAATCAGATAACATTGGCCTTAAATCCCATTTACTGCATATATGTGATATTTAGTCTTCAGTATTTTAACTTCCAAGAAAAAAAAAATCAAAATAAAAGAATAAATCAGAAATTCTGTCATTTTGGTCTGCAAGTACAGCACAAAAAACCAAACAAAAGAAAAACAATAATAACAGTAGTTATGCAACAAACAATTTGCCCTAAGGTTCATTGTAAATGCAGAGTATACCAATCACTAACGGTATGTATAATAGTGACTGTTTAGATTGTAGAGTCTGATGGCAGCAGGAAGAAAAGATCTTCTTTAGACACTTGGATGTAACAGTCTGTCACTGAAGGGACTGCACAGAATTGAAATCATTTCATACAGTGGGTGATAGGCGTTCTCTACCAAGACGATAGCTTAGCTGCTGTTCTTTTATCAGCCACTTCTGTACTGTGTCCAGGGGCATTTCCAAGACTGAGCAGGCACTCCTGATTAGCTTGTCCAGTCTCTTCCTTTTTGAAGTAGAAGTGCTGTTTCACCAGCAGATCACTCCATAGAATATGGCTAAGGCCACCACAGAATAATTAGAAAAAATGTCCTCACTATTACTCCCTGTACTCCAAAGGCCTTTTGCGAAAAGGTTTTGCTCCATTCTTTTTATTTTTTAATAAATTGCTGTTATTTGTCCAGTTTTATTTGCTGTTAACATGAACACCCAGGTATTTATAAGTGTCTACTCGCTCAATGTCTTTTCCGGCGATAGTAAGTGTTTGCTACTGTGGAAGTCCACCACTAGCACCTGGGGTTTACCCCACATTTATATGTAGGCAAAAATGTTGGAACAAATTCACATCATCATCTGTGATCAGTTTGACGATAGCAAAGTCATCAGAGACCTTCTGCAGGTGATATGTTGCTAAGCTGAACACTGAGCTATATCAATTGTTAAAAAAACACATTATACTCCAGATTTACCAAGGCTAGATACAATAGTTTGATTTGTGGATTCACTAGAACTACAGATCAAAAGGATGTTGATCACTTTAATGTTCACTTCAAACACTGTATTATGAAAAGATGACCTTAAAGTGACATTGTAACTTTTCAGTCATTTCTCACCGGACTTCTACTTGATACTTTTTGGCAGAATTTTAAGACCAAGCTGCCATCACAGAGGTCACTTGCGTACTACAGGGAGGGATGCTTATGCTTGAAGTGTGTCCGCAGGGTGTAGAAACACACTGACATCTGTGAGGCCTCCAGGGAGAAAAAGAATGACACATAAGCGAATGGAAGCTAAAATTGCCAGTGGCACAGCCCTGGTTTTAGTTGCAGTGTTGGTCTGATAAACCGCTTACTACTGACAGAGTGGTGGGACAAAGAAGAACTGGCGGAACCCCCCTGTCAACCTTGTTGGGTTCTGTTACTGTAGAGTGCTGAAAGACCTACGAACTCATAAAGCGAGTTTGACAGCTTGCCATGCAGAAACGGTAATATTTCTTGACTTCCGAGAAGTCGAATAGACATCCAATGTTAAAAAAATATTTGAAAAATTAGATCAACACTAAATTTGTACACTAGATCTGTAGCCACCTACATTTTTTTGCATAAGTATTAAATGTTTCCAGATTTGTGGCCTTATAACCTGGACTTAAAATGACTATTACAAGCCAATATTCTTGAAACTGGGAAATCTTATTTACTAATACATTTGTTATTTCAAAAAGTAAAAAAAAAACAAGTTCTTTTTAATTCCTGGATGTCAACCAATAAAGTTCAATAAACCTATAAAGCAAGACTGTCACTGTGTCAGATTATGTGATTTTGACTGGATAAAATCTTGTGACGTGCGTAACATATATAGCACACGACGCGTTGCTTTCTGACCAATCATCGCATGCAATGAGGCGCTTTCGGAGCTGCAGAATAGTGGTTTCCCAGCAACAACTAAAAACAAAGCAGCCCTGTGCACATAAACATAAAATTAAGATGACAAAACTTTCTAAAAACAATCGGTTACCTCAAAACTTTGACCGTGCCACAATGTATTGGAAACACTGTCATCATTGTAAATAAGAACATTATGAGTAATTTGTTAACATGTTACATGTTCATTCCAATACTCACCAGCAGGGGTGCCAGATTGGATTAAAAATATCCCTCTCAACTACAGCATAAAACCTGCCCAATAAAAAAAAATCCGGCCCAAAATGTGTAGTGTTTAAACTGGAAAGAAATTAACTATCTAATCAGATTTTTTTTTAGTCTAACAATCAAAAGGAGCCCAATTAGACAGGAACCAACTCAATCTAGCAACACTGCTCACCAGGTTAAGGAAGTTCCTTCGCTACCTATTGCTAACATTTTTCCTTTTTTTATATTTTATTGTGGTGCTTCCTCAATGACACCATAAAGCCAAATGTACTGTTGCCCAAGCTTTACAAAGCTTAATAAGTGCACCAAGCAGCACAGTCACCTTTTGTTTTGCCCTGTTTAAAATCTGTGTATGAAAGAGATTTTGTGCTTCTATTGGTCATACCATTAAGGGCAAAGGAAAAAATATTAAACATGCTAAACATACTAGACATTCCTAATTAACATGCACTATGACACACGACACAAGATGAAACGACTGAATCTTGCGTCTCAATACCCATTGCCCACAACACCTTTTGGCAAGCAAATCGTGCCAAAATCAGGCTAACATCAGATAGTCTGAACAGGGTTTAGGGGCCAAATTACTGTATCGCTGTATCAATTGCACAGAGCAAGTGTGTTATTGTGGCATAACTTAAAGTATTTTGTCAGTTATTTTAAAAAAAAACCAATATTGTTGAAATGATTTCAAAACTAAATCAGGACATAAGCTAAACCTTCTGATTTAACCTCACAGCCAAATAAGCAACAGACAGGAAGGAAATCGAGTAAAACTTCCTCATCTGGAGCACATTACTTCTCTGCTGAGGTGGCGTGAACTACGTTTGAGTCCTTAAATGCTATTTTCTATTTAAAAGACAGATTTTCTAAATAATGTCTGATTTAGTGGAACAGAACAAAAGAATAAAGCAAATGTTATAAAATGAAAAATCATTGGTTTGATGCTTAGCATTTTACCAGACGAGTCCTGAACAAATACAAATACTACAAACTAGATCAGAGAATTATAATGGGACTCATCCAATCTTACTTACTCTGACTCAGTGTTAAAAAACAGTAATCTCATTTAGTCATGTTACATCATTGTATGCTAATTTTGTAATTTGACCTTTGCAAAATTTTGTTGAATAAGCTGAGGCATATGGACTGTTCTACCCAAGAGAGAATGAGGTAGATCAAGAGTTATTGAGACAGAGGCTGTCTGTCCTGCACCTTTGTGGAAAGGAGATTCCAGGAGTTAATAACAACCAACATCTGGAAGCATCTGCCATGGAGAATTATCTTGTTTTGGGGCTGGGCCTTTACCAAACCAAACCATTCATTAAACCCTACAGCCCATCTAACTGCAGTGAGAAAGCCCTAGGTACAATCACTAGCACACATTAAGGCTCTGGAAGAAGTACTTGACCTTGAAATGCTAATGTTGCTTTTAAAAAAAAGCACCATTTAGTAAATGAGCAAATAGCTTGCTAATAGGACACTGCCCTTTCTGATTTGCGGTTAGAGAAGTTCGGATTTCTGAGCATATTACTTCTTTAAGAGGGAACAACATGTACCATTATCATAATCATATGGACATTACCATAAACGGACAGGATAAGCCACAATATTAGATCTTACAGCCTGAGCCATGATTAAAGTCAATGAGCAGGCAGGTCCTGTAAATGTTCTCACACAGTGGTGTTATTATTTACGACCATAATGGCACCCTGTGTAATCTAAATTTGCCATGCTCTCAAACTCTGCATGAGCCTCCACGGTGCAACATCAATTTTCATGAGGTAACTGGCCTTTCTCCGTGGTAGTTTTTTGTATCTTACTCTATGCAAGACACATGGTTCCCATTGTGGCTGGAAAAAAAAAGATTAAAAAGTGGGGAAGGGGCTATGCTGCAGCGCTCTGCCCCATGGTGCAATCTAAAAGCTTTGGTCCCAACTGAATATTGCTTATCCACACCTCATAAATACTGTTTACATAATGATGGTAGGGTAGGACTAAAAGTATGGCGGCTTTTATAGGTTCCAGCTGAAGGGCACACATTCAGAGCAACAGTAACAATCGCACTCCACTGATGACAGAAATGCCAGGCGGTCGGGCACAGGCACCCAGGCAGATAGCTGATAGGTATGGGATATGAAAAGGTGTTGAAACCAAACGGATTTGAGTTTTCAGAGACTGCATGACAAGGTGGTGGAGGAAGTTTTTTTAAGCAGAGATTAGAGAAAAAAAGGAAAGAAATTGAGGGATAAGGGGAAGGAAAAACACAAAGGAGGTGGATTGAAGTGATAAAAGCAGAGACAAAAGATGATGATGCACTTGATCATTGAATAAGTTTTACTACACAATTTGTTGCATCTATATTTAGTTGTCATCGTAAAGAAAAATAAAATCAATTCAAATTTATTTAATTAAATATTTCCAAATAAAATGTTTACAGTACAATATATCAAGTAAATGAAAAATTGTTCATATTGTATATCATGTATAGTGAATAACTAGAATTACATCTGACATAATTAAACTTCTGATGTGTGCCATTTAATCTTAATCATAATCCTGCACACCCAGATAGGCATATAAAAATATATCAAATACCTAAAACCAGAAATAGATGCTAAATACACGGTAAAATAGGCAATGTGAAATTACTCCTAACTACAGTCTCAAGTGTTTTCAGTTTTAATTCAGCTACATGGAGTTATTCATTCTGCTTTATTACACACTTGCTCTCTACACACACACACACACACACACACACAAGCAGATAAATTAATCAAGCGAGTGGTGTCCATCTATAAATTCCAGCTACAGAGCAAACCTTTTTTGCCGAGCAGGATAATAGTTAGTTTGCCCTCAATTAAAAAGAGGATTTGAGATGTACCTGTATGGAGTCTGTAGGATAAAAAAGCTATGCACTGCAGAGCATATCTAAACCTAAAACTGAACAAACCAATTAAACGTCTTCTGGACTTAACTGGACAGTGCAAACAAAGGACACAGTGACAGATTCTTCAGCGCTATCCAGATGTAGTGGCATGGAATAAAGGGATGGCATTTTGAAGACGGCTGTTAACAGCATTCACAATGATTAAAAAAAAAGTGACCTGTCAGGGAAAGTGTTTTAGATAAAGCAGTACAAGCAAAATAAATGGAAAGTGATAGAAGCCTGTTGGCTCTAATAGAGCTGTTTTAAGTGACGGTTCAGGGCACAGAGGTCAAGCAGCAACCTGAAACTAAAGCTCCAAAGGTCAAAAGATCACCAAACCCCTTCTGCCACGGTTGAGGAAGTGAAAGTCTTTTTTTGAAGTGAAAGTCTTGTCTTTCACTTTTACTCAGATATACATGCTAATTTTGAGTCAATAATAAACTTTAATAATGTAGTTGCAAAACTAAAGATAAACAAACCAAAATGCTGTTGGATATCGTCATAGAACTGCTATTCCAATGAAAGGATTATTAATGGAAAAACTGAGGACTGCACATGAGAGTTCACACGCCAGATCTAAACAAACATCAAAGGAAGTTTGTCAGAGAAACAATTGATGCTCTCAGGTCAATCCAGTGGCGTACAACGTATCTGCTTCTAATTTCCACAATTAACTTCAACAAAGAATGCAACCACTCGTCTTTTTGAGTAAAATTGCCCATTGACTTTACAACGCCCAGCCACTTTTATTAATGCTAATTGATGCATTGTGCAGGTCTCTTACTTTGTGTGCATCTGTGTTTGTCAACAGAATCACCTCACACACATGCACACAAAAGCAAACAGTGGGGCACATTCAAGTTGAATAGGAATGACTGTATGCATGTTTTAGCGTTTAGCATCCAAATTTATTTTTTTTTAAAAACTGCATGTTTGGAGAAAAAACATTTGCACAAACTACTTCTGCTGTTGAGTGTTAATTGATTGCTCTCAATCCTTATAATTATGGAGTGCCATAATCATAAAAATCTTTAACTGTTTTGACTTCTAAATTGTTTTTAGATTTAGACTATGGCACATCTGCACTTATTGATCACTATTTTTCACTTTTATCAAGCATTTTTCTTATTATTATAAATGTGTATTTTTATTAATATTTTGTTTTTACTAGGTTTTACTGTTTTTTATCTTAAATATTGTGAGACTGTGTATGACAAATAAAATCTAGTATTTATTCTAGCAAGTTGGGTGCAAGCATGGTAACACACAGTATACACACAAACATACAGTGTAGTGATGTAATAAATGAGACTTTTTGTTTGGAAATTGAAAAAAATGCAACATTAACCTAAAGACAAAGGTAATATAAAAGGCAAACACACAACCTAATAGCATTTAGCGATGTCTTGTCACTTGCTTTATAATTGCTTTTTACAGTGGCAGATTTTTTTGGCAGTGCATTTTTATGAACGTCCGAGACCAAGTCAATTTCTCCTCCTCCGTCAGCCATTGTGAGCGTAAAAATTGTAATTCAACTGTCACTGTGAGGCAAATTTGAACTCTGATTGGTTAATATAGTTTAAGTTACATGTGCCAGCACTACTGATTCTGAGGGTCCTGAGCAGATTACATTAACACGGCAGCACATAGGGGATGAAATATAATTGGCCAAAAAAATCATCCAAACATACACATACACATAATGGAAGCAGTGCTGCAAGAGAAACACTACAAAATAGATTGTTTGGAATATATTAATACAATTTCATGAAACAAATAGTAAAATTTAGGTTGTAAATGTAGGTCAGTGCTTTTTACATTGTTTAGGCCAGCAGAGAAAGCCTTTCTGGCCATGACTGCCTACCACTGCTTTTAAAAGCATGGTAGAATATGAATCTAGAGGTACTTATCTAAAAGGTTATAGAAACTCCATTTGTTTCACTTTGTTCATAGGTGACTACATGCAAAAAAAGTTAAACAAATCTTTAACTGCAAATGTGTGAATATAATTAATGCTAACTGTACTCAAGTATTTGTGCTAGCAAGTGATGCGCAAGCATACGATTAAAGATGATCACTAATCCGTGTGCAAAGAAAAGCCTACACAGCTTATTTGAAACTGTCAGGGAGCTTTGTGCTTCACTATGTCTGTAATCCCTGAGAGGGTAAGGGGTCTGTTCGGGATAAACAGCTGGATGCAAGTATGACTGAATGCACCTGCAAAAGCAAAACGGTTACACAGCCCTGAACATGAACAGCCAAAGCCCATACTTTCTTTTTTTCATCTGTTTCGCCTTTAGACAGGAAACAGCTGAGAAAGCCACTTTATTCTCTTGTTGTTGGACTTTTGATGAGGCACAATGTGCTGCCAGGCGTGTTTTAAGGCCAACACGGAACCATGGAGGTGGCCACAAAAGCCATGTGGAGAACGGCTAAAAGAGGCTTGAGCCGATGGCTTTATTTTTTTTTTTTTTTAGTAGCATCCAAGCCTGTGGCCAACAGGTTGACGGCGCCATAGCACCTCTATGGCTCGACTATTCCCTCATTCACTCCAGCCCTCCTGTTTAATCCTCCGGTTCCAATTGCTGTCTGAAAGCACTGCACGACAAAAGAAAACACTGAAGGCCCAGTGAGCCTCTGAAGAAAAACACATAAAGGGAGAAACTCAAGTCACTTCCATCGCACCAGGCCGGGACCACCTGCTCATCTGACTAAATTGCACTCAACAAGAAACAGAGATAGAAAAACTCACAGTCACTCTGTGATCCTGCCACACAAAGGAACAAATTGCATTTCCCCATCTCCATCCTCCACAGGTCAGGAATCGCATCCCGCTGAGTAAGAGCATTTGTTTGCAATCACATATATATACATTTCTTTTCTTATCTCCGGAGTTACATTCGCTGCTCTTTCATCTCCATCTGCTTTTTTAGTTGGATGCTTTGGTGTTTTATAAGCCACTTCTCTTCAAATTGGGCATCATTATTCCAAACAGTCTGATGCTAACTCTTATCTTTATGTATACCTGAGAGGTCAGTGCACTGGAGAGAGCCACCACAGTGGAGATTAAAGCTGCGGCTGGAGAGAGAAACAGAATGAGAGCATAGCTTCGTGCTCATCACTGACATCTTAATTGCTGGCATTGATTGCCCTAGAAGCCAGGATGAATGGACCCACAAAGCTTTAATCTCAGCCCCACATAAAGAAATTTCAGGATCCTAGAAATTTTTACATACAATCTTATCTGAGAGGATGAAAAAATAAAGCCTTTATACAACAAATGGAAGTTGAAATATATATATATATATATATATATATATATATATATATAAGATATATATATATATATATATATAATATATATATATATATATATATATATATATACACATACATATATATATATATATATATATATATATATATATATATATATATATATATACATACATATATATATATACATACATATATATAGCGCCACTTCCATTTGTTTCATTTTTTTTCTAAACTTATGGGACAGCTGAGTGATTTCAGGTGATGATGGACTTTTCCCTGGTGGTCACACTACCAGATCCAGTGCTGGACTCTAATTTATGATTCAGTGGATCAACAAGCAACCAGCCATGAGGACCACCCAGTTTCTGCCATACAGTGCAAACACACAAACTTACAGGGCATGTCCAAACACAGCTTATTTACTCCCACTTTTATACCAACGGAAGGGAAAAAAACATGAAATCCGATTTTTACTGCTGGCTAAATAAAAACACTTAAAGTTTCCTTGTTTGATGACTAAAAACAAGCATTATTCAATCTTTTTTATACATTTACTTATATTTACTTATTTCATTTAACAACAAGAAATTTAACAGTTGCACAGCCAAAGAGCCACTGCATAACTTTTTAACCTACCAATTACTTCTGTACCCTTATAAGATCAGGAATTTACAATGGGCAACTAATGCTATTAATTTAAGATGCTTGTTAAATGCTGAGTTTGTTAGGAATTAGGATTGGGAATCATTGGTATTGATGAGGGCATATGAGGTAAACACAGATATAAAAAAAATAATTATATAAGCATATGAAATAAGCAAACAGTGATTGCTGGATTTAGTTGCTTTTTAAGTACAAAGGCTGACCCAGTCCCTAAAGTGTAACACTTTTTAATGGGCTTGTGTCTTTTAAATGTTTATAATTTTTGAGTGTAAGACAATGTTAAAGAACATGCGAGTGAAGCTGGGTGACGTTCAGCTCAATATTTTGTTCTTTGGGAATCTTCAGAAAGGCACTCTCCACTCTGAAGGAAATATAAACCACTGTTTTTAAAATAACGATTATCATTAAAGTAATCCATAATGAACATAAAGCAGGACGTTTTGCGTCTACATCTGGATTTCTGAAAAACGGCAGACAGTAACAACCATTTTTTTATAAATACATAAATATAATGAAATTATGATGAAATAATGAAATATAATTAACATGAGCTAATCGCCCAAGGCAGTTCTAAACATCCTAATTGGAGAAAGTTCAATATACATATTTACATTTGCAGCATTTGGCAGACGCCCTTATCCAGAGCTACTTACATTTCTCTCTTTATACAACTGAGCAATTCAGGGTTAAGGGCATTGCTCAGGGGCCCACCAGTGGTGGCTTGGTGGAGCTAGGAATCAAACCCACAATCTTCGGGTTGGTAGTCCAATACCTTAACCATGAGCCACCACTTCCCGCACCACCACATATACATAATTTGTGTATCTAGCAAACACACCCTGGGGCTGTGGTATTAAATGTATCTTTTAAAAAAATAAGAGAGAGAACATTGGTACGAATGGAACAATACAAAACAAACAATGCATTCGTAATGGAAAACTCAAGCCTACTGAATATATTTAAATCCAAATGCAGAGCAGATGTCAGTCATGTTACACGTCTAGTCAGCAAATCGAACTTTCAGAGGGACACTGTGGACTGTACTCAGCAACTGCTACCACTCCTGCAGCAACATGCTCATAATAAATATCTTTTCAACACATTTAGCAGTGTTTATCCTTACAATTTACAGTTGTTAAAAATAAATGGTCTGCTTTAGAACTTGTGCATGTGTATTTGTGTTCAGTTCTAATGCAAGTGCCATAGTACACATATGCAATAAACGCACAACAGAGCCAAACCACCGTGTCCATCAGGTTTCCAAGTTCAAAAATAAATTGTTAAGAGACCTAAAATACAGCAGTGTTTCTTATTATCTGCATCTAAAATTAAAACAGTCTCATGATATCACCCTCAAAAAGGTATTTATTAACCAAGAAGATCCAGAAGGCTACATGAGATGAATTTAAAATTCTTAGTGTTTGTGCTCAATAAACTCCTCCACCAATTTCAGATCAATGAGTGCATTTTATTGTTTTTCTATATATTTTTTTTAAACGATTCCTTCACTAACAACAGACATAACAAATAACATCTGCAAATATTAATGTAATTTTTCCTCGTCTGTCAAATGTGAGTAACGTCACTCCATAATACAAATACGCCCCATAGTATAATCCCACCCCTAACACTGATTGACAGGTTTCATTGTAAAGCTCAGGATATGCAAACAAAAAAGGGGTTTGCAATTTCTTTTGAGGTTTGGCAGTCATGGTCCCTTTCCCATTCTAAAACTTAAATGGTTTACAGTTGCATTTGGATTATGTCACAATTTATGCGTTCACATACTGAAAACACGATAGTAAATAAAATTATTAGTCCCTTTCGAAAATTGTCCGCAATATACTTCCATATCTTGCATCAACCAAAACTGAACTCACACATAGAGGTTTTCATATTCCTGTCACCACTGTCTTAAATAGATCAGGGTTAAAAATCTAAGCTTAGATGACAGTAAAACTGCTTTTGTGTCATTGGTTTTGTAAAATAACTCAATCAAGTATAAGTTTGGTAATTGGCAGCAAAACATTTTTGCAGCAAACAACCAAGCAGATTCCAAGCAAAATGAAACCAATCCCGCTTCAGCCTGCCACATGACAGGATATTTACCAAAGCTTCTTATGCCTGTGTTTATTGGCTTAAAATGAGGATAAAGTGTGTTATGACATGGCCTTGCCAAAGAACACTTAACTGCTTGCTTGCGTCCCTCGTCTTCAATGAAAACAAACTGGCAAACTTATTAAAAATATATTGCTACTTCACAATTTCCAACTTTGTTAAAATTGGCACGGGCCAAACTATTGTTTTTGCTAACAAACAGGTTAAACATTTAAAAGCATTCTGGCTCATAAACATGCAACCAACAAACGTATGAAGTTTAGTGGGGAGCTGCGTTTAAGAGCTAACGCTGTGGAGAAAAGCCATTTAGAGCCTTACAGTATTTTAACATGCAGATATGCGTGCAATATTTAGCAAAATACCACATGCAAAAAATAAGTACCACAACTAATATACCAAATGTAAGTTGTATATTAGTTGTCTGTTACTTTAAATTCATTAGCAGTAGCATTTCCAGCCCCTTTAAAAAAAGACAAGAGCACAAGAAGAAAAAACTACATACATATTTCCTCTTCTTGACAAGAATCATCATGAAGCAACTGGAGGGTATCTGCTTTCACCGAATCGACTTCCACAGCTGCAAAAAGAGAAAACAAAAAGGATTAATTATTTTATTACCTTAAATCTATTTTAGTATCTGGTTACATGAGTGCATATGCAGGAAAATACAATTGCTGACAGAGTTGCTGTATTTTATTTGGCAAACCTAATTATATATCAGGGACATGCAGTCAGTGGAGGAAGATGAAATCATAAATAATAATAAAATAAAAACTCACTGAGGTGTGTTAGAAATGCAATTTCTATATGACACTTTGCGTATTATTTTGTTTAAATACATGTGAGAGGCACTATGTGTGAAGGGACAAGCTCAGCCTCACCTTGAATAATCACAATCTCTCATAAAACTGGATTGAGTGTGTGTAATTTCCGATTGCTTGTTAATTTCTCTCTGTACTGTATGTAATGTTTTTAGACACTTTTATTAGATGTTCTTACCTTTTATAGTCCAGCGAATGTATTTCACATATGTGCATAAAATATTTAGTATTGCTGATCTGACATAAAACTGCACTGAAAAGCACCGAGTAAAAATGAGGGCACACAGAATTCTTTTTTTTAAGAATTACATCGTCAAATTATTGTTGAGTAACAAAGTATACCAAATATACCTTTTCTGCTGATTCAAAAAATTCTACAGGTTAAGGGAGACTGTGTTTTATGTTGGAGAAGAGTGCTGTTAGGTGTGGGGTAAAAATTAAGCAATTAGGTATGTGTTTTAGTATTACTAGGTGCAAAAATTATGGAATGGGGTAGGGTTTAGGGGTTAAAAAAGAAATTTAGGTCAGAATAGGAACTGAGGTTTGGAGGTAGATTTAGAGATTAGGGTATAAAGTAAAAATAAGGGGATTTTTATTGGACAGGATAAGGATTATGCGTTAGGGCATAAAGTATTAATGGTTGGGTTGAAGATTAGATGTTTGGGGTAAGAATAAATGGTTGGGAGGGGTATAAAGAGTTGTGGTAGGGTAAAGGAATGTGAATAATTTATAGGATTTGTTAGATCAGTTAAAGCTCAATTCCTTTTAATATTTGGTTCTGCATCAGGGACAATCAAATAAGATCTAAACTATAATTCACAACTAAATGCTAAAACATTCTAATAAACGGTTCAATTGCGCAAGTGTGTTTTATAACAGAATTGAGACGTGTTATAACAACAATACATGCAGCAGATGTGAAGAGTGGAAAAAGGAGACAGCCTGCTATTTTAGGATCCCTTTCCGTAAATAAAGTCCCGAGCGCGTATACTGGCATTGGGTATATAGGGCTACCCAAGAACAACTCCCCACTCAATCCCTCCCCAGAATCCCAGCCCATGTAACCCCAATGGCATAGACCACGTCACTCCTGACGAAACGCTAACCTCATAAACTAGGCAGTAATCAGACCTCCAGTGAGAGATTAGAGACAACCTCAACTGCAATCACTGTCCAGAAATGAGTCATTTCATAAGGAAACTTAAATCCTATATGAGCCGAGCCAGTTTCCCTTAACACGACCACAACCACCATAAAAATACACAGACCAACGCATTTGGGTGCCTGTTCAAAAAGAAAGCACCAGGCTGAAATGTGTTTCTGTTAGGGTGTGAGCACGAGTGTGTGAGCAAGCACCTGTGTGTGAGGTAAGGACGCACTGGTATATTATCCTGACAAACATCTTCTTCTGTTTAAATGTAACTAAAACAAACTGATAAACACAGGTGATGTCAAGGATTACACTTGGTGAGAATGCTGGGATGGCGCCAGTGACTGCATTCCTCCACCCTTACCCTGAGTGATGTCTCGGAAGGGTAGAATGAGTGAAGAGAGTGTGTGTGTGTGTGTGTGTGTGTGTGTGTGTGTGTGTGTGTGTGTGCGCGCATCACAGGTGGGGATGGCAGGCTCAGCATGAGATAAGAGAAACCCCCCAGCACAATTCCTTCCATGATTCACCTATGCATTGTTAGACATACACTAACACACATCCAAGTGTGTGCATGCACACTCATATAGACACACACACACACAGTCTGAACCTATACATACAAACCAGGAAGTGCTGATAACTTATCTTTGCTTTCTATCTTCTTACATACACATGATATGTCACCACAGTCATTTTAATAATGAGGTAAAGTGTTTCATCAGTGACAAACAACACTGTCATGGTTAATATTTAAAAAAAAAAAAAAAGAAATCAACCGAGAACAAAGCCGGACATGAAGACAGCGAGAGAGCTCCCTCTACAGGGAGGACCACTCATTACCTCGGCAGCACATCATGAATCAGTTTCAGAGTCTCTCAAGTGTTGACATATTCAGCTGCAGTGAACAGTTGTGAGGTGAATCAGCCTGAGCAAGAGCTTATTCGCAATTCACACTGCTGTGAGCTACTGCCTGGCCATAAATTCTGCACTAAAGCAGCTCAGGCTTGTTTAAAATGTGGGGTTTTTTTCATAGTGTAAAAAAAAAAAAACATGATGTTTTTTTAAATTGTGCTTCCTGCACTTTCAAAGTTTTATACTTCTGATTTAAGTTCTTTTGCTGAAAAGCTGGATGTATGATTGGAAAGCGATCTCTGTGTAGAAAAGCCAAAGTGCAGGAGAACAGAACCAGCTTAAATCATTAGAGCTCAGATAAAAACCACAACCGTTTTATTTTACTTATTAAAGAAACAGCTAAAGAACACAACTGCTAAAGGGAGTATGAAAGTAAATGGATTTTTAATCTAATCTGCAAACTTTGCTTAATATTCCTTTTGCACTATTTATGAGACTTCCTTCTGCACTTCCTCTTAGCTCAAGGCTACATCCAAAGAGCAGTTTATCTGAACTGGAACAGTGCCATGGGGGTTGGCAGGGTCATATCAATCTGCTCTGCAGGTGTGTAAAAGGTGTTATCAGATACCAATATGCAGATGTGCATTAAAAAGCCGATGTTTCAAATGTTGGGTTCCTCATTAACAACCTAAGACACTATCTTGTCTAGCAATTTTGTCCACTGTTACTCTAAACTAGCTTTACCTTTGAATAAGCGTCTGGATTAAAAACTCACAATTTCAGTTCCACAAACTCGCATTCAGCTACATTAAAGCAACAGTATTCCAGCAAAAGGACACAAAGCAATGTTTCTGGGGTCTGTTCCACACTCTCATTTAAAAGCCACAAAGTTTACAAGCTCCAACAAGCATTGGGTGTAATTACAGCGCAAACGATCCACATCGGAGTGACACAGAAGACCGGTAAATTCCTGGTAATAATAAATCGCAATTGTGAAGCACTTGCCAAAGCGCCATTCAGTAATTAAGAAAAAATTTACAGTAGGCAGCCAAGATTAAACATGGCCATATAAGCAGACTTTCAAAGTGCAGATAAGAGTGTGACCTAAAAAAACATGCAGTGAAAAGAAAAGAAAAAGGAAGGGAATAGGTGCCTTGCCTTGACCTGTGGTGCTTAGCAATGACTGCCAAATGCCAGCGGTATCTGACACAGATTAAGAGAAAGAAAACGGCTACAATTGAGAAGAATAGTAAATAATAAAGAAAAGAACTCCTTCTTGTTCTTGTGTTGAATTCTTCTGCTGAAAAATTGCTTCTTTTAGTATGTGGAAAGACTGATTGCAAGTGTGGGCAGCTGTGTTATGATAAGCTGCACAAAAATCTGGTCGCATTCTGCATTTAACGGTCACTGGCGAATATATGTACATATAGGTTTGCGTGCGTCATGCTGAGTTCTAAGACAGTGTTGCTATCAGGTTGGAGTAGGTCACAAAACAGTCTCGATAAAGTTTCACAACCTGAAGTAACTCCTAACCAACTATATTAAATGTTGTATATTATAAACATAGGTCGGAGTTACAGGTTAGACTGATTAGCAGACAAAATATCTTAAGTCACAGATGGTAAAGACTATAATTACCCAACTCCTAACAGATCCAAAGTTTGCAGCAATTGCAATTTTTTTCTGACTCCAGCAGGTAAAAGTTTTGCTTTAATATTTACTCTTCAGTGATGTGGTAAAACAGTAAAAACAGGACATAGCACTCTTCTGTTTGCTCAAGAACACACAAAGTATTGATAGGCTTGAACCAAACCAAACAAAAAAAACCTCCGATCAGCATTCTTCCTGTCTGTCAAAAGAGAAATGAAAAATGCGAGTTACTTTCAAGACGAGAAAAAAAAACAACAACTTGGTTTTGGTGAGGCAACCTTTACAGCGTACCGGAAAATAACAGACTAAAGGTCTTTGTACGCTGAGATTTCTATGTGTATTTTGTATGTGTATTTTCAAATTGGTTAATCTTAAAAATTAATCACGAAAAAAATTAGAAGAACAATAAAAAAAAATTAAGTCTTTAAGCAGTGAGGATGATTATGTTGAAGAAAAAAAAAGGAAGAAAGAGGAACTATTGGGCCCCTCCATTTCATATCTATATAGTCCTACATAGTCCTACAGCTAAGAACAGTTTATTGTAAATTTAATATTGTTTGTGTATATATATGTATATATATATATATATATATATATATATATATATATATATATATGTATATATATATGTATATATAGTATATGTATATATATATATCTATATGTATGTATATATATATATATATATATATATATATATATATATATATATATATATATATATATATGTATATATATATATATATATATATATATCTATATATATATATGTATGTATATATATATATATATATATATATATATATATATATATACACAAACAATATTAAATTTACAATAAACTGTTCTTAGCTGTAGGACTATGAATGACCGTGATAAGTGATATTAAAGAATTTCTGTTTAACTACTTCAATCATAGTAGTATATCAGCTGACTTGCTGAACCTCCAAACTACAAACATGTAATAGTTAATTGAGTAACGAAAGTAACAAATCACACAGAAAAAAAAAACCCTGTCTACGAACCTCAAATAAATCAGTTAAACAATATTTTTTAATAACCCTACTGATCTCTAGTCAGAAATATAAATAAAGTGAAAAAAAAAACAAACATTTGCCTGTTTAAAAAGATGAAAAAAGCAACAAACTTTAATTTTGAATACTTTAATTATGATCTCCATCATGAGATTAGTGCTGTACGACGACTTTATTACATATCAGTTGTAGTAGTGAAAATGTTTTCTCTCTCTCTATCTGCATATATAGGTATGTGCTGTACCGCTTATCCAGTGTATGTATTAAATACCCAGGATGCATCACTGTACTACAAACTCCTATTTTTTCAATTTTTATAGTGTCAGATTCTGTTGAAACCGAGCCCATTGTATAACAGGTGTTTCCAAAAGGTGTTTCCTAAATGTTTTTTTTTCCGACATCTTGTGACCAGAGTTTAGTAGTAGCTTTTGCGATCGATAAGAAAAAGTAATTAAATTGTGATATTACCGTAACCGCATTTAATCGTTCAGCCCTAATCTGTATCAGCATTTATGAATCTGACTGGTTGACATTAAGTCAAAATCATTGATCTTGACAGAAACAAGGGTGTGCCTCCTCAACCAATGCTTACCCTTTTAACTGCTGTGATGCGAGACCTCCATGTTTGCAACATGACATTATTGGTCCCAGAACCACTAACCAGGACTATAAAACAAATCTACATGTTTTGACATATAATTTGACATAAAGGACAATACCAAAACAGATGACACAGAAGAGCAAGGTTGTTTGGAGACATAGGACACATGTACCTTGATAATTTAAAAGGTTTAGTCTCAGTAACTGCTTTTTTGGCAACAAAGTTACAAGAAAGAATATTAACATCATGTTTTTTGGGGCAGCATGCATGTAGTCTACACTGTCCCTACAAAGCGGAATGGTACTACGTTTTTACAACTAGATCATGCAGTATGTTACTTCCGGACCAGTGGAGAAATAATCTGCTTGTTAGTATATTAAAGCCTGATTAAATTTAAAAGAGACAAAAAAACAACAAGAGAATGAAGGGGGGGACTACCATGTTTTAGTGTTGAATTCCTATAAATCAAGAGAAATCAATGTGATTTGTATCTTATTTAATGAGACCTTCCACTAAACAGCCTTGGCAAAGGAGGCCCTCTCTATTCATCCTCAATTTTTGTGAGCTGCGCGTCAGTGGGCCTCACATTCGTCATGGCTTTCACAAAAAAAAAAAACGCTTAGAAGAAAAGATACCCAATCATTTTGTGTTTGTATATTGAAATGACGCTATCAGCTAGGTTTGTGCTGTAATAACAGTAGCACTGCCAGAGAGTGATGTAATAAACACACATATGTTTTACAATCTGTTTGATTTGTTTGCTTTAGGAAGCTTCACCACAAACAACTCTGGCAGCATCTATTATTTTCTAAATACTTCCAGAGAAAGACAAAGCAGCCGGAGATTCTTTTATTGGCAACACTCTGTTAATTTGCCACATTAATAGAAGGGGTCATGGGGTTCACAAAGTTCTCACGCCTTGATTCTTTCAATTTTATGAGCCGTAATTTAAGTGCAAGAAAATAACAAAAAAATAATTGTTTATATTAGAGGTTTTAATCTCAATGCAACAACGAAGTGTGCTAATGAAAATGAGGCTGTATTGGTAAATGTCAGAAGTCTTTAAAGTACTTCGAGTAAAATCCCCTGCCTCCAGAGCATGTGGGCTCTCGTCACACCTCAGCATTGTTAGAGAAAAAATAAGTGTTTAAGAACAAATAAATATTTTTGGTATTTAAACATTAAACCATAACCATAAAACTTATTGAATTGCATGTATTAAAAAAAAAACCAAAAATCATTTAACATAAACTACAAGGTACTTTAAAGTAACAGACTGATCTATCTAGCAAGTTAATATTCATATTTATCAGCACCTCCAGGATCTCTGAGAAGTTTTTGTGTTTGCTGTGGTGAAAAATGCTTGATTCCGATGTGGATATTTTCTTTCATTTGTTCTATAACTCTGTTTTGTTTGTATATAAGCTGTAATCACGTAAGAAACAATAATTTTAGAAAAATTACAGAACATTCTGTCTGAACAACCATGATTGTGTAAGGATTACAAAAATATTACAGATGGGTAGATTAAGATACTTTAAAACCTGCTCAACTTTAATCTTCAAATATTTATTTATGTTGGTCTTTTATTTTCTTGCTAGTTATTTCTATATTGTTTATCTCTATTAATCAGGATACATACAAAAAAATCTATCAATTTATAACAATAATAATCATATTTATAATAATAATAATATTATTATTCATTTAATTTAATTCAATTTAATTTGTATAGCACTTTTAACAAAGCAGCTTTTACACAGAATGCAATAACAGTAAAACGTCTAAGTTTGTCCCTAATTAGCATCTGGCTATAAGCCCGGTCTACCAAAAAAAACTACAAATAATATATATATATTTTTTTTTTTCATTTTGTGCCTAGATTTGAAAATTCAGTCCAGTTTTTGCCCATCAGATGATGAGACAATGCTAAGATGATGCTAAGCTCTTCAGACTGACGGCAGAAAGTTTAGACGACATAGCAAATTTTCACGGCCAAGAAGGCACCCGACTGACGTGTAAAGCAATTAATAACAACTTTGTTCTGTTTATGTATAATCTTAAAAGTTGTTGTGTCGTTCACCTCATACTTTTAACCAAATCGTAATTAATAAACTTTCTAATTTTCGTGGCTTTGGGCAATGAGGGGATATGCTTTTAAAAATGGCAGCATTTTATAACAATTTATTTATTAAAATGTATATCGATATCAATCAATATAGACATCTCCATCCTACTTAAGCACTACTGTAAGAAACCTGCAGGCCAGCACTTTCAACACGCACCCAGAGCTTTAAAACAGCTGGCAACCAGCTGTCCTATAACGTTCTACCACCTGTCCCCCAAATCCTGCACACACAGCTGTCTCTGAACCCTCAAAACACGCGCTTCAATTTACTACTATTTAGAACGTATGGACTATAGAAAGCGAAGCTTTTATTCAGAGAAATCTTATCGAGCCTTTCGAGACACCAGCTGCTATTTTCTGTACGTGTTCACAAGTAATAATAAGACTGCTTTGTAATTTGAGTATAGTGCAAGCAAGATTTCATACATTTCCGACCCATAATCTTTAATTACCCGAAACACAACAAAATAAAAAAAACTAGATTGATCGCTAATTATAAATATTTCTGGTTTTGGGTTTTGAAGAGCTGTCGGAGGTCCAAATTGTCCCAAATGGAGTTTAGGTCAGGTTTCTGAGTAGTTCTTCTACTCCAAGAATAACACACCATGACTTTATGGCACTCATGGGCTTGCTGCACTGGGGCACTGTCATACTAAAACAGTATTTGGTTCTGTTAGTTTCAGCAAAGAAATACTGTAATGTTACAGCATAGAGAGACAACCTACACAAACAGGGGGAAAACTCTGTTATAGGTTTACTGGTGACTGCAGATATTTGGTCATTTTTAGTTTGAATTCTTACTGACTTTAACTAAACAAAGGTTTTAATTGGTATGCTTTGCTTCAACTTAATACACTCTTAATACATTCTTTAACTAATATTCTAGACACACTGACTATGGCACAATCTTCTGTCTACAAAAATATTTTACAAAGCATGCAAATATGGCAGGTTATCTTTTTAAAAGCATAAGTACACCAGTATGTGGAAACATTAAGGAAACCATCCAAAAAAAGTAAAATAGTTGAACTGCTAATTTTGATTTGGTCACGTCGAAAGACAGACTCATGTTTACAGCACAGCAAACCACTACACATACTGGCTAAAGTCCTTTTTAACTTCAGATAAATAGTCTAATATTAGCCGGTGGTAGAAATAAACTTTTTTGAGTTTAAATAAACAGCAGTACTTTTACTTTCATTAAAATTCATTCAAACCAAACCTAAAAAGTACAAAAAAAATCTGTCTGGCTTTGCAACAATTAATACATAAATAATTTTCATTTTAAAACAAAAATCTGGAATGGCTTTACTTTCGTTTAGAGATTTTTGCTTTCAATGAATGCAATGTCTGCAGAGGATACACATTGGCCATGTTATAATGATTTTTATATTATTTATACATACAGATTATAAATACAGATTTTAAGGTGTAACGTGTTTGGTGGGGATGATATCAGATTAAATACTGAGCTAATGCCTTTTTAAGAGCCAAGTACTGTTATGTTTAAATACATTTTTGTTGTTTTATTTAGTAGTTCAGTTTTATGTTTTTACTGTCTGACACCTCAGTAGGCTTGGGCATCATTTAATTTACAGTGATTCTGATTCTGTTTTTTGTTTATGACTTGGGAATGGATTCTTATTAAAGTTTTGATTTAAATAAGGTAAAACCTTAAATATAAAACATATACTGTTGCAAATGAATACTATAACAAAAATTAGCAGCCAACAGAACACTTAATTTAGAAACTTATTGTGGTATTTTATTAAAAAAAAAAACACAGTGAAAACAACTACACTAAATATTATACATTTTAACCATTATGAAAGTAAATGGTAATAAAAATAAAGAAAAAATAAAGTTCACATTCACTTTTGACAAAACAGTTAACAGTTTTGTTATGAATTTAAGATGTGTTAAATCACAAAATATAAAGGACAACATAATTTAGAATTTGCTTACTATATGAGGCAGCTCTCTGCACGTGCAGCACAGTAAACAACCCTGAAGTGCTGAATTGTGATCATCACCTGAGTACTTTTTTAGTTTTTGATGTTGTAGCTAACTTTGTGGGGTTTCAAAGAGGGCAAAGAATTTCTCACTGCCCAAATACCTGCAAAGAATAGCCACAAGAAAACAATGTGTCTGTGTGCTGCACGGTAAACTAAAAAGTAACTAGCAGTGGGAACTGTGGAAAACGAAATACAATGGGGAAGCGAACATGCGAGTGCAGTCTACATGGTCAGCCGATTGTGGGATACAGACCGCCTGTTCTCACACCTTTATTGTGCATGCCGGTTCACCATGAGCCCAGTTCTCCTTCCCTAAAGACCAACCTAAGCTAACACAATAGCTCACATTGTTGTGCCACTTTCATGTATGTTATGATATGTGCAGTAAGTGTGTGTAACAAGCACTCTTGTTCACTTTTTAAAAGAAAATCTCTGATTAATAATAAAAATAAAAAGTTTGTTTTTCTTACTAGAAGTCGTCAAAGTGATCATCACAATCACTCCAGCAACAGGATTTTCTACAATATCTTTTATTTCGTAGTGTAGTTTTACAAACTGTTTCCACAAAGTTCGAAGTGCACAGGATTTGTCTAAAACGCCTTTGCATGCTACCACATTACATTATTCATTGACTGGAATTAAGAGGCCCAAACTCTGCTCAAACATGACAATACCCCTGTTCACAAAGCCTTTGATTCCTATAAGTACATGGTGTATTATGGTTAGCAATAATGAACTTTAGGTGCCCTCCACAGATGCCTTGCCTAAACTCCAATAAACACCTTTGGGATAAATTAGAACACTAATTAATACTATTTTGTCCTAAGGGAAAATTTCCCAAATCCATGCTCAACAATCTAGTTTAAAGCCTTTCCAGAAATGTGAAGATTATTATAGAGGTAAGAATACAACTAAAGCTAAAATACAACATTCAAAAAACAATAATTGTTGCAATAGGCAGGTTTTATTTCTCACCATTTTAATTACTGGTGTACAGACAAAACATTTTCTATATAAGAAGTGTTATGTTCTCCAGCTTTGACATATTACAGCAGTCTTAATAACCATGGTGAACGGAAATGAATTCGGTCCAACAGGAGGAATTTATTGGCTCTGTGATGACTTGCCTTGTGTGTAACTCAAGTTACTTGGCATTATTGATGGGCACAATGGGTTAATAAAGATTGTTTTTACACTAAGTCTCTAAGCTCTCTCAATAGTGTTGGCACTCGTGTTCATCCCTCTGCTCTTCCGGTAATTGGGTGAACATGTCAAATTTATTGCTTATTGTTTGGTGTAAGTTTGTGTGTTAGAGTGTGTGTGAACACATACTTACATACACAGTCATGCCCTTACCTGCAGCAGCCTATCATTACATCCAGCACAATGCCACCCCCTCCACCTCCGCGCACGTCCACACACAAGACACAGAGAGAGAGAGAGAGAGAGAGAAGGAGACATTCAGCTGGAGGGGCCAGACATTTTGTTCTTCATGCCCAGCTACTCAAGCAAACATTATTGCAATTATTGTCTTGTACCAACACCAACACTTGTAACCACAAATACCTTTTTGCTATTATCTTTTGCTATTATCTTTTTTAGGATGTTGTTTGCAGGTGGTGACAGACAACTTTTATTATATATAAATCAAAACCTTTTAATTCAACCTTCATTTGGTGAAACATGCATGGACCTGTCTTAAAGCTAAATTATTCCTTGAGAAATCTGCAGCACTCCTATCCTACAGCAATTGTGTGTGTTGGAATTGTTGTTAGACAGCAGAAGGATCAATCATTAAACCCGGTACAAAGCAAATATCTCCCCTTACTTAATTCTTTTTTTTATACAACTATGCAAAGAATAATAAACTTTATCGTAAATATGAGGAAATTGGCTCTTGTGTAGCCAGAGGGTCTGGGATTTTTTTCATGTAGTCACACATATTCTAGCTATACATAATGATTATGTTTTTATAACACTATTAAATATTTGATGTATTATCCATTCATCTATTTTTTTAGCTTTTTTTCTATACCAGGTCACAAGGAGCCTAGATAAAAAACAGAAGCATTATCACAGGGCCTGTGGAATGTATTTTACAGTAAAAAGGCATCCATGGACACAAAAAAAGAACCCTGGAGGTCTTTGTGTATAAATTAGTCAATCCAGGATTTTGCAATCAATAGAAAAACAATAAAGCAATAAAACCATAAATAAAAATTTACAAATGTTGCTAACAAATACTTTTGTTGTTGAACAGTCATTTGATCTCATATGGACCTGCATCAGCATGGTTTAGCCAAGGTGGTGCTATAGCACAGGATTGCAATGAGTGCAGTGATCACACAAAAGACAATACTGCTGCGGCAAACAGAACTTAAAGAATAGCTACCATCAGACACAAGAAACCTACCAAATTTGAAGTTTATTTACAGCGTCACGCAATCCAAAAAACCTTTTTTTTTTTTTTTTTTTTTTTTTTTAAAGAATTGTAAAACCTCAAAATCAAAACCAAACAGCTGTTTTGTGTCACAGAAGACAGCATAAAAAGTGCCATTTTTCTATGAAATAATGAGCTTCGGTTTTCAGTTTTGTACTAGAACAAACATTTTCGAAAATGAATGTCTTCAAACCTCAGTTACATCAAACTAACAAGTTGCTTATCCTTTGCTTAGCCTAAATTGTAGTTTCTTGTTTTTGAAAAGTTTGGCTTTGCAACAATAAGGGGCAGTGGTGGCTGAGCCGCTGAGCCGCTGATCCGAGGACCAGAAACACCTGGGTTCAAGCCCCACTACCGGCAAGCCAACCGCTGTTGGGTCCTTGAGCAAGACCCTTAACCCTTCCTGCTCCAGGGGCGCTGTATCAACTTACTAAGATTTGATATGCGAAAAATGCATTTCATTGGCTCTGTACACGTACCCTGCACAATGACAATGAAGTTGAATATATATATATATATATATATATATATATATATATATAAATGAACAACCAAATAGATAAATGCATAAGTATAAGAAATACTAACAACTTATACTAATATTAACTACTAATAATCCTTGTTTTATTAAATATTTTAGAACGTGTAAACCCTAATATTTTAACTAACTGCACAAGCATAATATTGGATCAACGTATACTTATCAATCAGTGAAATAATTGCAGCTCTATTAAAAAGACATTTATGAAAGCTGAATGATTTCCTTGTTTCATTATTAGTTACAGTAGGCATAATAAAAATAAAATTGCATAATATATAATTATTGCTGATTAATTGATTATTTGTTCGGGTAAACGTTATTAATTGATTATTTTTATCTATTTATAAGTGCAGATTTTCTCCAGACTTTAAATTTTTTGAGACATCACAACACGTATGTATTTTATGTAATAGAGCAACACAAAATAGCACATTATTGTGAAGTGAAGTCTTTCCACAGATGCTCAATAGGATTTAGGTCTGGACTTTGGCTGGGTCATTCTAACACATGAATATTCTTTTATCCAAATCATTCCATTGTAGCTCTGGCTGTATGTTTAGGGTCATTGTCTTACTGGAAGGTGAATCTCCTTCCCAATCTCAAGTTTTTTTCAGCCTCTAACAGGTTTTCTTATAGAATGCCCTGTATTTAGCTTTATCCATCTTCCCATCAACTCTGTCCCTGCTAAAGAATAGCATCCCCACAGCATGATGCTGCCACCACCATGTTGGTGTTCAGGGCGATGACTAGTGTTACTTTTCCGCCACACATAGCCCTTTGCATTTAGGCCAAAAAGTTCAACTTTGGTCTCATCTGGCCAGAGCACCTAGATCCACATGGCTTGTGGAAAACTGCAAACAGGACTTCTTATGTCTTTATTCCAACAATGTCTTTTTTTCTTGCTACTCTTCTATAAAGTCCAGATTTGTTAAGTACACAACTTGTAGTTGTACTGTGGTCATATTCCCCATCTGAGCTGTGGATTTCTGCAGCTCCTCCAGGGTGATCATGAGCTGCTTCTCTGACCAGTGCTCTCCCTGCTTGGTCTGTCAATTTAGGTGGAAGGCCATGTCTTGGTAGGTTGTGGCATATTTTTTTTTCATTTTTGGATTATAGATTGAACAGTGGTCCTTGAGATGTTCAAAGCTTGGGATATTTTTTAATAACCTAACCCTGCTTTAAACTTCTCAACAATTTTAACCCTAACCTGTCTGGTAAATTTCTTTAGTTTTCATGATGCTGTTTATTCATTAGTGTTCTCTAACAAACCACTGAGGCCTTGACAGAACAGGTGTATTTGTACAGAGACTAAATTTCACACAGGTTGACTCTATTAAAAAAACATTAAATAAAAAAAAAGTTTTAAACTGATTTGCATTTTAATAAATTAAATTGGTATTTGTCCCCATTTGCTAAATAACACTTAGTACTTGGTGGCAAAACCCTTGTCGGCAAACAGAGTTTCTTGTAGTTGGCCACCATGCTTGCACATATCTAAGGAAAGATTTTGTCCCACTCCTCTTTGCACATCCTTTCTAAGTTATTAAGGTTTTGAGGATGCCGTTTGGCAACTCGAACTTTTAGCTACCCCCACAGATTTTCTGTAGGCTGGAGACTGGCTAGACCACTCAAGAACCTTAATGTGGTTCTCTTTAAGCCACTTCTTTGTTTTCTTGGACACTGTCATGCTGGAATACCAATCCACGACCCATTTTGCAATGTCCTGGTCGAGAGAAAAAGGTTCTTTTTTAGTTGGCAAACATACAAAAACAACAGAAGATCAAATCATTTCCCCCCCCTCACTTTAAGCAATATGGCAAGACCATTGACAATACCGAATGTTTAATCTTCAGATAAATCTGGCAGGCTGCAGGTTGATAACACCAAGCCATATCTAGGTATCCCTGCCCTGCCCATCCCATATCATATCATGGGGGGTAATACTTTTAAAAAGCAAAATGTCCCTAGAGCACAACACTACCCACTCAGGCAAATGATCTTTTAACACAGAATAGAGCAATGTGGGATCAAGCTGTGACCCAATAGATCATTGCATCAAGTTTGAAACTTAGATAAACAATGCAAATGTAGTATCCACTAGGAAATTGTATACAGCCATGACAAACTTTACACACAATCACTTTATTAGAAACACCTGTACACCTACTGACTAATGTAATCACCCAACCACGTAGTAGATACAGGGTGGCAGATTTAGATCATCTTTATATATAAATTAGATATGGGAAACTGTGATCTCAGTAATTTTAACAGTGACATGATTGCTGAATCAGGCTGTTTTGAGTTTTTCTTTAACTAGCTCGTCAGTGTCAGACAAGATTTGGTTCCAAAATTGGTTCTAAATTCATGAACTCAACATGCCTTGTTTTACCGTCCCAGGCTGGAGGAGGTGGTGTAATATTTGGGAATATTCTTGGCTCACTCTAGACATGTTAAAACCAATAAATATTTAGTTAAATTCCATAGCCTTTTGCTCTTGCTGACCATCTGCATCTCTTCATGGCCATAATTACCGAGATTCTACTAGCAACCTCCAGCACGATAATGCACCATATCACAAAACAAAAGTTGTCTTGACATGAGTGTATATCATAATAAAATAAAGCACAAAATTCAACCTAAATATTTTAAAATAAGTACATTTATATGATTTCACAATTTTACAAGTAAAATGTACTGTGCTTAAAATTACACAACCCAAGAGTTATTTTCTGTATGTGAAGGTACATTGAAGTTATTCTGACAAATTGCTATTAAGCTTATTAGGATGTTCCTTTAAAGTCTGCAGAACTATGAGCAGATTGAGGCTTTCACATGTCAAAATCAGCTTGCTATCTAGTTTGCAATTTAACCTCTCCTGCCCTACACATTTTAAGGGGTGAATAATAATTAGTATGGTTACGATTAAAAGCTTAGGTAAAAATGGGGTTTGTTAAAATAAGGGAAACAGATACATCTTAAACTTATTGCATTCTTGTCACACTATTATTCATAAAGACAGCTCGTCTGCTGTCATTCTCTGTGTGAGGCTTTGTGTTTCTCTGATGTAGTCCCTTAGTATTCTGGTCATAGCCGATAACCTCATTTCATTGGCCAAAT